>CM035812.1:40716754-41151754 GCA_020458035.1 Magallana ariakensis
AAATGCCCTAGAAAATTCATTTTTTTTCAACATTAATATGCATAAGCTATTGTTAATGCATTTTTTCATCATTATACAATTGAAAACCACGTATGACACTTGTTTTCATAGGTAAATCTGTACAAGTTAAAATTTTTAATTAAGTCTGCCATTTTAAGACATTATCTTATCGGCATATTGTCCTACGTAACGGGTCTCAAACTGTAATTCAATCGCATGTATGTTACATACACAGTTTGATTATAACAAAATTTAAGTTTTCTCACCATAAACAAAAATGATTTATTATGAAAAACTTGTGCAACTGAGATTTTCTTCCTCATATCTGTTAATCATACTTTAAAACAATTAGCTTAGTGCAAGTTAATATAATTGTCATGTATTACTTATAAAACTGAATTAATGAGAAATCTTTAAAACAGACAAAACTGTTTGAAGAAAAGTGTGCAATTAAGGATCAATACTTCATAAACTAAAGATATCATTATAGTTTTGTCATTACTTCTCACTATGTACATTGTACATAAACATTTAAATTAACATCCAACAGGATTGATTCCCTATGTGTTACGGAAAATGATTGTACATTCATAGCTCTGTAGAAACTCAAAGGACTGAAATCTACCTGCCCCTTTTATCGATTGGTTGAAAATTCTATTGACCTAAGAAAAAATCACGGACTGCACAAACTAGTAATGCTGATGTCAGTCTCAAATTTCTATAAAAGGCGATTTGCCTGTTTCTTTTATTTAATGCACAGGTGTACATTTACAATAATTAAGGTCTTCCGTTTCCAACGGAAGACCTTACTATTATTGTGCTTGTAAGATTATTCTTATTAGGGTCTTCCGTTTCCAACGGAAGACCCTCTTGTTATTCTACTGTTTCTTTCTATTATTATTATTAGGGTCTTCCGTCTTCAGCGGAAGACCCTACTATTATTCTATTGTTTCTTTTTCAATTTTCTTATTCCTCGCAAATTTTGTGCAGGCGATTTCTCAGAGATGGCTCGTTCAATTTCCTTCAAATTTTCAGGGCTGATGCCTCCTTATCTGAAGTTTGTACCGCCGTGACAAATTTTCAAAATTTACTTCCGGTCGGAAGTTATCGTCGTTAAACAATATTTAAAAGTCAATTTTGTCTGCGACGTTTCTCAAAAACGAGAAAAGATAGAGAGCTGAAATTTTCAGTGATGATAGATATACCGATTTTCTGGTGCAACATGCTCATAGAAACGTCCTCCGTCACTTCCGGTCGTCACCGGATGGAAAGACAAAAAATCGATTTTTTCAATCTATGTCTTTTTTTATATTTTTCTGCAAGGTTGATAGTGACCCTTTTTTTGATTCAGAATATGTAATTTGTTTTAAAATCGATCAACGCATTCTCGAGATATTAAGCGTCAAAGTCCTGAAGCGAGAGCCCGAGTAGCTCAGTCGTTATGGTCGTGGACAGTGCCCAGGCGACCCGGGTTCAAGCCCCGAGTGCCGAAAAATTTTTTTTCGTTTTTTTTTTGCGTAGACTCACAATTTTATCTTTAAAACGATGAGTTTTATCTCATTTATTCAAAAATCGGACGGAAGACCCACTCGTTGCTCGCAACGAGAACGATCTAGTTATTCTTAATATTCTTTTTCTGCCTTCTTTAACGCGTTATTTCTCGAAAACTATTCATCCGATTTGCACCAAATTTTCAGGACTTATACAGCATCGGAGGGGACAAATGTTTTTAGTTAAATTTTTTGATGACGTCACTTCCGGTTTAAGATATTGACGATTTAATGAAATTTTAAGGGTCATTTTGTCCACGCAACTCCTCTGAAACTATTCACGATAGAAAGTTGAAATTTTCAGGGATTGTAGATGAAAGTCTGTAGATGTACCGCATTGTTTTATAATATGGATAATACGCAAGGCGTTAAAGCTCGCCTGAGGTCGAAAATTGACACCAATTATTTTTACAAAAATTTTGCACATTTTCTGAAATATTTTTAAACCTGTAAATATTTTGTTAAAACATGTAATGTAAAAGTTGTTTCTATTTTCACGGGCTTTCATTTGATATCAAGAAAAAGGGGCTGGCCCCTCAAATTAGGGGCCAAGAGGGCTCTAAAGTCTTTTTGCAATAACTCTTTACTGAACAATAATTTGTTATCAATTATAGAAGCAAAAATGTTTATTGTACAACTGTTTATCTATATAGTACCACACCTTAATCATATGTTACGTAATTAGGGGTTTCAAGGGGCCAGAAGTCCAAAACTTTGATTATTAATATCTAGAAAAAGAGAAATATTTTGAAAATCATTGTAGAACAAAAAATGCTTAAAATAATGTTCTCAATAATATGCAACCTAAAAAAAAATTGTTGGTGGCCCCAGTAAGGAGTTTAAGGGTCGGCCCCTAAAACACATTAGTTCAGATATCTCTAGAACGGTCAACAATTCCTGAACACTTATTGAACAAAATACGTTTATATTTGTGAGATCTTTCATTTGATATCAAGAAAAAAGGGCTGGCCCCTTAAATTAGGGACCAAGAGGGCTCTTAAGTCTATTAATAATAACTTTTTACTGAAAAATAATTTGCTATATTTTATAGAAGCAAAAATATTCTTTGTACAGTTATTTATCTATACAGTACCATACCTAAGTCATATGTTACGTAATTAGGGGTTTCAAGGGGCCAGAAGACCAAAACTCTGATCAGTAATAGCTAGAAAAGGAGAAATATTTTGAAAATCATTGTAGAAGAAAAGTTGCTCAAAATAATGTTTTTAATAATATAATACCTAAAACTTTTTTGTTGGTGGCCCCAGTAAGGAGTTTAAGGGTCGGCCCCTAAAACACAGTTGTTCAGATATCTCTAGAACGGTTAACAATTCGTGAACAGTTGTTGAACAAAATATGTTTATATTTGCGAGACCTTTCATTTGATATCAAAAAGAGGGGCTGACCCCTCAAATTAGGGGCCAGGAGGGCTACAAAGTCTTTAAATAATAACTTTTTACTGAAAAATAATTTGTAAATAACTATAGAAGCAAAAATGCTCAACTCATAAGGCTTAATTTTAATCTGAAATCCGTTTTAAAATCGGCCGATGCATTACAGAGATATAGGGGTTTAAAAAATTGATTTTTCCGGAAATTTTGATTCCACATTCTTGGTTTAGAAAATGGTGTTATGTTCAAAGTTAAATTAACTCGTACCTAAAATAATTCGATGATTGTTAAATGTACTTAAACACATTCGGATTTTTATTTGCAAAGTCGTTCTTGATATTGATAAGGTTTTTGTTAATTCGTACCTAGAATCATTCGGATTTTGTTAACTCGTACCAAGAATACTTCGATTTTTTTTTTTAGTTTTTCATGTATATTGGTTTAAGAATTCTGCTTCTTACAGGAATTACTAGCTTTACTTTCGACATTAACGGAAGACCCACTCGTTGCTTTGCAACGAGCTTTGCTCTAGTTTTTCTTTTTTTTTTTCTTCCTAGACGCGAACTTTGAGGCTTCATATCTTGCTCATTTCTGAACGGTTTTTGCTCAAATTTTCAGGGCTTATAGACATTACAAAACACTATCTAAAACATTTCATAAACTTTAAAATTCCTCTTCCGTTAACGAGTTATTCCCCTTTTAAAATTTTTTAGGGCCTTTGGTTTCCAGACAAAGGCTCCGAGACTATGATAGCAGGGAATGGGAATCCAGCGAATTTGAATAACAGAGACATTGAAGTTGTGCACATCGATTTTTGTTTTTCGATTACGTTTGTTATTTAGAAAAAGGTAGGGGGTCAAAAAATAGGATTCCAAAAAGTGCGAAAATTTAGACATATTTTTCTTTGTATCTTTTAAACGAAAAATATTTTGTTAAGAGGTGTAGAATAAAAGTTGTGCAGAATGTTAAGGGCTTTCATTTGACACCAATAAAAAAGCTTTCGCTGGAAAAGTTGTTTGTTGGGATCTCATAAAGGTCGTTACAATGTTATTTTGTTGGTGATTTGTGTTGTATGAGTGTAAAAAGCTGTACATGTTAACATGTACCTCGTTTAATTTGGGAAGTTAACGAAAGTCTATGTGCGTGCAACTGGCATACAGTTACAACAGAACGTATGCTGGTTTATACAGGAAATTTTTTTTTAGAATAGATTTTTTTTAGGAGTTTATGTCAGTTTTGTTAAGTTCTTATAGTGCACAATCCCTAAAACGAGAATCGGAAAACAAAACATTCTTCTTCCTTTGTAGTAAAACACAAAATACGGATTTAAAATAAATCTATGTATTACATTTGAGTTTTCATACTGCATGCATTTAAAATCTACCTTGAATCAGAGTTGTGTGTGTACCTTTACGTAAGCTATCCCTCACCCGCGGTCTAGAAAATAGGTCACCATGGTCGCGACGGGGATAACTAGCGGTCAGCGGTTATCTTCGGTTAGTTTATTTATTCCTTAAGCCAAATGGCTCATCAGATACAAAGAATACATAATATATATATATACAATGTAAGACATAACATGTAGCAATATACGTATTAAATGCATCAAAGTATTAACTACTTATCTATTACAGACAAATTTCTGAGTGTTTCTGCTTTCTGAAGATATTTTCCTAAATTACTTAATTCCGTAGTATTTTCAGTTGACAATAATTGTAATAATTTATACATACTTGGTTTATACCAATAGTATTTTTTGATGTACAGTTTTCTATATTCATGATACATACACGAGAGTTGCGTCTCTCATATATGAGTTTATTTAGCCGCGCACTCTAGAATTGTTTTAGTTTATATACCCGTAAATAAAATACAAGATCTGTTTTAATTTCTTCATGTTATAAGAGTTTGTCCATCTTGTTTTTATTTATTTAAACATTAGAGTGTAAGAAGACGTTCCGGCTAAAAATTTATAAAGGCGATATTATTACAAATCGGAAACTTCGTCAGTCTTAAATTAATGGTTGGTTTGTAGGTCTAAAATGTTTTTAAATCTGTACAAATACTGTTTTAAATCAACAAACAACCCACAGATATTAAAACTTTTAAATGATGATCATCCCTCGCACATGGCCGAGGAGATCCCGCGCGAGTGCATATTTCAGACTTTTGTACGAACACAACTACACTGTATTTTCTTTTATTATGATTTTAACTATGATATTGGTTTAAGATAAAAAGATAAATTTATTTTACATGTACAGTTGATTTAGCAATGATTAATACGATTGCGCACAAGGTAGTTTATTATAATCAAAGTTCCATGTTTCATGTTTGCGGTAGGTGCTGGCACGATAAAAGGATGTCCTGAATTGAGGCATTCGGATTTTTTGTAATTGGCAAAAAGATAATCAGATTTGACGAAAATCATTTTTGGCGACTTCTTTTTATGTGTAACATTTTCACTTTCCCACCCGTTTGTTTATTCGGTCAGTCTGTGTTAATTCAATCGCAGCGTGCGACCGAAAATCTTGTGTCGCTTCAGCGCACACAGCTGAGAACATCTATAGCCCCAGTCGGGTTATGTTTATGGCTGCAGATCATCAATTGTTATGTAATTGAGTAACAATGTATCGAAGGTTATCAAATATTATTGAGTATTGAAGTGTGCTTTCACTACAGTGGTCAATTGTTAAACAATAAGGCTATTATTCGAAGTCAATCATCTTCACATTATACATGTAGGTGCGAAATCGTAATCGGATAATGTATAAATCAACCTGTTGAACACGCTAAACTTCTACAGATATGAACGGAATAATATATTATACTTAAAAGTTTTAAGTCGAAGGAAAATTGTTCTCGGATTAAGAAGTAATGAAATACGACTACATTATGCAACGCAGTCGGTCGCCATAGAAATCATCAAAGTACTGCAAGTGTCGACAGATTTCTTGTTTCTTTGAAATACATGTACCATGATAGCTCACTACCAGAGTCAAGCTAGCCAGCACTAACTCCAACGCACTAACAAAAAATTAGTTAAAATTATCGATTATTTTTCAAGGGTTTTCCGCTCCCGATGTTAAACAACTGAAATTATTAGCCCGCCTTGCACCCACACTAGAACTTGTGCTCATAAGGTGAGCCCGGATTCCTCGGGGAAGGGTGTACCCTCGAGGATTCCGGCGCAAAATTAGGCACTAGTGACAACGATTTCCGGCGCCAGGGCGCGGAATAGACCTTAAGAAAACAAATTATTTCTGTAATGTAGCGTTCTAAACAAGGCGCCCTGCGCCCAAACTAGGACTTCTGCTCATTAGGTGAGCCCGGATTCTTCGGGGGACGGGTAATCCCTTGAGGATTCCGGCGCCAAATTAAGCACTAGTGACACCGATTTCCGGCGCCAGGGCGCGGAGTAGACCTTAAGTGAACAAATTATTTCTGAAATGTAGCGTTCTAAACAAGACGTTCTCCTGACATTGAAAGTTCTTACTTCACACAAAGATTGCTTATGACCTTATTGTTGACTTGTGCTCATTAGGTGAGCCCGGATTCCTCGGGGGACGGGTAATCCCTTGAGGATTCCGGCGCCAAATTAAGCACTAGTGACACCGATTTCCGGCGGCAGGGCGCGGAGTAGACCTTAAGTGAACAAATTATTTCTGTAATGTAGCGTTCTAAACAAGGCGCCCTCCAAACATTGAAAGATCTTACTTTACACAAAGATTGCCTATGACCTAAGTGTGTGTCATGATTTTGTTTCAAGGTTATTTTGTGAAGTTCAAGGTCATTTGAGGAAATTTCATAAGTTGTGTATGCTTTATACTGTTTTTAAAGAAAAACATTGGATATTGCTTTTTCATTTAAAGATTGCTGATGACTTGAGGATGTGTCATGAATTTGACCCAAGGTCAGTTGTGCAAGTTCAAGGTCGTTTGAAAAATAAATGATTCTTTCTTGCTTGTCATATCTACATGTAATATACATGGAAATGATTAGAAGCTAAAATTTTACCCAAAGATTGCTTCTGACATGTAATTAAATATGTACCGACTTGAACTTTGATCATCTGTGCAAGTTCAGTGTCACTATAAGAAAAAGAAGCATCCATTATTTTCTAATAGATAAATACTTTAGTTATGAATTTGTTTTTCTTAGTGGGGAGGGGGGGGATTATTTGTGAGGTTACTCACAGAACCGCCAGTTAGTCCACTGAGAGCACTCTCCCCCTTTCTCGCAACCAAAATTCACCTTAAACTAACTTAAAGGAAATTGAATTTTGGGGCATTGTTCCCCCCTCCCCAAACAAACATTTTAGTAGAAGGCAATTTTATGGCAAATTGAAAACAAATTAAATTAAACAAAATAAGTTATATAATAGCTGCCTCACAAATCTCTCCCCCCTCCCCTACCACTACATGTACCACGGATTAGATTTTGAAGATTAATTTTTTTCTTTTATTGGCTTGTTAATACATTTCGGATAAATTTGTTCCCCGAAGCTGAGTGCTTGCATGGCCAAACGTTATACGGAGAGTTGTCCCTCCCACTGAGCACCTCTCGTACAGTGCACCCTCAGGTTGGAGAAGCCGTCATCATTTATTTTTGATTTTCTGAACTTACTTTTATCATATTGACAATCCTGTCTGATTAAAATCACCACCCTTCTGCCTACACCCATCAGGGTCTGATAGGTATCGATAACAATTCATCTTCACAGGACCTCTATATTTGCACACAACCTAAATATATATCTCATTTACCAAATACATGACTTTATCTGTTAATGAGAGGTGCAACTCTTCAATACTTAGTCTGGGGTTACATAGAAAGCAGGATTAAAATAATTTGCCTGTCTCCATTTTAAAAATTCCAATACATTTTCTAAAGCCCTGATTGGTCAGAATTTTAGGTCGGGTGAAGATGACCCCCTGTCAATACCTGTCAGACCCTGTAAGGAGAAGAGGGTGCTTTTAATCAGACTGATTGACAATCCTTTCCCGACAGGAAGCTGCAACGGAAAACCTCTTCGTTGCGTTGCAACGAGCTCGTTTCTAGTTTAATTAATTTTTCTTACTTTTTACAAAAAATATAAATTTGGTAAAAGAAAGATATAAATATAAACAAAAAAATCTTCTTTGATGATTCATGCGGGTTATGAAGGTAACGATCATTGCAGAAAAAGATGATATGTATTTTTTCTGAAATGTTGCCACCTTCATATCCCGTATGAATCACCAAAGAAAGCATTTTATTATAATATTGTATATTCGTTATAACCGTAAAATTTTGCAAAAAATTATTAAGAATTTTACCGGGGACTCGATATATCCAAGGTATATAATTAGCACAAACATTGCAATAACTCTATAACTCTTAAATTGACTTATACCTGCCAGTAGTGAATGATATAGATATACATTAGGTGGCACGGGAAAGTTTTTTTGGTACAATTCATTGTAGCCAGGGGATGTGTGTCTTCGGAACTCTGTAACTAGAATTTCCTCAGTTCCCATTCAGCACAAATACCTTTAATTCACTTGTCATAGGGCCAATCACTTATTTCTGAAGAGAATTACTAGTCAAAAACTGTAAAATTTTCTACATACTGGATTTTATGAGATTTTGACCCTTTCATATTTTGCTAATTTTTCATGATTTTTCAGCTTTTTAGACCTCCCCCAGCTAATTCCCTGCAAAGGGTTGACCTTCCGTACCGTGTGCATGTTTCACATGTCAGAAACTTACCGGTGTATAGTTTACAATGTCCCATCCACCTACTTTTCGTGTTATTTTACCTCCCGTCTGTCACTTGCAATTTCACTGTGTAAAGTCAACACAACAGTCTTAGCCGCGGTTTCGCATTTTACTTCTGATTCTCGTGTACCTAACTTATGGGGCCTACATATTGCATGTCAATTTCAACAAGAAACATCCCTCTAACTAATGATAATCATTAAAAATAGTTTCATGAATTTTAGCAACACTCATAAGCCTTCAAGTACAGCAACTCTCAATTTTACAAAAATATTGACGGGTACTTTATCCGAAACTGTCCCTTGCTACCTTAAGCACAGGGAAATTCACTATATAGGAGCTCCATATCCGGCCGGGGCATGATCATGATCATCGTTAAATTGGAGTTTAACGAATTTTGATAAAAACAATATATAAGTATTCAAATGATTCTTAGAAAGGACCATGAAACAAATTGTAATTTATTTAGTAATTGGAACCGGATACGAAATTGGTAAATTAGTAGTGATCGAATGTGAATTCCTAACTATACTTACCTTCATCATTGCTTTCTTCATTAATGGGATTTCCGTGTGTAGCGCAATAATCATCATTGTTAATGTTATGAGCCGCCTTCTGTATATCGTCTATGATATAATAAAATAAAGATTGTTTTATGAGTAATAATAAAACATCAGGTCTTTGAAATCCTTTTCCTAATCCTATGACACAAGAATTTTCCAGGGGCCACAGTCAAAATAATTGAAAATCAATAATATGTCAAGATGTTTCATTAAAGCCATATTATATCTGATAACATTAGGTTTCTGGAGAAGAAGTCGAGAATGTGAAAAGTGTACAGACAAGAGCAGATAGAAAGACACACGGACAAAAAGTGATCAGAATAGCTCCCTTGAGCTCAGACGAGCTTTAAAAAGCAATAAAAAATAAATTTAAAAAAAATAGAGAGACACCGTATACATTAAATATATTAAGAAACTGGTTAATAAGTTCAATTAGAAAAAAAGGTACACAAAACCAAACGATGATGAAAGTGATGATGATGATAATGATGAAATCACCAATCAAAGTACTGAAATTACTGGAAAGCGCTAAGCCTGGAAGAAAGTCTTTAAAATATATCGATTGATATGAAAATACATGTAAAGTATCATATTTGAGTCGGGATTTATTACATATATTTAATGTAGTATTTGAAGTAACTCGACAGTTATACCTTTTATAAATTATATTCAGATAATTGGTTTTGGGTAATTATCAAATTACAGATAAATGCAAATTGATAGAAAAATATTCCTGAAATATTGCATACAGAAAACGAAGCCCAAAATGAAATAAATAAAAAGCAGCACAAATTATCGTGGAAAAGGTGTTAATCGAAAAATTTTGTATAAAAAATTCTGCATTTTTATATAAAACATGGTGTTCATTACTGAAACATATTACATATAGCTCGAAATATTATGGATAAACGTGGGTATTGTGCCCTATGCCGATAATGAATTTTAATTAAATCACCATTACCAAATAATAGGTGATTGCATTGTTTGAAAGGGCTTAGGTGACATTTTCTTTTACAATAATTAACACTTTTCATAAAATACGGAAAGCAATTTAGTGTCTACTGACACTTAATTTTTTCCGTCCGGATAGAATAAGCAATATTCATAGTTTATATATTTGAAACCTGCCTTAACGAAAAAAAATTACAAAGCACGAAGAATTTTACAATGCTACAGCTTTATATCCGCCCCGACTGGAAGTCTCTAGGCCTAGAAGTGGTCTTGAAGTGCAGACCAAACGCGCTAACCAACTACCCGTTCATGTGGCAAGGAATGCAGCATGATTTTGATAAAAAATATCACGTAATTAAAAAACAATAATTTCCCCTTTCCATAAATCTGACGTTGCAAACACTATGTCAGATAACATTTTTGTTTTGCTATCATGGCTTAAGCAGATAATTATACAAATAACTAGAGAACTGAAAGCAAAATAGTATAAATCATTACAAACCAAAGAATTTTGCTCTATCTTGAACTGTTCCGGCTTGAGAATCCCCTCCATCATCTGTATCATCAGCTTTCTGCTTAAATTCTAAAATATATCAGAATCACAATATAAGTTTCATAACATGCCTAAATGTTCCATTTATATTGTCTACTCCTTGAAAGGCTGCAAATATTTAAATTTTAAAATGTTATATTTGAAATCAGCCATCGATAAAAAGTTAAAAACGTGCTTCCAATAGCAAACGGAATCTAGACACGCAGTCCCTACACGCTCTTTGGGATAAGGTGAACTAGAGTAAAAGTAAATATTAGGTTTGTAGTGATACTCATTGCATTGAAAAATACACAAGAAAGGTCAATATCTAGTAGATGATTTCAAAGTGTCTTTTTGGTGCTAGATCCATTATGACGTCATAATTGATTTAGTATATCTTTTCCCGTACTTTATAACTATAAGGGAATTATGTAGAAAATAAAACATTTTCTTGACATTCCGTTTGAAATCCTTTAAAAAGTAATCCCGATACTTATGTTTAATTTAATATTACTTTAAAGAAGGGGTCAAAAACAATTTATATGCCGTTTTTAGAGAGACTGTAGGCATTTTGGATATGTTTTTTTGGTCAAATATGAAAAAACCCTCCTAAATTTGCAGCTGCTTTCCTCATATTTTATTGAAAATGCCAGTTTTAAACACGACTTTTCACCATGTTTATCTTAAAATAAATCCCCGGAACACCATATACAAGCAACCTATTGTTATGAAGCATCATTGAAATAATTCATATCTCAATTTTCAGAAATTTGTAGGCTCCTCTCATTTACTAGATCTTGACCTTAAGAGCACACACATTACCGTAACTCTCAAATTAACACACACCTGCCTTAACGAAAAAAAATTACAAAGCACGAAGAATTTTACAATGCTACAGCTTTATATCCGCCCCGACTGGAAGTCTCTAGGCCTAGAAGTGGTCTTGAAGTGCAGACCAAACGCGCTAACCAACTACCCGTTCATGTGGCAAGGGATGGTTTCGCACGAAAGACCCGATCGACATTTTGAAATGAGAGGAGAACCTGAGGTTTTAGTGGCCATTTGAGGGTTATACATTGCTATGTGTTGCCTTCATTTTGTGGGTATATTTTTATGGTTGTAGGACCATTTAGTACTAGTTGTCCTTTTCACAGGATGAAAATGCGAAAGAGATACCAATTTCCATGCCTACAGCTAGGAATCCAGGACTTTGCAAACCCGGCAAAAGATAATCGGTATATGGACTATAACTAATATTTGTAGATTAATTTATGCCCTATACATTCGCAATGTTTGAGTTCGGGTAAGAAATGCAAATGTTATTGTCATTTATCATTTATTTATGATTTGAGTCAAAATTGTTGCGAGCGTGAATCAATCCCGCATTTGCGCCATTATACGGAGATCCTATATATGGAGTCGTAGCCCCCCCCCCCAAAAAAAAGAAATGGGAGAGGGCTACATTATTGCACTTAGGGTAGACATTGTTCTATATTTGTAGAAGTCCTATAATTCTCATGAAGTTGTTCGGAACTGGCTGGTACGGGACCCGTGAAAAAAAATGAAAGGGAAGAAAAATTTGAGATCGTCCTTTGCTCTAATATTTGTTCTGATATATAAGTTGTACATGAATTCATCCATTGGCATAGATCCATGGAATGGGGAGGGGGTAAAATGAATTTTTTGACATTTGTTTTGTAACAACTACATAAATTACACTTGACTAGTAATTGTTTAATGTACATTTAGTAAGACACGCGAGTTATGTACCCTTTTCAAGATAAATGAAATCGCCCAATTGATCGAAAATCAGGTCACATCCCACTTCGGCGATTTAGTTCCTCCAGTAAATATTCCAGCTAAATGCATATATATATATTTTTTTCGAAACTTATGATTCTTTGATAATGATGATAATCCAACACCAATTATTACTTAAATTGTACCATAATAAACAATATGTAACAACTTGTTGCGATAACACTAACCCCCCTTTCCACCGTTGAAATATGGCTAATCTATAATTAAATCAGGATTACACACGTGCATGGTGAACAGCCCTTTTAATTGAAAACTCTTTCTCACTGCTGCTTATTACATCCCATATAGCATTTTCATCAATTGTGAATGTAAATGCTGACACATTAAACATGCATCGGTTAATCTTATTTATGAAAAATCTTGATATTGCTTGCTCCCATTGTCTGCACTGTTTCGGAGAAGGCAACTTTCAAACCTTAGATATGCCTGACGTCATGATGTCAGGCAATGACGAACGGAATCTCACCAACTACACGACCATTTAGACATTATAAAAACACAGACAGTTTAGTTTCATCTTAAATGCTGTTAGCTATATGAAGTATATCTAACTTATTTTCACTTTGTATACAAATTTGTATATGAAGTACTGTATTGAACTTACTTTCACTTTGTGAAGAGCTTTTCATATTTTCATCAGGATCTATATAAAAAGCATATAATTTTATAGTGTAAAGCAGTTTTAAATACAATAGATAAATTATATTTACTTGTAAGCAAAAGTACATGTATATTATATTAACATGTTGATAGAAGGTTAAAAAAAAATGTTTCTATCAAATGAGACTTTTATTACAAGCTGTCAAACAGCAGAATCCAAACGGCGCAATGATGCTTTTGTTTGGTAAATATTTTAAATTCCAATTTTAGTTTGAATTACACATTTACTGGTAAATGTGAATAAATAGAAATTCCTGAATTGCTTAAAATTTTGGTGCTTACCATCATTTGAATTTGAATCAGAATCATTTGGATCTGAATCAGAATCAGAATCTAAAAAAAAAAAAAAAGGCAAATATAAAATACATGTATAGAAGGTTATAAGTTAATGTCTTTTCGTTAGCATATGGAACTATTTTGTAAGTGTTTTCGATATGTTTTCCAGTGTTAGGTGTAGGAATTAAATAATGCGGATGGATATGCGTGTTATATGTCACAGGTATTTAAAAAGGTGTATCTTACATGTGGTCATTCGAGTTCGTGTTAAGCTTTCAATATGTATGATATTGAAGAACATAACTCAGGGTAAATCGAAATTAATATGGTTCAAATTCTTTATTTTGTAGAAAACTTGAATAAACAGACGTCATCTAAAAGTGGAGAATCCTTAATTAAATAAATATTTAATTTGCATATTGTCTTACAGAAGGCCAGAAAGAAGATAAACGCGTTGATATGCAGTTATAATTAAAGCTGGGTACATAACTCATGTCTATAATAAATTATTGCACTTGTAATAAGGTTTGTTATTAATTTCTATAGAAAAGAAATGTTTTATTTGCGGATGAACAAAAGAAGGAAAAAATTAAAAACAATTATTTTTGAAAAGGGAAAACAATTATATATATATATATATATATATATATATATATATATATATATATATATATATATATATATAATCCAAAAAGAGTGAAAGATGATATCACACTGTATAAATAAAATATATATATAATAATATAAAGACGGATGGATAACTTTGGAACTGTGCACATTTTTTTTTCTTTTCTTGATAATATATATATATATATATATATATATATATATATATATATATATATATATACACAGTCGCACCTGTTTTAAGCGGCCACTTGTGGGACAAGGTCAAACTGGCCGCTTAAGACAGGTGGCCTCTTATTCCAGGTTTCAAATTAATTAAGAAAGAACACCGAGTATATTAATTTTGGAATAAACAGTTTACATGTATATTAATTTTAAATGGCCGTATTATTTTTATTTATCTATCAAGGGATTAAATGCGGTAAACAAGCAGAAGTAGCGTTTCCGTACAAAGGCTATGTACTGAACTACGATAGCCAATGTTTAACCTCTTAAAAAATGGTCAAAATTCCATTGGGGTGTATAATAAGCACCCCTTTAATTCTCTCAAAGAAATTTCCTACAAAAAAGGTGCGTATTATCGGCAAATTGCTGTAGATGTTAAGCTGTTAAGCGCAAGACTGGCCATTGAATAATTTTGTAATGAAGTATATAAGTATATATAGATATGTAAACAACACAAAACAGGTGTTATAATCAATTATCTCATTAAATCTCAGCAGATTCCTATTACACACTCAATTATTTGTCATTAACTCATTATCAGCTGTCGAAGTTTGGCTTCTTTCGATACGGGGTCACATGTCAGAGTCAAAAGTCATGTGACAAAACAGACAAAATGGCCGTTGAAAACAAGCATGTTGAAACCACGGGACCTAAAAACACTGGCCGCTGGCCGCGTTAGACAGGTGGCCGCTTAAATCAGTCAAATTATAGTGAAAAACTAAACGGGCGGGATTGAAACTGGCCGCTCATGGCGTTATATATATATATATATATAACCAAAGAGAGAAGGAAACAAATGACTTTGTGTGAAATTTTGAATTGTTGAAAAGATGGAGGAGTCAAATGTACTGATGAAAGAATTAATCAAGGTATGTGACAAAAGCTCTAACCCTTTTGCAAGTGATGAAACGCATGTAAAATTTGTTTTGACATCTAACCTTGACGAGGAACAAATATTGTATCAATCTCCAACTGAAATCATTCAACCAGAAGTAAATGAGTTATCCTTGCAAAAAGAAACTACAAAAATTACACAGAAAATGAGAGTAGAATGGTGTAAAAAGTTAAATTCAAGAAACAATTATATTGGATAAAAATTACCAATTCTAATGATGCTGGACAGTATGAAAAATGACTAAATCAGGAAAATGCAACTCTTCCTCGGAAATATAGAATAACAAGCATTCGCGGAGAACCTGAAGAGCAAACACAAATTCGAGTCAATGTTGCTGTAGAGAGAGTCAAAGAGGAAAAAGAATTACTGCGTAAGAGGTCAGGTAGTTCTAAACAAAAGGTCACAAACATTGACGAGCAAATGATACCAGATTTAAAGACAAAAGCAACGGGCAGAGTCTTAGAAATTCTTCTGAGTGTGTGGAAATTAGACTGTGAGAAAGAAGAAAAGAAATCAGTGGACCGATGGCGGTACAAAGAAATTTGGTTACCAGATTACGGAAGAAAATATGGCAATAGTTGTAAAACGAAAACGCGCCAAAACAAGTCAAGAGAAAAGAAAACACAAATAAACCAAAACCAGCATATCAATCAAAACCAAGTAAACAAAGCTATGCTGAAATCAAATCAAAATCTGAAAATGTGTTACAAGATAATGCGCAAACTAACTTGTATCCACCGCAAATTGCCAATCTTAATGACCGGAGGAATACATAAAATAACCAACACTATGGGCGAAAATCTCCGTATGAAAGGAATTCGAATGCCAACAGAAACACATTTTATCAACCACTGATAAGAAAATCAGTAGAAAAAAGACCATTTCCTCAAAACAGATATACTTGCCAAAACAATTAGAATTCTTATCTTTCATCCGGGAATTTATTCAGGAGGAATGGAACGACATACATCGGCAGAAAGGCTATTTTTTATAATTTTTTATAATTATTTTTTAGGAGGCGGCAAACCAAGCCAAGGCCAAAAGTATCCGTACAACCGATATCTACAGACCCTGAAACGTACTACTACTCAACACGCTCGCTGCACGCTCGCTACACGCTCGCTAAACGGTTTACACGAAACGCTGAACGGTCAACATTGAAAAAATCGTAACTCCGTCATACATTAACCGCAGAAAGTCCCTGAAGCACTCCGTGACAAATTGAAAACATAACTACAAAGAATATGAACAGTTAGGGGTAACGCGTAGCAAACTGAACCAACTGATTTAGTTTATTGTCCGGTTACGGTACCCTGTCAGGATAAGACTTTGAATTGATCCAGAAGACTCGAACCGTGCAATTAAGAGAGAGATTACCACTTGCAAACAGTTGACAAAGTGATTGAAAAGCTTCCACAAGCTAGAGTGTTTCCAAAGTTTAAAGCAATTCACGGATTTTGGCAATTCAAACTTAATGAGCCAAGTTCAAAGCTATTGACGTTCAATACCCCGTTTGGTCGGTACAGATGCCTGCGTTTGCCGTTTGAAATAAGCTCCGCGTAAGACGTGCTATCTAAATAAGTACTAGAAATGTTTTCTGATTTGAAGGGCAAACAGTTCATAGTCGACGACATCCAAGTGTGAGGAGAGACAACTGTGGAACATAATTCCCGTGTACAACAGATATCACAAAGGTGTCGCGAAATAAACTTTAAGTTAAGGTGGCATCCATGCCAGTCTCGATTTAAGTATATACTAGTAGATTATTACATGACATTTTCATATCCTTTATTGGTACGCAGTCGCTGTATATCAAACGGCAATTGCAATAAACAGCGACCACAGGCTAATATAGGATGCGATAAAAAAATGTCAAGTGCTACTTTTTTTTTGTCTTTTTGTATATCTTTAAATTTTATTCCAGTTTACCGTGATATAAAATATTTCTGATTACTTACTATTCAATTATATTAGATCTTCTGTGCCCATACACCAGGTTTCTTACGTTAAAACCTTTATTCTTTCGCTTAAAGTCGCTAGACTTCTCTTTGTGGCCCTCATAAACAATCCAAATTGCGGCGCCCATGTTTGTTGATTCATTACTAAGTTTTCACGCGCGGCATCGCACGTGCAGATCTACTATCAAAATGTTGAACGTACCAGTTTTGTGCATGTTCCCCAACAAATATATTTCAAAATATTTTGAAACTTAGCTGAATTTTGCATTTATAATGGGTAAACGGATTTTATATGATTATATTTTCTTGTATCATAACGCGTGCTAATGCATCCAAATACATGTAAGTTATAAACTAAAAAATATGTTTGTTTATGATTACCATAAAATATTTTTTAAATTTGAATATTACTTAGAAATGGTGTAATTTTCCTTTAATACATGTACAAAAAAAAAATAATAACCACTATATCCTTTAAGAAAGATTACAGAAAACTTGATATGGGAAACGCTTACCTTTATTTTGTCTGTCTTCTATCTGTACCTAATCAAATATATTTATTAGATGAAAATAAATATGAAGGATGCACAGAATCACTTTTAAACTTTATTGTAATTCAAAAACATTTCTTTTAACAATTTAAAAGTATTTTTATGTAACAAATTTTGTGACTTCAATGAACAATAGAAAATATTTACCTACCCAACAAATGTTGTTATCTATAGAGTGCACATTTTCTAATGTACACCTTTGGCAATAATCTTCTCCTGAAACTGGAAATTTTTTTTGGTCAACAAATGAATCGTCAGCTTCATCATTCAGCTTTCCATTTTGACATTTATAACCCACTTGATAACGATATTGGTGATAAGTTCTCATTATTTGCTCAATTACTTTTTGCATTTCTGGAAGAAGTGTTCTATCAACTTCCTTTAATTTGTGACAAACCTGCACCTGAATCTGGAGTTTGCAAACACAGATGACCACAGTATGATTTCGAAAGTATAAGCATACCACGTTTTCATAAATGCATTTTTTTCCGTTTTCTTTCTGAAAGGTCCATCCAGGTAGTTTTGAACATTTCAAACTCAAGCGGTAAAATACAAAAATTGGATTGTTTTCCTGTTCACTAAAATCGAAGCAAAGGATGGGCGATTTGAATAATCCATGGGTTCTCATGTCAAACTTCCTTATATTCATGCTTGGAACGTAATACCAAGTAGACTTTTCGGAATCTGCTTCCTCTGACCTGTATATTGCTAATAATTCTAATCGTTCCATATACATTAATATTTCCTCTTTATACTTAAAAAAGCAATCATTTGAATCTGTTTTCCAGATCTTCTCAAGTTCTTTATCAAGTAATTCACCCGTTTTTTGAAATGTTTGCCTCTCTCGGTCTGTTTCATGTTTCGGCACTTTGTATTCAATAATGCATTTAAATGCATCAACAAACCATTCAAGATCAAGTATGATAGTGTCCTTTAAATTTTCGTCATTAAAGTATAACAGAGTACCAGCCATATACAAACAATTGAGCAATTTGGAAATTTCCTTGTCCTCCTCCTTGTACTCTTTGAATTGGTTATTGTAATGTAATAACTCTTCTCTTGAAATGATTTTTGTGTTGTATTTTATTTTTTCTTTTTGCAAAAAACGTTCAAATACAGCCCATGAAAAGCGAATACTGTGTTCCGAATATCTAGGACACTGTGCAATCGTAGCTATACACTCTTTAATCTCTTTCAATTCATCTAGTTTTAAAACTCTCTTTGGAATTCCTATGGCATATCTTCTTTTAGTATTCAAATGATTTTTAAGATGATGATGATTATCAAATAAGGCATACAAATCGTCAAAAAACTTGTCACAGGCCTGTAAAAAAACCATACAAATCTCATGTACTGTATTACATTATAAAGGCAATAAACTATAGCTGACTTTGATCTAGAGGGTTGTATGGTCGTGACCATTTTAGGACTATCTTAATCTCATTGAAAAGAAGAGCTCTGTATAAAGATATAATAAAATATAAGAATTTTAAGCCTACGCTATTTGAATTTTTATTCATTCAATCATACAGATTACTGCTAATTTACTGTAATTTCGCCAGAGGCAATCTACGATAGAACAATGCACAACTTAATTTTTATGATGAATGATGATAATAACTTTCAGAGCTTTTCTGAATATATTTTTAAAGTATTTTATTTATTTTATCATATTTTGTTGAAAACATATCGGCACCAGTGAAATACACAATGAATTTCATGCATGGATTGGGCTAATTCAAGTTAGTCATTTAAGTCAAATACAGTTTAATTATATTTGGAAAGATTCACGTACATGTAACCCTTGAGAAAAAAATAAACAATTTTGAATTATTGCACATAAATATTCAAATTTGATTATAAACTCTATGATTTAATATTATAGTAAGATCGCCTTGAATTCACATTTTATCAAAATAGGCTATTAAACCTCAAAAAATGTTTTAATTGGATAGTTTCCTGGTAAAAAAAGAATAACATATGCACAATCTAATCTAAGCGGGAGTTTTGTTGCAAATACATTTCATCCTGTATATTCCGGGGTTGAATTTTGAACTGGGTTTTCCAAAGGAAAGATCCGGTTATTAAAATAGTGAAAATGGCGAGCGGTCGAACGGTCAGGCGGGTGGCTGCTAAAAGGGTACCCCTATTGTACGGATAACTCTTCCTACAGTTTTCAAAATAGGAATTTGTTATTTTGCAGATCAATTACACATATATCTGAAATGTGCATATTGTTTGGAAGTTGATTTTTAATAATTTTGAGAAAAGAAACAGCTGTTGAACTTAGTTGTCGCATTAGTTTTCGCATAATATTGCATATAGGGTACACCTTCGCCTGTTGTACGGATAACTCTCCCTACAGGTTTTAATATAAAAAAAATGTTATGCTTGTCAATCGTGCATATAACAGAGACGTGTATAGTAATTGAATTTTGATTTTTGATAATTTTTGAAAAAAAATTAGTCATTTATTCGCAGAATATTGCATATATGGTACCCCTATTGTACGGATAACTACTCCTACAGTTTTCAAGATAGGAAGTTGTTGTTTTGCTGATCAATTCTGCATACTCAGAAATGCGCATATTACTTGGACTTTGATTTTTGATAATTTTTGAAAAAAAATACCAGCTGTTGAACTGTGTTTGCTTTTTACGTAAGATATCTACATTTTAAATGGTGAAACAGTAATCGAACATTACGATGAACATTTTTGCTTCAATAATTCTTAACAAAATCTCAATCGATTTTTACATATTCAAAAAAGACCTTTATCGCCTAAAGGTTCTTTATTTAAGGGTCTGGCCCCTATTTCTTGATATTATTAAAAAGGTATTGGCATTTGCAACATATTTGTTCTTCAAGTCATAACAAATTGTTTCTTAGTCTTGAGATTAATGAGACAATCTGTTTTAGAGGCCAGCCAAATAGCTCCTTTATGGGAATTGCTATGACAGTTTTGAAAATAACGTGTTGTTGAGAATAGAATTCTGAAAGATTCTGGCCCCTTAAGATAACTTATTACGTAATGTATGGGCATTATTTTTAAGATATTTAGAAAATACTTTTTAGGCCCTAAAGGTCACTATTTTAAGAGGAAAGGCCTTATTTTCTGATATCATTATATAGGTCTTATGATTTTGCACAACTTTCGTTTTAAATGTCTTCACAGATTATTTCTAAAAAACAAGTTATGAATAAAAACGTGGCAAATGTTTGCCAAAATTTCCATTCTCAATTGTCGCGCCCTATCGAGCTCCGACGCTTTGTAACTTTAGGGAATAAAACGTAAACTTGTTCAACTTCAACCTATCGTCCATCAATCCTGAAAATTTCATATTGGTACATTGTATCATATATGGTTGCTGAGAATCGTTCACAGGGCGAAAAACAATCTTTAAGCAAGTCCTTAAAGGTGACTTAAAGGTGGCGTAAAGGTGGCTTAAAGGATATACAATATTTAAGCCACCTTTAAGTCAACTTTAAGCTGAGCTTATAGGTCCTTAATGTCCAAACTTCTTTAAGTCACCTTTAAGCCATCTTTAAGCCACCTTTAAGCATCTTTAAGTGGCATTTACGCTCCCTTTAAGTTGTCTTTACACCATCTTTAAGTTCCCTTTAAGTCAGGTTTGATCAAGCTGAACAGATTCATCTTGAAAACATATATTAAATGCAAAAGCTCTTTTATAGGGATGGGAGGGGGTGATCCGAGTGATGATATAATTTCCAAGGAAGGGAGGGGGGGGGGGGGGTGTTCCAGGCGGTTTTAATTGTCGCTCCATTAAACACAGAGCGCTATCATCAACACCGTTTCAAAATTATTGTAGGGGTGAGCGCAGTCTCTGTATCTAAATCTGCGCATGAAATTATTAATATTAAAGTATGTTTGTTTCCTATTATAAATTAATCGGTGAAATCTCTCTCTCTCTCTCTCTCTCTCTCTCTCTCTCTCTCTCTCTCTCTCTCTCTCTCTCTCTCTCTCTCTCTCTCTTAGTTCATCCGGTTATTAAACAGAATAAAAAAATGAACCAATAATGCATGATTTAATTTAATCGGTTTAAGATATGTTTTTCTTTTTTCCAATTTTAATTATTTCTAGGTCTAATTCTAGATATGCTAGATACATGTTAAAGATGAAAAGACTCTCAACTGCCTTGGTTATATCTGGCGGGATATTACCGCTTTGTTTGTCTAGACATAGTTTTGTTCGTTTGTGTATATCTAATTAGAGTCTATTGTTTGTCCAAGTTAAGAAAACCCCTGGAACTAACACAGAATATACAAGATATACACAACAGGTGTGTCGTGTGCCCAGGTGCACGTCAGGGTTTCTAAAGGCGTTGAAATCTTAGTATGTATGTGTATACAATACGTCTAGTGAATGGAAGTTTATTTACATTTGTAATTCATTTTCAAAGTATTATTTCCTAGCTGTGGGTTTTAAAAATGTGACGTCTACAAATTAAAGATACATGTATGTAAGAGTAAAATCTAGAGGCTAATTAATTACTGTACCGGTGTTTAATGGGGTTTAATTATCTAAATATATGCATAAGGGTAAATATGTCACATACCCGGCCTGGTACATCATACAATTGCATTTACAAGTATATGCATACATCATTTGCAATTGCCACATGCAGTAAATACCTCACCGGTAATTGGTAATATTGTTTGTTATAGAATTGATAGTTTAAAAATCATGTATACAATTAAACATTTAAACATATATCATTTCATTTGTTATTCTAGATCTGTTGTAAATGTATAATAATCAATATTATTAAAATTATACATGCTGGAACGGCGCCGTGATCATGAAAACCGGGAAATTGCGTAGAACTAATACCCTAGCTAATAGTTTCAATGCATTTAATAAAAAAATAGTTTCATCTTCTCCCTTGCATTTAATTTCATTTAGCTATGAATTAGATGAACATAGCCTATATCTACCTGGTTTAAATTTATTAACTAAGTACTAGTAAGCCTAACGGTTTCCATGTAGGTATAATATATTTTTTTCACTGAAGACCAAGTTTCGTATTTCATTCTAAATACATGCATGCATTTAATTTATAGATTATATATAATTGATTGTTACAAACTGAATGGAAGTCAAAATCTTTTCAAGTAAAAAATACACACTCGATACATTGATTCAATAGCCCCTAATTTATAGGATTTAAAAAAAATATATAAGTTGCCGTGGCGTAGAGGGAGTGAGGTGATGCTGGTAAACGAAGGGTCCCGGGTTCAATCCTCGTCTTTTGCGTTTTGAATTTTTTTATTCATTTTATTTTCTAGAACAAAAACTGTTTTTAATACCTTTTCTATCATAAAGTTTATACATTTTGTTGGTAAATTAAGCACAATATTGAATTAAAAGATTTTTTAATGGCTTAAAGGTGGCTTAAAGGTAGCTTAAAGGTGGCTTAAAGAAGTTTGGACATTAAGGACCTATAAGTTGTCCTTAAAGGTAGCTTAAAGGTGGCTTAAAGATAGTCTTTAAGCTGTCTTTAAGCCATCTTTACGCTTTCTTTATTCCACCTTTAAGCAACACATATAGCTTAAATGTGGCTTAAAGATTGTCTTTAAGCTACCTTTAAGCACCTTTAAGTTATCTTTAAGGAGAACTTAAAGATGGTCATTCATCCTGTGGTTGGAAATATGAATGACATATATGAATGACATGTATGTACATATTATAGTGCATAACTATTTCTTTAGGGGTAGGGGGATTGCTTTTGGATCCCCACCTTGTTAAAAAATTAGATATATGTATGTTTATATGCAACATTTAGATGTGCATTTTATGAACTTGTACTATAATATTTATTTTAAAATTACAATACATGGACCTATCCCAAACTGGTCAATGTTATGTGTGTATGTAATAGAAAGACACAGATTTACTTTTGGATACATACATGCAAATTCGAAATTCATTTCTAAATATGAATCAAAAAGATACTCAAGATATTCCGGAAATTGATCGATAGTTCTCAGACAACAGATTCAAGTACAACAAATACCTGTACATGTACCCTTGATAAAATATTCTAATTCTTTGGAGTTAAAATTACTTCTATTCCGAGATATTCTTGGTCCACGAGCTTTCTCACTTACAATGATTTAAGATATTAGAAAGTAAACCTTGCAGTCATTACCTTTTAATTGAGAACCCTTTGTCTGATAAACATAAAACTTTGTGCAGTCTATCCTGACGAGATGATGACTCATATTTGTCATTATCATTTTATATATTTACACACATGGGTTGTATATATGTTTATTAAAATGTTTATTTTTATTTTTATTTTACATTTCAACGAATTTAAGATCAATCTATACTACTATATTAAAATAATAGACTCGAATTTTTGGGCTTTAATACCGAGAAATCGGAAGAGTACTGTCTTTTGTTTTATATATTTTAAACATCATTGGTACTTGAAGATTATCAATTTGTTTTTATTTTTTCTCAATCAAGCTTCGCTAACTAATAATCAACGAAAATGCATTTTAAAAAATCCGGAAATCATCTGGATTTTTTGGATTTTACAATCTTGCGCATGCGCCTTACATTCACCCTATATCACGAGAGGCTCTTTAGTTTCAACAATATCACATTTGCGTGGATAAACTCGGGAACGATAATAGAAATACAAATAAATTTTCATTGAAAATTTGCTTTATATTCTGTTCATCAAAGAAAATATGGGAGATAACTCTAACTCAGTGCATTTAATATGAAAAATACCGAGAGTTCCGAATGTCAACATGGTGTGTAAATTTGAAGCGAGTAAAAATCGTTGGTGAAAAAGCGTTGAATTCTTCATTAATATGAATTAAATTTTTAGATGAAAGGTATTTACAGTCTCAAAATGGTTCGTTATGAATAATTTGACTGTCATTTTCAATGCAGCTTCATTAGTTTTCTCCAAAATCGTTTCGGAGCGATTCTGCATTTTTTTTGGTTGCTACTTTATGGGTATATGAGCGGCATTTTAACTGTGGTGAAGGCCTGTCCCGAAACACAGTTAGATTATCTTTCTAAGCAGAGTGTAGTGAAATTAATAGCATTATTGTTGGCTTAAAGCCTGGTTATGTAAATGTCAACAATACGGTCTGTCGATGTATCTATTTCGTAATTAAATGTCTGATATCATAGTTATGCAATGTCAACCCGTGCACGCACGGGTCAAAGTATAGTTCAATGTAAGAATCAATTAAGAATTTATAAAAAGCTCTTGCAACGCATAGTCACCAATTTTCCTTATATTTCATATATAGACACACCTAGGTGTAAAACGCAAAAAACCACTAAAAGTTGGTTGCTGGGGGTAACCGTTGTCATGGTAACCGAGTCTAAAGATGGAAAAATAGCAAAACTTACAAGTACCTACATTGAAGCCATATTAGAAGGTTTTGCACACTAATGTAAACTATCAAAGACTTAAAACAGCCTTTGTCCTATTTTCAATTCTTTAATTATATCAGAAAATTGATGTAGAAACAAATAATTTTAAAATGTTATCATGGAAACCGTTACAAATTTTTGAAATCAGTTTCTTTCGGTTTTTTAAAAAGCCGAAATGGGAAATCATAAAATGTTTACATCCTAATCAATGTCCATGCAATATTTATTTTGTTATGAAAATTGACATCCGTTGCTATGGCAACAAGGCCAAAAAATAGGAAAAACTGAGAACTTAAAGATGATTTTGATATGCTTTAATTCCTGATTTTAGAAATGTTTTACAATTGTTTTAATTTGAACTTGTAAAGATATATCTAAAATGTTGTTACATACCACAAAAAGCTTTGTTATGCAACAGAGAAGTGTTGTTGCTATAGAAAATTAAGTTGCGTAAAAAATCACACAGAAATTCTTACTTTTTTAAAAGTCCATAGCAACGGCATTTATTTTTAGAAAAGTGTCAGATTTTTTTCGAATGTAATTAAAGTTTAGGACATACTAGATTTTTTCTCACCAATTGATTATATATATTTATTCATTTTAAGTGGATAATATCGATTCAAATATGCCTTAAAATATTATAAATTAGCTAAATTTTAAGCTTGTTACCATAGCAACGGTTCTAATTTTTCATATATAAGTTCTTTATTGCACCCTCATAATAGCGTTAACTAAAAAATCCAAGATTTGCTCTTTTTATTCAAATTAAATGAAAAAACCCATATTTATAAATTTCTGTTTAGTAACCATGGAAACGCTCTATAAATATGCGTTTCTCTATGAATGTTTTTCTTTCTTTTGAAAAAAGACAGATATTTTTAATAATATATTCTACTCTGGAAACCCCAAGTTGTGTACATTACTCACAGTATGTTCTCAAATAAGCATTAAAATGCAATTTTTACATCTTTACCCTCTGTTAACATGGCAACGAGACCACATAGCAACAAATAAATGGTGTTAGGCATTTTTACTCATCAAAGTCCATCAAATTAAAAAGTATGAGGAAAATCCGTGACTATGCGTGGCCACCGAATTTTGATTCTTACATAGAATTGATCTTAAATTCTGTACATGAACTTCATGGAATATACATCTTCATTGTTTTTTTGTTTTGTTTTGTTTTTGTTTTTGTTTTGTTTTTTTTTTTGGGTTTTTTTTTTATTTTAATCCGATGTCATTCAGAGAACTGTTGGGCCCAATTAGATGAGATCACAGCGTGATATCTTCAATGAAGCTATGAAATTGAAAGCGCGACCTTTAAAATCACAGACATCCATGAATTTTGATCAACTCAATAATCAATGTAAATGTACTACATTCGTCCAGCTCGATCTCCCTTCCAATACGTCTTTGAAAGCATTTCACTATCCCATGGCACTCTCTTGATGATGGATGTATTGGAATGCATAAAACCAAAATCAGAAACTCACACAAAAAGATCAACTCACAGAGACTGTTGTAAAAGCTTGCCAAAATGCGGAAGATTGCACAACCAAGATTCAGATTGCTCTGTAATTGTGGGAATATACACCAACTCCGAGCATTAGACATTAATTAAATGATTGTCCATCTGCAAAATTGATGGTACAGGAGAAAAGGTTTAAACACATGGACTTGGACAATATGCGCATTCATTGAATTCATTTCTGGTCCACGTAAGTTCTTGTGTTGATTTTGTGTTATAAAAAAACCTTGAAGTTATCATCAGGTCTTAAAGTAAAAATGGAACCAAAATTGCCTCTCGTCTTATAACACCGTATAACACCGTATCAAAAATAATGCAACTGCATTTCCACCATCCAGGGCAACTCCTTACAAAATTATTAAGGCATGTACAGCCTCCCAGCTTCAATCTCTTCATGGCTTAGACAACTTTGTCAGTGATGGTCTAGATGGTATTCATATCTTGAAGAGGATTGTGTTCAGATATTAGAATATCTGGACTTAAAGGAAAGAATGACAATTTGAAACTGCATCTAAATATTGGGTATAGAAGTCATATCTGACCTGAAAGTGCTCAACGCTGTATACAATATGTATTGTCGTAAAAAAAGTGCCAACATGTGTATACTAGAAACTGCTGGGAATCTTGTGACATCAAGTACAGTGTTCGAACTGAAATTCAAAACTTAGTAGAAAGTATAAACTTTCCAAACATCCACGAAAGGGAAAAGTTATCATGACTGATAGGTGTCAGCAGAGAAAGTTTTTGTGTGGGGGATCTTTTAATCAAAATTGTTAATTAGGACTTGTGCAAAAGAAACTTTCTTGAAAACTTGAAGTCACATGAGGTGTTGATACATGTAATTGCTGATTGAACCATGATATACTTCCCCCATACTTTCCGTGAAACACAAAGTGAGTGGTTTGGGAAGCAAATCATCAGCTGGCATATGAATTGTGTTGGTATCTGTCACCCACATTCACCCACATTCAGATGACATTGACAACAGTTACAAGTTTAACATTATTTCCATGATTCCTCTAATTTATTAACGAAAGCAGGTTTGGCAATTGGTGAGTCTGATCTTTGGTAATGCTTTGAAGACCTTAAAATCTCTGTATCCAAATCTTAGGGATGCTTATATTAAATCAAATAATGCTGGATGCACTCATGCATTGCCAATGTTGTACTTACTGTGGATATTCCGTGACGAGTTACATTATCTGTAAAGTAGTGCAATTTTAGCGAATCTAAGTCTTGCAAGGACATGTCTGACCAAAGGACTTTAACGTGTGGACTTCACGTGCAAAACTTTGAAAATGTTGATATCATCAATGCCTGACAGATGAAGTCGGCCACTTTGAAGTCTTGGTGGCATTAACAACACCTACGTCTCCGATGTAGATATCTTAGCTGAACCCAACACACTAGTGCTCTCTGGACAACTGACATCCTTCTAGATATCACAGCATAACAATTTCATTTTCAAAGTTTATGATGACGAAATAATGGCATGTAAAGGATATGACATTGAAGGAAAGTTATTTCAGCAGATATGACCAGAGTTTCAGAAAGATTACGAATGGAAGATGACAACTTGATAAGCATATTGTATTTCCTGATTAAAATTTTACCACAATAATTATTGGATTGCACTATAATGATATGTTAAGTGAAACTGCAGCATATTAGAATGTATAATGTAATTACGCTAATGTTCACAGCTTAAACATTCCTAAAACAAATATGTATTTATTATCAGTTAGGGTAATTAGAGTGATATCAGTAACTTGTTTTAAGAAGTTTCATTGCGATATGGGTATATCACCCTAATTATTTTTAGAATTGGTAGGACAATAGAGTGCCTTTAAGCAAAATACATAGTTCCTGTACTTGCAGAGTGTATATACATTTATTGAAACATTTTAAATCAGAATGTTTGGCGTATGTCAGAAAAGAGGATTTGCAATTTTAAAAGCAAGTGTCAAAATTGAATTATCATTTAAAGGAAAAAATTGAAATTGTTTGATGTTCACTCTTTCTAAAACTGTGAAATTGCCTACTTTTCCTTTCATTTTTAGAGTTTTCTATACAGACGCATTTTGCCGGAAAACTAATCTGACTTCACACCACGAAAATTTAACAGGAGAGAGAAAAGTTGATATACTTTCATTCAAGGGGTCCCTCGTTGCTGAAAGAAAACAAAGGCCGGAGCTATGAAACCTAGTGTTAACATTACCGCCTATGGAAATGCATTAGTGGACTATACCCGAATGAGCTTAACTTTTACTTAGAATTTGTTGTTGTATATTGTTTTCACAAACTTTAGTAAAATCTTAAGAAAACAGATTATTTATTTACTATATGGTTATTTCTGAATGTATTATCAACTTTATAAATTACTACATGTATTTGGTATTATGCTTGTGTTTGAGTAAAGCATGACCCAAAACCAACTACTATTCAAGGTGTTAAACAACAGGACAACATATTACTACCGTTCTCAAGGTAACTGTAAAGAAGAAAGATTCCATCGCACTCTGATGAACCTTCTATCGATCAAAGCGACCGAGTCATACCAAGATGTCAGGGTAAACGAATCACTCAATATAGATCAAAGAGAAGTAGTGATCCTATCCGTTACAAACAATACCAAATTCCGTACAAAGTAGGAGAAGCAGTTCGCAAAGATATTCGAGCAATGATTAATGCAGATTTCACAAAGTCGTCAGAATCACCATATGAATGTTCCAGTGTTGAATCTAAATAGTCCGATGTGGAAGCAACCGAATTTGCATCAATTATATCAATCTAAACAAGGTGACAGTTTTTGATGCTGAACCAAAGCCATACTTTGAGAATATTATAGAAATAAGTCAAAGAAATTTCTTTCCGTATTTGGTATTTAGAGCTTTTAGTAGAACCTTATGAGACCAGACTCATTTTTTTTTACTTTAGATGGGCTCAAAAGCTTTAAAATTATGCCGATTAGTATGTCAAACAGCCCATCAACCATCAACATACGTAATGATATCTATATCATTAATCAGCGTTGTCTTATTTGGGATTTTTACAGTGCGTGATCGTTAAGCATAATTACATTTATTCATTTTGACTTCTTTACTACCGCATTATGAGATTTATTTCATTCCTAAGACTCCTATTTCTTTAAACAATGTTATGAAAAGATCTGTTTAGCGAACAAGTTTTTTTTTTTCAACACATTGTCATTCACTGACATTAAATTATCACGCTAGAATACACATCATAATTATTTTGCGCATACAATTACCAACGATCGATAATATTGTATTCAAATCATGATTTACTTTTGGTTATGAAAAATCAAACAGAGAGCAAAGCAGATCTAATTAAATTACATGGTTTTCAATTGGAATTTTTTAGCGAAATAGACACATTGAAGTATTGACACACTTTTTCCCAAATCATACTTACAGTTTCGGAGAGTTTTTCTGCATGAGTGCCAACTATAATCACTGGTGTATTTTTGTCACTAAATCTGTTAATTGATTCTAACCAAAACTTGTAATAATCTAAAAAAGAAATAGATCTCGATGTACCAAAGTTAATTTTGATGTCCATTATTAGAAATCTAGAAAAGATGATTGCTTAATTCATTACCTTTATATTCCCAAGACTCGAAACGACTACAGAGTTTTTCATTTCTTTCAGGTGATTTACCTTTCCTGTCCAAATGTTCCTCAACTTTGTCGTCAAGTCTTTTTGTCATATCCACAACCAGAATGTAAAATGTTTTTGGACTTAGAAAAATTTGATGAAAGGCATAATACATACTTTGTCCGGCGAAATCTAAAAATGTTACTTGAGTAGGTAAGTGTTTTCTACCAGACAGCTCATTGTTCAGTTCCTCTGTAATAGCATTCAATACTTCTGAGTAGTTTTCATCTTTGTTGGTTTCTATTTCATTTCGATTTTTTTCATTTGTACTTTGCATTGGCGAAGGGGCTCTTTCTTCTGGTGACATTTTCTCCAAATCTGGTAAAAATGGGGTTTTCTCAATATCATGATGATTGTTTTCTCTTTTCTGGTCATTGTCATTTTCTGTTTTGATATTTGGCATCCTCCCAGTGAGCTCTGGAAAAAAATCACAAAAGTTATATCATACTCAATTTCCAAACCCGTCAACTTTCAAAGCCATATACACATTCCAAATACATGTAATATATATAATTCTAACGACCTGTGCGTTGGTGAAATGAAATAGTGAGTCCCATGTTACATGTACTTGTATGTTTTAAATATTGAAATTGTATATACGGGATACCGTATGTTCAGATATAGTACTAGTAGTGTCGTAATGAATGCTCAGTGTCAATGGTTTTTAATGTTATTTTCTGAATAAATTTAAAAAATGATTTAAACCTTCATTTTAATAATATGCTAATCACTTTATGTATAAAATGGTTTACTAGTGCAATTAGAATGATTGGTCAAAATTTCAATGTTGGAAGTCAAAATACAAGGGAGATTCAAAGTAAAAAAAAACAAAGCTCGAGTCTCATATTTGTTTACAAATAATGTTAAATTACAAGTTACAATTTTTTGACGAAATGACTCGAGAAAGACAAAACAAACCATTCAATGTGTTCATACATGTAAGAAAGCAACAAAAAAATCAACATTTCATTGAAACTTATACCAATACAACACGTGTGTAAACAATAACAAGACACAATCTTTATTCACTAAACAAAAAATTCTAATTCAATATTTTGCCTGTAACTTGATATTTGACTTCCAAATTTTGAAGGAGCAGTTACGTACATATACTCATATTAAACATTGTAGATATTAAAAATGGAAAAACAAAATTTGAAAAACCTTGTGTTCAAATCGTGTCTAGGTCCCATTAATACCAGAGATGCTATATTTAATATTATCAACATATTATCTACATTGTGCATTTAAATTGGTGCCATTAACCACCTCCGTTAATATAGATTTAATAGATCATTTGCAGTGGTAAGGCACGCACGTCACATGATTAAGTAGAACACATGCCGTAACAAGAAGGCATCAAATATAGTGTTGGATATTGCTGTTAGTTTATAAACGATTTTGAGAAATACAATCGGTTTAAGTATTTATTCCTTGATTAAAACAATACCGTATCCCCGTATTATTTCAGCTTCCCACAAACTTAACAAGGCCACATTGTGATAGAAAAGCAAACCATTTGCATAGAACAAATGAATGTTTGTAGATGATCCCCTGTATTTGACGTTGTAAAAATTGCGCAAGACGTTGAACCTTGCCTGAGTTTAAAAATTAGCACCAATATTTTAAAAACTTTTTGTGCAATATTTTTCAAGGTGTAAATATATATTTTTTTTTGGGGGGGGGGGGGATAAGACATGTATCGCAAAGGTTGTTTAAATTACATGGGCTTCAATTTTATACAAAGAAAAGGGGTAGAGCCTTCAATAAAATCTCTAAAATCTTTTTATCAAACTTCTATTGAACATTACGTTGTTAGCAGTTATAGAAGTTGTATAATACTACAGGAGCCTCCATTTGATATCAGAAAAGGACTGACTCTTCACATTAGGGACAAAAAAAGGCCCAAAGTCTTAAATCATATTTTTTCATTGAGGAATAACTTCTTATAAACTATTGAAGCAAATATAATAATAGCACAGTTTTTTATGAATTATTTATTACCATATTTAAATCAGATGTTACGTACTTAGCGTTTTGAAAGGGCCAGAAGACCAAATCTCATTATTGTTCTTAACAATCTGTACATTAATTTCTTTGTTTAGACGATTACTTGTAATTCAATTTCTTTGATTTGTTTAGTCATACAAATAATCTTTCATGATTTTTGTACTCTATAATTAGAGTTACAGTTCGTTATTGATTTCGGAATCCCGGTCTTTCCTGACACGAAATTTACACTTTTACTTTCAACCCTAACAGAAGATTATTTAGTTTATTTATGCCCATTTGTCCATCCTAGGCAATCCATTTTTTCCAGGACGTTGTTTACTCAGGGTGTGAGTTCTCAAATTCGGATTGTTATAAAGTTGAATGTCATGAGTAAAATTTGTTCTTAACACATAAATTATTATCGAAATAAATTATTACCGTCTTCCTTGGAAGACGGTATAAAGAGTTGAAATAATTTACAGTCTCCGCGTTGTACACTTCCTCTCCTTTGTGATAGGTAGAAAATACATGTTGTGAAAATTTACATTTATTTCATTGGTTGAAAAACTGTTCGGCGCAAGGGAGATAATTTTCTGATGATCTTTTTTTACGTACGACTTAACAATTTTCGTAGATTTTAAATCTTAAAAAAGTGAGAAAACGAAAAAAGCAATTAAATTAGATATCAATGAAATTCAGGCTTTATATTTTCAGTACAACTAGTTGAAAGCAATGTTCTATAATATCTATTGAATTGTTTTGTTCTTTTCTTTTTGGATTGTTTATGCAAGTACAAAAATGTGAAAATTTGATACGGTATGTCTAATATCAGTAAAAAAGATACGGTTCGGGTAAAACTAGAACCATTTTAACAGGAGCTTGGACTTTGGGTAGTTGTCGCAAACAGCATTGCGACATAGGCCTGTCTATTTCATTGCTGGCAATACAACCATGACTCTTTGAAATCAACTAGATTTGTCTGGCTTTGGAGCTAAGACTACACAATCGGTGTATATTTCGCTTAAAACCAGCGTCATTTTTAACTTGTTTTGACGCAAGAATAGATAGTTACGTCCTACTGAAAGTCCAAGGTCTTGTTAAAATGGTTCTAATGTCAGTAAAACAAGTGCTGAATGCTGTTGTATTAAGTTTTATTTTATTAAAATAATACAACCCTTCCTAAGATCTCTTTTTCCCTACTATAGTCGATCTCACCTCACAAGCACATGGTACGCATTTCTCAATTTTAGGCACGCACGCTTAAGGTACATAAAGGTACATTGCATGTAGAGGAAGGCGACCTTATATATATATATATATATATATATATATATATATATATATATATATATATATATATATTAAAACACAATAAAATCCACAGTGGTCGGCGAGTTATAGATAAAAATTAAAAAAAGAAAACACGAAAACGGTTCAATATAGCTTAAGCGCTTTCATTTTAAAATCTTCAGAAGCTATATAATATAATATATAATATAATATATAATATAATATATAATATAACTTGTTATATAGCTTCTGAAGATTTTAAAATGAAAGCGCTTAAGCTATATTGAACGTTTTTCGTGTTTTCTTTTTTTAATTTTTATCTATATATATATATATATATATATATATATATATATATATATATATATATATATATATATATATATATATATATAAAAGAATTGAATTTTATTTGATAACTTAATGCTGTTTAAAGTTTGTTCTAAAGACGGTAAGCTTTTTTAAAAAGCTAAACTTGTTATTTACATAACATTCAATATTTTTACTATATTATGGAATTAGGCTTAAACAAAATTTGACTTTTAGCAAAACAGAGGAAATTTGGACTAAATTTTTCAAATTTAATTTTTCACTGAAATATTTTTGGCAGTACTGTAATGTAAAAAGTTAAGATTTGATTTGTTAGTCAACATAATTTTGCATATTATTCTGTTGGTTTTATCTCACTTTTTTATTTAGATACTCGTATGGCACACACTACAAAAATATTGAAAAATGCTTAAAAACGATAAAAGATATCATATCTCAAAATTTTGATCATTGCCCCATACAAGTTTAATGCCATCAGAATAAGGTCAATATAATTAGTTTAATTCTATAAATGTTTTAGTATTATTATCATTCAATTTTTTGTTAAATTGAATCATAAATGGGTAGTGATTTGAAAACTGATAGAGGAAATTCGGACTGGAATATTTAAAAAATATTGTCAATAAAAACGTAATGCTTTGTATCTTTTAAGTGCCACTGCCATTCATAAACTGTATTTCATTATTAAAAGAGTTTAGCTATTTGTATTATTTTCACAATTAAGAAAATCTCAATCACAGTGTAAAATTTTTAGTGATTTTTCTTAAATTTTCAAAAAATATTCAATGGCCATTAACTAGAAAAGTAGGTCATTGACCTACTTTTTTGTAAAAGAAAAGTAACACTAAAATGAAAATTCTATAACACACAATAGATGGTTTTTCATTATCATCAGTGGAATTTTTTTCATTCTGAGAAAACGTAATCATTAATAAAGAATTCTGGAAATTGATTAACTATTTAAATAAAAGGTATTAAGGACTATCAAATAGCCCTTCGTTTTTGTTAAAGACAAAAAGAGGTCTAGTTATTCTTGTTTTCGATAGGATTTTTCTTGTTTTATCATTTAACTTTAATAAATCTTGGAATTTGAAATCATTTTCGAACCATCCCTAAATTAAATACAAATATACAGAGTTTGATACAATATTAATGTCACACAATGCAGAGTGCTTTTCATGAGAGCTGTAATTTAAAATAACATGTCAACATTTGCACAATCATAATCAAATAGAAAAGTGACTAATTGCATTTAAGGATGACGTTTACTCAGAATGAAAAAAATTCCACTGAGGATAATGAAAACCCATCTATTGAATGTTATAGACCTTTAATTGTAGTGTTATTTTTCACTTTCAAAAAAGTAGGTCAATGACCTAGTTTTTGAGTTAATGGCTATAGAATATACATGTATTTTAAAAAATCAAGAAAAATACAATAATTTTTTACACTACGATTGAGAATTTCTTAATTGTGAAAATATTAGAAATAATTAAACACTTTAAAAAATGAAATACAGTTTATGAATGGTAGTGGCACTAAATAGATATAAAGCATTAAAATTTCAGCAACAATTTTTATAAATATTCCAGTCCGAATTTCCTCTATCAGTTTTTAAATCCCTAACCATTTTTGATCAAATTTTACAAAAAATTGAATGATGATAGCACAAAAACATTTATAGTATTAAACTACTTATATTGACTTTATTCTGTTGTCATAAAATTTATATCAGGTCAATGATCAAAATTTTGAGATATGGTGTATTTTATCGTTTTTAAGCATTTTTCAATATTTTTACAATTCGTGCCATACGATAATTTTAATGAATAAGTGAGGTAAACCCAACAGAAAATATGCAAAATTATAGAGACTAAAATATAAAATATTAACTTTTAATATTAGAGTACTGCCAAAACTGTTTGTGCGGAAAACAAAATCTGCAAAATTTAGTCCGAATTTCCTCTCTTTGGTTAAAAGTCAATTTTTGTTTGAGCCTAATTCCATAATAAAGTAGAAAAATCGAATGGTATGTCAATAATAATTCATTTCATAAATACTTTTTGTGTTTAGAACAAATTTTACTCATGACTTTGAACTTTATAACCATCCGAATTTGAGAACTCAAACCCTGAGTAAACGACACCCTTAATGATTAAAATGACACAAATGCTCTAGACCCTATAATTGACATCGCCGCATTATAAATTTTTCCAACCGGATTTTTAAAATTTGTACGTGAGTTTTGTTTAAATCTGATCGGATTTTAAATTCCTAAAGGAAATTATCTTATTCCGGTAGACAATTCTTAATATCCAATAGGATTTTTATTTGTAATGGAAAAAATGAATTGCTCGTATGTATTTATTTGTTAAAGGTAAATATATCATCTTACGGGTCAGATACATCAATTACAAAAAGTGGTTATAAATTCTTTAAGCAAAGATCTATCTAATGAAATTTTTTTATGCATGCACCAAATACGGGTGCAAAAATACCACCTTAGCACTGGGTTAATTATCCGACACAATATTTTTAACATGATACAGCAAATTAAAACTGAAAAAGAGACTGATCAGGATGCTCTAAACGTGGTTGCAATGTTTTCTGAAGGCATAAGACTTTCTTTTGAATACAGTAGGAAGTCGAAAAAAGATGGTCAGAAGGAAAGTTTAAGCTAGCGTCTTACGTCATCACCAGTGTTATGCGGCTACGCTCGTGACTTTTTTTAGAGCCTTCGATTTGAGTGATTGCAAGGTAAAATATTTAACCATTAGATTTCTCCATCATACACAAAAAGGTATTGATTTAATCAATGAAAAAAAATACAATTTAATGTGAATAAAGCATTACCGGTAATTTTTTGTAAAGCTGAATTATGAATTTCAAACAAAGGTCAAAAATCTAAAATCGAAAATATCTGATACTGTTTTGAATGCCCATTACAGTTTAAAGGAGCAAATTTAAATTTCGTGAAACATACCGTATGAATATACAAGGCATACAGTTGTTTTATATTATGTAGGTTAGTTGCAGTTTGCGTGCTTTACATAACAGAGCTGGGAAATTAAATATTAACATCAAAATTGCAATATTACGGCCTATGGTTTACTTGACATTTTTCACTTTGCAGGTACAAGAATATAGTTTTTATGATAAATTGTCATCTTACCCTGTTTTACACTTCTGTTTGGTTTTTCTCCACATTTCTTTCATTTGGCAGCTCTAATATGTAAGTTTTTAAGGTTTTATTTAATAACTTGATCATTTAATAACATCAAATAAAAGATCCCCACCCCAAATTTACACCAGGGTTATGAGTAACGCAGCAGTAAGTCACCGTCTGGGCTAGGTCCTTAAAGAAAGGAAACTTTCTTTAATTTTGTTTCAAACCACACAACCATTTTTGGTGTGTTAGGGTACATTTTGCATGCTTTGATCTAGTATTATTCACAATTACGTAATTTTGGTTATAATTGAATATACTTCTTGCTAACATATTCAGCTTTTTCAGATGATCAGTCAGAGAACCTGGACAATGCAGAGATCTTGATTTTCCTTGTTGTCCATAGTTGCCCTAAATCTTCTTTCACTATATAAGCTTGTATGGTGAAGTCTATTTTTCTTCAATCTTTAATTCTGTACTACCCTACTTCTCTAAAAAGTTTTTTATATGTCTGCAAAAACCAGTTCATCATAGAACGGATTACAGTTTAAGGTGAACAAATCTCAAAGTACAGTATCTCGAGTTTGTAGCCATTTGGTAAAGATGGGACACTATGCAAAACCCAACACCACTTCTACGACGTCTTTTCTTCTTTTGAAAGTAGACTTTTTCCGTACATTACAATTAATCTAACATTTTAGCCACTGGAGATTACAATGATACCTTATTTAAGAGTTTATCTCATCAGGTACACTGTAAACATTTTATTATGTTTTAAAATGGTATCATAGTTTATTGATAACCCTGTAATACCGTCGCAGGCGTGCAGTGACTATCCTTATATTACGTTTTCATGTTATTTTCAAAGGTAATTATGCTGTTTACGGAAGCGTATTAGTGCCACATTTGCACTTCACATTTTTTTTAAATTTTCTACACTTTAATCTGCTAAATTTTCAAACTTATGGTGTAAAATTTACACTTTAATCTGTAAAATTCACACTATAAACTGTACATTCTACACTTTCATATGTAAAATTTACATTTTAATCTGTAAATTTCACACTTTGATCTGTAAATTTTACACATTGATGTGTAGAATTTACACATTAATCTGTAAATATTACCCTTTAAAGTGTAAAATTCACACTTTATCCCGTAAAATTGGCTCATATATACACACACATGTACATTGGAGAGTTTTAATTCTTTGCGATGATTTAATCGAAGCATTATTCACCAAATTTATTTAATTAGTGAATATTTCAAACTACATGTAGGTCTTAAATACAGTGACATCATTTAACAAAAGTGATATTTGTAGGAAAAAAATTTTTTTTCAAATGGATTTAAGTGGTTTTATGCCTCGGCTTATTCCCCAACGTTCTTTGATGATTTCACATTCAAAATAACAAATTATGTTGATTTACTGTTCATTTAGAATAAACATCATTTATCACTTTGTCTAAACCTCGATTGAGTATAATTACTTTGATTTGTGTACGTGTACTACAAATACATAATGTTATAAAATTGTACTGCAAACAAATGAATAAAGTAATTGCTTTGAACTAGTAAAATATGACGTCTGATATACATTTAGCAGGCTTGAAGACTGTGTATTTGCATACATTTTAGTAAACAAAGAGTCAAAAGCCACAAAAATTGTTACAGATAATTCTACATTTTATGTGGCGGCCGCCATAAAATTATGTGGTGGCCGCCAGGTAAATAACTGGCGGCCGCTATGACGACCGCCACTTATTTGTTTGGCAGCCGCCACACAGTTATATAGCGGTCGCCAGATAAGCGGCAGCCTAATTATTTGGCGGTCGTCAGATAATTAATTTGTGGCGGTCGCCAAATAAAATTTGGCGGCTGCAAGATATTTATATGACGGCCGCTACTTATTTATCTGGCGGCCGCCATGAAGTTATATAGCGGTCTCCAAATAAGCGGCGACCGCCACCTAATTAGTTTGGTGGCCGTCATATGAATAACTCGCGGCGGTCGCCAGATATAATGTGGCGCCTACCTGATAAAATATATTTTCTACCTAAAACTATTCGGATTCTGTAATTTACGCCCTTCTTAACATATATTTAATATCTCTGAAAGTCTCATAGTTAAATCTAAAAGCGTTTATAAGAAAACTGCTTAAAAAATCAGTTTTAACAAAAAGAAAATTGGACGCGTTTGACGAAAAAAAGTCATGTTCTAAACATTGAAAATTTATAGCTATTTTTATTCTCTATCAATGCTGCAAATTTGAAGAAAAACGAAAGAAGACATTACAAAAATGCATGACGATTTATAACATACATTTGAAATTCAGGAACTAATATTTTCTAGACAGGGTGATTACATTTTCTAGTACATTAAAGCGCCAGTCTTCTCAAAATTATCACTTCTTTTCAGTTTCTGTTCAAATTTCAATCTGATTTACAAAGACGAGTGAAACGGTTTGTTTTAAAAAGGCGCTTGGCGTTGAACATTTTCTTTTTCACGTGACACTGGAACATTAAGTCTAATTTAGAGTATTTAACATTACTGTTTCATTATTGGAAACTAAATACGGGTAGTGAGAACTCATTGTCGATTGCAATGTGTATTATTCAAGCGTGATCAAAGAAATGTTGGAAATGTAATTAGGACATTCATGCGATGTTCACACAGTATTTTACATATTAATATGTAAAATTTTCAAATTAAAGTGTGAATTTTACACTTTAAAGTGTAAATTTTACACTTTAAAGTGTGAATTTTAAAGATTAAATATTGACTTTTACACTTTAAAGTGTAAATGTTGCAGATTAATGTGTATAATTTACAGATTAAAGTGTAAATTTTACACATTAAAGTGTGATTTTTACAGATTTAAAAGGTAATGTTACACTTTAAATTGTAAATTATACTTTAAAGTGTGAATTTTACAAATTAAAGTGTGAATTTTACACTTTAAAGTGTAAAGTTTACACTTTAAAATGTGAATTTTACAGATTAAAATGTAAATTTTACAGATTTAAGTATAAATTTTTAACTTTAAAGTGGAAATTTTGCAGATTAAAGTGCAGAAAATAAAAAAAAATGTGAAGTGCATATGTGGAACTAATACGCTTGCTTAGCTTTTGCATTGATGAAAAATAAAGTATACATTTGTGTCGCTTTATGTCAGGTTTTTATAATTGTATGTGTATACTATGAAATTCTCGCTAAATATATATTCATTTTTTGCATAATTATTTAATATCATTTCATTTCAAGGGTATGTTTTGATAAAAACTCCCACTGACTTGGATCCACAAAAGCGTGTTCACCACATTACTCTAATTTTTGCTATTTCAGGTTGGTTAATCGAAAATAAAATTATATTTTTAATTTATTTCACAATAGTTACTTATCAGATATATTTCAATAATAGTTTATAAAAACCATTCCACATGTGTTGAAATACCAAAGGTGTAAGCAGTTCCTCTGGTGCAAGCATTTCGTAGTTAATTGACAAAATGTCATTATTTATTAGTATAGATATCAGAAAAGTTTTTTTTTTTTGGAATCCAATTTATATCAAATATACACAATATATTTTTTTTTATATTTTCGAGTCTTGCACTTGCTCATAAATTAAAACGTGTAAACAAACTAAGATACACTAGGGAAAATTGCTAACGCACCACTTACTATTTTCTTTGATTGTTTTAGATCTGAACGCAACAAAGATTGATTAGTATATTATTTTAATAGTTTATTATAATACATACAATGAAACATCATTTGTTGCAAACTTATTACCCAGTTGCTTTGAGTACTGCTTATGAAAAATTGGTACTCCGCATTCTGTGATTCACATATCAATATCGGATGTGGCCTCCATATATAACTGCTAAGCATCTCTGTCTCATGGAATTGATGTAATTGTGTAAAAACTTTTGTGGTACATTGTTCCACTCATTCAAAATGCCCCTTTGTAGTTGCACAAGGTTTTGTTGAGCAGAAAGTTGATGAATTCGTCCATCCAACTCGTCCCACAAATTTTCAATTGGGTTAAGATCTACACGGCGGCCAGTTTAAACCTGATGTTGTTCCTCTGCAGCATCGCTCTTGTCGTCCTTGCAGTATGACACCATTCCACGATTGGTTTGCACATGTGGTATCACACAAGGCCGAATGGTCAGAAATTGATATCTTTGAGCATTCAGATTTTGATTTACGACTACTGCCTGAGTCTTTGTGTGCAAAGAAATTCCCACCCAAATCATCACAGAACCTCGTCCAAAATTTTCCTTTTCTTTAACACATGGTGCACTGTACCTTTCGCTTCTTCGAGATTAACTCTCAATCTTCCATCCGAACGCCGTAAATTGAACCTTGTCTCATCGGTAAATGAGACATTTGCCCAATAAGCCGTAGAGAAAATCTTAGATGTCGTCTTGACCACTGCAGGCAGATCTGCCGATGACTTTGAGTCAATACAATACCAACAAATGGCCGTCTTGCCCACAAACCAACCTCTCTTAGCTGATTTCGCACTGTTTGCGCACTGATGTTGCGTTGGTGGTTACCAGTGATCATCCTTGATGGTGCAACGGCTGTCGTGCCTCTGTCTCTCAGTTGATATAATGCGATGTGTCTGTCTTGTCGCTTAGTAGTTACGCGGCGCTTTGGAATTCTTGCTTGGTCTCTCACATTTGCGGTGTGTACAAATTTCTGGTACAACCTTGGAATTAACGTGTGGTGCCTATTAAACACTGTGGCTACCTAAAAAATAACATTGTTTATATAAGATAAGCATGCTGCATCATGTTTAAGCCAATATCACCGGTAATCGTTAAATTATTAACATTTGTTCTAACCTCTCTAAAGGAGCACCCGGCAGATACCATACCAACTGCCCTGCCACACTCTTCTGTTGTCAAACGCGGCATACCCCGTCGGGTTTTTTGTGAGTTCTTAGTAATGCATGCATCAATAATAAGAACACAATAAAGAAAGTAAAAATTTATATTTTCAAAAAGTGCGACCACGATTTGAGCATTTCTAAAGAACAGATACGCTTCGGTTAACATTGTATTCATTTATCCGATTGGGCATTTAAATGTCTTACTTATAACAATATAACAATAAGGTCACCTATTTAAACATTAAATACATCTTTAAAAAATTTTAGGATGTAAATATTTTATTTTAAATGATGCGTTAACAATTTTGTCTAGTTTATTTATATACAACTCTTTTTTTAATTTCTTTTCTACATTAAAACAATTCCACAAAAATATCGCTAAAAGGAGCAGTCCTAGGCAAAATGGTGTTTTTAATGTGTTGTAAATCAAGTGTTTTGTGTAACATATAGGTCTTGGTCACAAATTTGGGTTTGTGTCAGGTTTCCCCAAGTTCTATGAGGGAACATAAATGTGTACCGTCACGCCGAAAATCCTAAAGATAATGATATGTATTGCCAGTAAACAAAATCGAATGGTCAGAAGACGCTCAGAATGTTACTTGAATCAAATAGGGTATTATTGTTTAACACTGAAAGACACACAACACTTTTATCTGTTAGAACAGATAGGTAAAAGGTGGTTTTAGATTTTTCTGTCTTTACAATAGGTGCTAAAATGTAACTTTGACATTATCTGTATTTTAAGCAAAATAGTATATGCTTATTGAGATATTCAGTCTGCAGTGTATTAAACGATTTGTTATAATGTTGATAAACTTTTTAGGCGTGTACTTTTCACATGTAGTAAACAAAATTCATACAAAAACCTAGGTATATGTTATAATGCATTAAATAATAAAAGTGAGACAAACAATGCATTTGGTGACGCACACTTTTATAGAAGCGTTTCTCACAATGGAAAAGAAAAATCAGATTTACTTTTATCATTGATTATCATACCTTTACGCTTACGGCTGTCCGTTCCTGACTCGTCTTTGCTGGTGTTTTCTGTTTCCAATGGATCTGTTTTGATGCTTCTTTTTTCATGTAGCATTCCTTCATGCAACAATATCGCTGGTTTTGTTCTGTCTGATCCCACATCTTTAATGAAAACATTAATTTAAAAACACTTGACAAATAAAGAGAATCAAAATCAATTGATAAAAATGTATTGTTGTTAATTATATTTTCATAAATTGTATGATCAACAGACAATTTAAATGTTAATACTTCGATCAAAACTATATTTCATTAAAATTTTGATTTTTATGTTGTCAAATAAAAAGGAAAAGAGACAAACGTTGTCATACAACTATTTTTGAAGATTTGATAAAAAGTAATAAGAAGTTAGAATGTACATATTTACCCTTATGACTGTGTTTTGTAAAACTTTTTGTAATGTGAAAATTGATATCATTAATATTAGGTTTTGTAAATATATATGTCACATCATATATTGTTAAAACTACATTTGATGTTTTGGTCCTCTTCTAAAACCTCAAAACAATTAGGATGGACGTCAGCTATTACAGTAGTCCTGATTTTTTGAAGGCCTTGGTAACTTGTTCCTTTCAATCTTTCAAGAAGGGTTGTTTTTCCTGCACCTCCGCAGCCCACTATGATGCCTCTTACATGGCGAATTGTGATTTCTTTGTCTTTGTCCATTTTCACTACAGTTTTTATTCCTTTTTCTAAAGTAATTATAAATTGTAGTAAATTGATACATTTTTATCTGAATAGAGGGTTGGACTGAACATTTTGACAAACGTTGCTTGGAGCTTTCCGTTTTAAACAATTTTTTACTTTTGTCTCAAACATAGTATACACAATTTCAATTTAACTTGGCATAACGTGATTTTAAAACGAAACATCGCTTGAACAAAGGATTGAGCTAATTTTTAAAGGGAATTTCAATTAAAATATTAATACCGTCACATACGTGGAATCATTGCGTAATCGTTAAAATTTATGTGAACCAATTTTCATGGACTGTCAATTTTTTTAACAAATGAACTAGACATAATTTCGTAGATTGTATAATCTATTGCGTATCAATTAATGATGTGTTTCATCATTTGTTGTAGTTGTGAATTCGTTGGTGAGGGAATCACACAAAAACAGAAAGAAAAAAAAAATCCGAATCACCACAATTTCAAGTGATTCTTTAGAAAAAAAATGGTAAAATCTTTTTTAAAAAAACATAATTTCAATGACCATATAACAAGACTGTGTGGGTTAATACATGGAAATTTGTTGATTTTAACAATTATTTCAACAATGACTCACTTTCAACAAAAGGTACTAACAAATTGATTTTAATAAGAAAATAATAAGATAACAGTTTTGTAAAGAAATATAATTGTAATGTTTGTAAAATGAGTTCTTAATTGTTATCTATAATATAGTAATTAGAGCATTACTGTCCACAATACAAACCGCACACAAGTGCATTCATCGTAATACATTCTAAATTGAAGTCTGGATAGATAGCATGAAATATTTGTTTTGTTAACAACAACGAGTTCCATTTGCTTCAAAAGTCCCGGATCACTGGGAAGTTGAATTTTACTGTGACACTGTAAACTCGTGAAATTCCAGCTAACAGTAATGTTGACTAACAGCGAGGATCGGTTGATTTAGGCGTATGCCTTAATTTATTAGTTCATAACCGACCGGAAAACTAAATTCTACTGAGCCTTTATTTTTTAGAAATGTATCAAAATAATCTATGTCAGCATCATCTGATCAAATGATTTGTCAACATAAACTACAAAGTTTTTTAAATTCAATTTACGCTGGTATGTTAAAGCTTTCCAATATTGATTTCACATCGAGGTGTAGAAAGTAACTTGTTTGTACTTAATACGATATGACGTCATAATCAACATTGACGTCACGATCTGCATTACTTTCGATAGTTCTTAGGGATTGTATCACAACGTTAGAAGTAAATGTTATTGAACATTTTTAAAAGCGCTTGTTTCTTTACGTAGATGCTTTTATTAATACTAGTAATACTAAATTCAATATTATCAATATTGAGTATCAAATAATTAGCAGCTTTGAAGTTTTGTATGATGTAGATGACTATTTATAAACTAATGGTTTGGAGACTCTCTCTGCTACGTGTAAATTAATAAATGCCATAAATATTTTAATGCATGTAAAACATAGCTTGGCGCAAGTGAAAGATCAGTACTATCTTAGTGTATTTTGCGTAAAGTTAGGAGAGAAAATAAGTACCAATGTGACTCCCTTGGGGGTAAACCTACCAATTGACCTAATATTGTTTGAATCGAACTTAATTTTCATAAAAATATTTTTTTTTATTTAATGTCATTAATCACTTGCAGCGATGCGTTTTATATAGATCATTTTCCATGTTTCAAGACGCATTTCAGGTTAGTAAGAAGTATGCATGACGTGATAAAAACGTATCAAATATTCTGTTGGATATTGCTGTTATTTTTTATGTAATGAAGATTTAAAGAAATTCGTCCGGTTAAAGTATCATTTCGATATTTAAACGAGTATCGTTTTCCAAGTTTATTTTAGCTTTGGACAGCCTTAACATAGCTGCGTAGTGCTTTTAGAAGACATACACTGACAAACATTTCAGCAGTATATTCAGTGTGCAAAAACGCTAGATTTAAAGATAACAAACCTTATTTATTTCTACAAAAGTGATATTCATAAACAATATATACGAGTTAAACATACTTAAGATATATCAAAAATATAGGCGCCTGAGTGAAAGATACAACACCTGTTTATTTGGTAAAGACGGAGTAAATGCAAACAATATACAGTTGTTTATTCTCTGGAACTTTATTCTCATTTAATTGTATGTTTTATGTAGGCTTGCATCATTAGATATCACCACAGAACACTAATGTGGTCATGTTTTAAAAATTGACTTGTTTCACTAATATACTAAATCAATAAGGCTTGCAACTTTCCCTTTCCGTGCCCCAATCACAATAATTTCTGTGTGCCGCTTATCAGATGAATTTCATGCCCTGTGTTCTACAATACCCAATTCTAATACAATTAACAATATCCTCCGATGACTTTTTTATGCGTGTACTTTTCCCCAAGTAGTAAACAAAATATATTCAAACACTTAAGTATATGTTATAATGCATTAAAAAATAAAACTAAAACAAACAATACTTTTGGTGACGCACACTTTCATTGAAGCGTTTTTCCCAATGGGGAAAAAAATATGTTTTACGGCGCGACCGTTGGAGCGAACGCTGCTAATGATTTAATATTATGTATATACGTATCATTATAATAAATCAATTAAAAAATAGTATGGTTTTACAAATTAATGCAAAAAAACACCCCTCCCCCCCCCCCCAAAAAAAAACGTAAATGAATTTGAATACAGAAATGATACTATATAGCTTCTTTTCAGTATTCATAATTTTTACGTTACAGTATATTAGCAATACTTTGAGTGTTTATTGATTTATGATTTTATGAGTACTGTAGAACTAGTTTGATCTAAGATACAATGTCGTTAACTAATTAAAATCTTAACATAATATTCAATGCAGAGTTATACATAGTCATTAATTCATTTTATCTTGCTTGTTATTGTCAGAGCGTGGAATGGGAAACTATATTTACAGGAACTGGTGGTCAGATAAAAACAGGGCATTATTGGTCCGAGTACCTGACGCCAAAAAGCTGTTGAATTAATGTGCAGCTGGTCCAAATTTTCTATTCGCACACGCCTGGCCGGTAGAGCTCGCTTCGCTCGCTTTAAGATTTAATTTTGTACCAAATCATCTTACCTTCGCGTTTACAGCTGTCCGTTCCTGACTCGCCTTTGCTGGTGATTTCTGTTTGCAATGGATCCATTTTTATGCTTATTTTTTCATCTGATATTCCTTCAAGCAGCAATATATCTGGGGTTTTTCTGTCTTTAATCAAAATAATGGCATTATTTAAAAATTGCTTGACAAATTACGGGAATCAAAATCAATTATTAAAAATGTATTCTATTATCTGATAACGTTTTGTAAGGCGTTTGTCTGTCTGACTTTTCTCTAGAACCACAGGGCTAATTTTAACTGAACTTGGCACAAAGCATTATTTGGCAAAGGGTTTTTTTTTAAGGAAGGGGCACGCCATCTTTAAAGGTAAAATAATTAAGATTTATTGAACGTTTGCGTTTGCATTTTTTTCAAAAATCTCCTTGATAGAAACCGTTTGGTCAGAAAAGCTGAAACTTGTGTTGATACATCCTCAGGTCGTTAAAATTCAAGTTTACTAAAGCTATGATCCCCGGAAATAGAGATGAGACACATTTGGAAGGGACAGGGCCGAATTTTTACATAGGAATATATGTAAAATAAATATAAATCTTTAAATATCTTCTACTCCAAAATTAATTGGCCAGTAAAGCTGAAACTGGTGTGGAAGCATCCTCATGTAGTGTAAATTCAATTTTGTTCAAATCATGATCCCCGGAATAGGGTGTGGCCACAATGGGGTTCAAATTTTTACATAGGAATATATTGAAAAAAATCTTTAAAAAAAAAAAAAAAAAAAAAAAAAAATATATATATATATATATATATATATATATATATATATATATATATATATATATATATATATATAGCTATTGTTGTGATGTGGCAAATAAAAAAACTAAATATATAAACACCAGATTTGAACGTGGCAGCTACATCTTCGTATTAAAGATGTAGTTGCCACGTTCAAATCCGGTGTTTTATATATTATTTAGTTTTAAGTTTAGTGCTAGATTTGTAGATGTTTTCTTCTTTCATATGTAGTTATTTTGTTGGCCTGAAGAAGGGACAGGTTGTCCCGAAAATTTGACAATATTTCACGTTATTGTTCGTGTCGTTGGTTATTTTTAGTGCTTTTTAATATCTCATCTTATAACCATGTATCTTTTGATCCGACACCATAGATAACGAGTGCTGTTGGTTTTTTAAGTGCTTCATATATATATATATATATATATATATATATATAGAGAGAGAGAGAGAGAGAGAGAGAGAGAGAGAGAGAGAGAGAGAGAGGATATCTTTATTGTGTGATTTTATATTTGCTTTATCCAACGAGTTGAAATGGTGTATATATTCGCGAAGCTTGCCGAGCGAATATAACCATTTCAACGAGTTGGATAAAGCAAATATAAAATCACACAATTATAGATGTTCTATTTATCTCATACAATTTGATTTATATTATGAAGCTTTTGAGACAGTCCCGTAATGACCCGAATTGTTATTTTTAAAGTTAAAAAACGATGATGCAATGTTGTGTTATGCGGTTATGGTGACCTTGCGCAATACAAATTAGTACGTCATTTCGGAGATAAATTTAGCTGTTTTAGTGTAAAATTTCACTGAAATAAACCTTGAAATAATTTTTCAGCTCTAAATAATTTTTCTTTGAGCTTAATCTTTTGATTAAATGGAAATACTGATCAGAAGACTTGAATATATTATAATCAAGTTTGTTGACATACACAAAGTTGCGAATGCTCGTTAGTTTGAATTGACTCGAAAGAGGAACAGTTGTTGATGGTTTATAAAACAACACTAGCCTAATGATTCGAAATTGAAAAGTGTGAATAAGGATGCTTACTGGTGGTGGAATAAAAGTCTAAAGAAACATTATTTCGGTAGGTTCTTATATATAAATACAACCAATGCGTTCTGTTTTTATCGCGTCGTCAGGATGAACTCCTTGATAGCTTGCTTTTTGATAAGCATCTTTAAAATATGAGGATTGACTTGGGTAGACTTGGGCTCCAAATCGAGTCTCTTAAACATCTGGATAAAACGACGTAATGACAGTTTAAAGACAAACAACAGAAATTCTTAGATTGACAAAATAAATTTTGTGTTAAAAAAAAACACAGTGCAGTTCTTGGGATGCGTCGTAATGCTAAAGACTGCGACAGTTTCTTCGCTTCTTGCTACTTGTGTCATTAAATCGTCTAAAATCAACACCGTATGCTCCACAGCCTCCGTCCATTTTTCTATCTGATCTCCAGATGGCAGTCCTTGATATAATATAAGATTCGGAATGTTTTGCTCCATGTCGTCGAATAAAGGTTGATATTGATTATAACAGTAAATAAATTTTTGAGGAGGAACTTCGAACATTCCTTTTGCATTCCGTAAAATACGATAAATAAAATGAGTTTTCCCTGACATTGTTGCGCCTGATATCATACAGGTTGTAGGCGATCGAAATGGTACAATGGATTCAATTTCCCACCAATGCATACTTTCACCCCTCTCGTCATCAAATACCAGAGCTCAACTGAAGAACAAAAATTTACTATTTTGTTATATATATATATGCAAAACAACATTTTTAAAAAAATTTCCTACATATATTTATTGACAAACTCTTTTACATAAGCATCGGGATTAATACTTTGGTGTAATATATTTATTATTTGCAACATGGAATAATTATAACATTTCATCTATATATAAAACAATACATGATATCCACACGAATCACTGTCTCTGTTTTGAATCGGAAAATTATTGAACAAACATTGTTTACAATTGTTTTGTAAAAACACCTCAAAAGCAGAATCGTAGTATACCGGAGGATTCCCTAAACTGTCGTAAAATTCGGCTTGTATTGGACTGTGCATCCAAAATACAACCCAATGACTTCCTGGCAAATAGGAAGGATCCGTGTTGCAGATGTATGCTGATGGGTACATGTATTTGGATACCAGGAATGGCAAATTGTTCGATGAAAAAATACCTCTTATTACATCAGAAGTATGTCTGTTATTTCTCGTTAGCGCGAGTAGTTCTCGAGCATTCATACTCTTGTGTACCTTAATATCTCTTGATTGATCAATTTCGATCAAAGCCGGAAATTCTGCATACGCCAAACAATTCAACGTCTCTGTTGTATTCGTCGCAAATTTCACGTCTAATCTGACGCTTCCTTGTCGAACCAAATTTATTTATTCTTCACCAAGATCATTGGGAACGAGACTAAATGCGTAAACTGTGTATCCTTCGCTAAACATGGAACGGGTTATACCTAATCCAGAGTCTTTATTCCATTTTACAGACACTTCGAATAGATTCACAAATGGCGTGACGTGATTCTTATTTGCCCCTACATCAATTTTCATGGGTCTCGCTGGAATGCTTTTGCCATTTACGTACAATGCAATTTCTTCTGCCAAATTTTGGAAATTAAATATGTTTTTCGTGTAACTACCATTTACTGCAGACTGGGAGATGAATGCAAAATATGCTTTTGATGGTAGATTGTTAGACCATACGTTTTGCCATATAAAACTGCCAGATCCTGTGGGACAAGTGTTCATCTTCACTTCGGATCTTATCAATGAGTATTTTGCTGTATTTTCTTTTAATAATTCTGCATGAATAATTATAACTCCACTGTCCACTTTGATCATGCAGGCTTTAAAGGAAACGTCCAACAGCTGTACCTTATACGCCGGAGAACCTTCTGCACTCATCACTATAAGAGGTGCTCTGCTTCTATATAACTTTAGGTTTATGTCTACACCATTCAATATGTATTTATCTAAACGAAAAATGTCCTCGTACAAAGGCCCTTCTAAATCAAAAACTTTGCTTTGCTTTGTAAAAACATATCGTTTTGCCAAACCACCGTTTGTTCCACCGGATGCATTTGCATCGTCCATAGTTGCAGCAACGAAATAAAGTAGTTGAGATTGTAATTGCGATTCTGAGACATCGGTACCACCGGACAATATTACTTTTAAATATGCTTTCCATGGGTAATAGCCAGTATTCAGAGACACTGATTTCCCGTTCATATAAGTGTCTATCTGGGACCAAAGTGACTGTAGTGGGAGGTTTATGATGCCAGCCTTTTCCTGGGCTTTAAAAGCTGGTCCATCTGCTTTGACAATTTTGCATATAAACGACTCCTTCGCAAATCAATATATTCGTTTCCTTGGCCAGGAATGGATATTTCTATCGGGACCTCTTCCGTGTTATATGCTGACACTGGTCGGTATTCTGCAAAATATATTTTATCTACAGCGACTTGGTTAGGCGGTACGGTAAATAAAGAAAATTCAGATGGAAGACCAATTTCAGTAATTTTATCACTAAGAAAAGACATCTCTCTAGAACAAGTCTTTCCTTGCTCTTTTGAACGTAAATATATTAGAATCCAAATCTTTATTATCTATCTTGCGTTTTCTAGACGTAATGTTTGATGGTATTTTTGTTGCCTTTCTCTTCCTGATTGACGGAGATCTGCGAGATTTCTGGTTGTTCTCCGCTTTATACTGTCTACTGGAACATGTGGAATATTTTTGCGCATTTCCTCTGTTAATTTTTTTTTTGGCTCGTTCTTCTACTGCTGCCATTGGAGTCACCTGTTTACCAAATATTTCTTTAGATTCTTCTACAGTAATATGTGGATTAACGGGAATCATGTAAGGTTTCTTAGAATACATCCCTGCAATTCCGCTTCCTGACTGTCTACCTTTAAAACTACGTATATCAATTTTCCCGCCATCATATTTTGGTAAAACATTTCTATATTCTTGGATCAGACACGTATGTGGATCCAGACATTCTTTTATAGACTTTTCCACTTCAATAAGAGTGTTACAGATGTATTTTTTGTAGAAATGACGCTTCCTGACCATCTGCATCCTTTATATATATGAGAACATCAAGAACCTGTCCAAGTCTCGAAGATACTTCGTACGGATATTTAAATATCTGATTTTCTGATGACCTTATTAAATACACACGTCGTTCTTTGTCCCCGACTATCGTATCTTCGCAGAGGTTTGAGTAAATATAGACATCCGTTTCAGATTCCGACGAAGGTAAACAGGTCTCTAACAGTGATACTGACCACTGTCCATTTAATGTTAAAGGTCTTGGAAGATGAACTTGAAAATCATACGGTTTATTGTTTCTGTAAAACGCAAAACTGTCTGTAGACTTTAAGACCATCTGAATATCCATAACAAAAGATTTATATGTCAATCAATTCTGATTTTTTAATCCAAGAATTATACTTCGAAGGTCACTGGTACCAAGAGACTAAAACCTCCTTTTCACCTTTTCTTGTCCGCTCTTTCAAAATTGTATCCACTTTCCATACAGTATCTTCCTTTTTGTTGACTTTTTGTAGTTCCTGTGCGTAAAATGTACCGGAAATAGATTCATCTGCATAGTCTTTTAGACGATATACTTCAATGCCTTAACGACGAAATCTATGGGTTATAACGAATATTTCACCTGTCCATTTCTGATCATACTCGCGTTGAAAGGTATGCTTTAAATGTGAAATTCTAACTCGATCATTTACTTTTAATTTATAATATCGTTTTCTCTTTTTCTTCCCCTTAAGGGAAACCCTCTTTTTGTATGTTTGTTTATCTCTTTTTGTTCTCTCTAAAAACGCACTGGTCTCTCCTTCTGTATCTTTTGTCACATCCACTGGAGCCATGTCTCCTAATGGTCTAGTAGGTGTGGCGTTTATGCTTTGTGTAATGTTTGCTAATTCATCCATAAACTTGTATGAATCTTTCTGTACAAACATTCGATGTAATCTGTTCTCCAATTTTTGAATGATGCGCTCGGCAAAGTTACTCTTTGTCTCGTTTTCTGTGTATATCGAATGAACTTCCTCTTTCTTTAAAAATGATCTAACCCATTCGTTTTTAAATTCGCTTCCTTTGTCCGTTCTTAGTACTTTAGGTTTTCGTCCTTTTGCAAATATTGACCGAAGCCCTTTAATTACTTCCGCCACAGTTTTCTGTTAAAGTGGAGCGGTAAAGAGAAATCGGGAAAAAATGTCTTGCAATACCAATATGTACTGAATTCCATCATTGTACTTCGAGATATTCCTTACATCTTGTAAATCTCCGTCCCAGATAGTATCAATTGAATCTGTTATAGTATGACGTCGTTTAAAATTTAAAATACTCTTTTCTGCAATGAGCATGCATCAGTGTCGGACAAAAATTGCTTGATTCTTTGCAAACCAATTTTATATTTGCCTTCACGTTTTACAATTTGATATAACTTATACGGACCACAAAATGCGGCAGGTTGCTTAGTATATGTCTATTTTTTTTTAAATAACGTTCCTCTTCTTTGGACAACATTTTCAATACTAATCCAATTTTAATTGCGTTTAGGGTTTTTTTCTATACATCTATTCGCATACCTTTTATTCTGCATAAGTAAAAAAGAAATATTCTTTGTGGTATTTTTGTTTTATTAATATATGTGCCATTAATAACCTAGCAAAATAATTCATCGCTCCTGATTTTTTTTTGTTTATCAATGATTCATAAATCCGTCCGGATTACAGCTTGGACATTCAAACATTGACATTTGATTGTTATGATCTAAATAGCAATATCTAATACTGTCCAACTCTTTCTGGAACCTTTTCCTTATAACAGGAATAGAGTTCTTTCCACATTGCAACAGTGAGAGAAATGCCCTTCCTGGTCGCAACAAACATTTCTGTCTTTTCAGGTACCCACCATTTTCTTATGTCTACGAAACCATACTCCTGTTCCACGGTGACGTGAACATTATGACCAAGGTATTCCTTGTAAGACACATTGGCATCTTCTTTCTTCAGGTCATCTAACGCTTTGTCAATGTCACCAATACAGTCCTCTGTTAGTTTTATCCATTTCTCTAACGTTAATGCTATGCCTTTTTTTGACGGGTATGGCTTTCCTCTGGGAGTGGTATCAAAATACCGTATGTGTATGTACATATTTCCTTCGTAGTTCTGTGCTGACACATGACAGTCATTCCCAATGTCAAACTCTTCCATTGTTTTCATGCTGTAGGGTTTTATTCTTGACATCTTCTTCGTCGTCCTCCTCCTCCCTCTCCTCTTCAAGGGTCCTTTCTGGTGACAATACTAAAAGATCATCGTCCATGCTTTTCATTCTCTTGAGGTCTTTTTTCCTTTCTTCATGAGGCCTTTTTGGTGACAATATTACAATATCGTCCATTTTGTTTTTCTTCTGTTTTCAAATTATGTAACTTATGTTACTGCAGTCAACTAATTATATATATAAATGATGCCATATAAACCATCCCATATTTTCATTATCCTGCATAAAATCTAACCATGTATGTGCTAGGGATATAATTACACAATTATATGCTCCTCCCACTTTATTTTAATTGCATGAACGCAATCTGTTGTGTAATCTTCTTAATTCTTATTACACTCTGCACCAATCATCGTCTGGGGCTATATCTGACAACCCTCCCCTTTACCAATCATTGTCTGGGGCTATATCTGATAACCCTCCCCTTTACCAATCATCGTCTGGGGCTATATCTGATAACTCGCCTCTTCCTTTCATCTTGATGACGTAAATATGTCCAGCCCCCTGCATTCCTAGGGGCTATACAGACACGCTTGCAGCAGATAGGAATTTGTAGTGCTTGTATTTTATTTAACGGCTTTAATTCTATACATTGAAAGTATTATTGTTGTGCAGTACTATAGGTTAATATTTTAAAAAAATATTATTATAGATTGATTTTATTTGAAAATTTATTAGATGGGATACTCAAAATATGTACATATTTTTTCACTCTTAGTAAAATGTATGCATAAAATACAGTAAGGCCGCAAATGGGGGTGGGGGGTCACACCAGGCTCATTGTAAATATTTCAAAAAAAAAAAAATCAATTCATAATATATGAAATATATGTATTGTACACTTTAACGCAAAAGAAATCCAACAGTTTTTTGGTCTTGTTGTAGAATTGTCTTAAGCTATGTTGCGCATACAAAGTGAGAGGATCGTACATGTACATATTGGCCGTGGGTTGCGACAATGATAAAAAAGATAATTTAATATATGGGAACAATATGTGCAGATATATTTTAACCATGCATTGATTTGACACAATTTCATTGAACTAGGACTTCATAATTATTTCCTGACTTAATTCAAATCATATGCCATGCTTTACTGTCATAAGTGTATAGCACATATTTTGTTTTTATCATTCACGGTAAACTGTTGAAGACTTTAAAGTGAATAAACACAATGTTGGTACTACTGACACAGAACTGTAAACGACAAATAAATATAATGAAGTACATCTATTCAATTGCATGCATGCTTATTGGAAACATGTTTATTCCTAGTTTGTTTTTTTTATTAGTGCACGCGCGTAATTTATTGCAAGTGCAGTAATTTATCAAATGTGGGTAACGAAGGCGTTTGTTTTACAGAAATGCTCCAGAAAAACCTTCGAGTCATTTTGGCTTTAGCTTTTTCTAACGGAAAATAATGTTAATTACAATGTTTATGATTTCAAAGTCTTGACTTTAAGCTAATTTTATTCAAGCTTAGTTTACAAAGCAGACTTAAAATACAAAAACGACGATTATTTGGCGTTGATACTAAAGAATTCGCGCAAAAGGTTTCGGAGAATACATATTAATCGTTTTTTCTTCTCAATTTATGCGTTATATTTAATTATGAGAAAACCAAATCTACCGATTTTTTCCCCTTTAAACTGTCGAAAACTATAGGTTGTATACGCACAAGGCTTTGTTTCCACAATCATGAAGGGCAGGTTGTATACAGATAGTTCGTGCTTTGATGCAGACATTTATCTGGGAGGGAGTATAATTCGAGGAAAACATTGTTTTCTGGGGAGGGGTTTTCTTTTAGAAGTTTACCATGCTTAAAGCTGACATGAACTCATAAAAGCATTTGGTCGCCATATTAGTTTCGATCGCTTCTCAACTGCCCCTGGGGTATATATACCGGTCGAGAAAGTTACGGTCGGTTGATTTCCTATCGAAGCATTCAGGTTGCACGGACTTCTAATTGCATTGCATGAACTACACATTGAAGTAAAATATTTGTAAAAAAAGAATAAAGGAAACTACAATCAATAAAACAATATTAATAGTGATTCTTTGAAAGAATTTCCAAGGTATTCGTATTGTTTTGCAGAGATAATGCTGCCTTAATTCGCATGCATATCGAACACGTGTGTCGTTCGTACAGACGGCTGCATATTTGTAAGACCCGGTGGTGCTACCTCCAACACAATAAATAAATGATAGTAAATCCAAGAAAGTAACAACAAAACATCGTTTCAATAGGTTTCTACAGAACACTCCGTTTCTAAAATCCATGCGGTCATTGACATTGCTTGATTTGCGACAGTGTGTGATTTGCGCATGTGCGATTTTATAACATACAAAGGAAAACGTTCTACAATTATCGAGATTTTTGAAATATGTGTGCCTGAATTTCAGTCTGTCGTTTCGTCGTTTATCGGATATTCCTTATCAGTGCAGTGGTTGTTATATTACTTTTGCTCAAAGCGCGTTTCTACAAGTCTTTCGTCCAATGTAACGTGGTCAGGTGAATGAAATAACTGAATGCGGTGAAGCATGAATAGTTCTATCGACCTTATATAGAGGGGTGTAGCGATGAGCAGAACAAAAGAATTCGACAACTAATATGGCGGTAGTCGGAGATAAAAGGGAAATAATGCGTATTTATGAATTCATTTCAGCTTTAATCAGATACGTGCACTTTGATTCGTTTCTAGTTACTGTATAAACTACATTTTTATTTTTATAAGTTTCTTCCTGATTAAGAAAAAATGTTTAGTACATGTATATGTGTATAAGTATAACGATTGTTCCGAAAGTGACCCGTTATTGTCGTATGCACAGCATGAGTTTGGTCGTGCATGTGATCAACAGCCAAAACACGCTAAATTGTTGACGATTTGATTTTTATTTATTATTATGTGGAGATAAAATATAAAGCTGTAATATAATTTGCACATTAACTATAAGATGTTAAAGGCACGTAGTAATAGGGTTTATAAATAGAACTAAAATAATCACTTTCATTTTATTAGTTATGTACGGTCGTAAACGCTACGAACAATAAAGATGAAGGAATAAAAGATTATTTAAAGAAAAGTAAGTGTACTGAGTTTTACAAAACACATTACTCAATTTTCCCAAGCATAATTTAACTGGAATAACCTGTGCCGTTTAGAAAAAAAAACAACAAATGAACAAGCTATTGAACAAATACAAATCCTATCAAATAAACACGTTATTAACTCAAATTCAAGTTCTACATGATCTCAAAGACTACGAGCTAAAAAGGCCACATATATTTCGATAGAATTGGTTAAATACGAATGACACACTTCACTTAAACAATCACGTTTTTTCTACACGTTATCGCGAGTGCGCTGTGGGGAAAAGGATAACGTCATACAACAAAAGTTGGCGTAAAGTTGCTGTAACATCGCAATGATCGAAAGGGGCAAAGAGTTAACAAACTTTAATTCCTTTCACCCAATGGTGCTTTGTGCCAAGTTTGGTCAAAACTGACCCAGTGGTTCTTGAGAAGAAGATAAAGCTGTATAAAGTTTACAGACAAGCAGACGGACAGACAGACAGATGCCAAATAAAAAGTGATCAGAAAAGCTCAGGTGAGCTAAAACGGAAACAAATCCGTATGATTAGCACATGTACTGACGAATTGTATGACTCATGTATTTTACATATTATATTCTTTATACATCGTTTACCAACATTCATATTTAATAAATCAATCTGCTCCTTCAGTAAATTGTCAAAGATTTTTAAATTTAAAGATAAATATACCTGTACGTACCTTTTTTGTTTCTTTGTTTAATAACAAAAAATGCAATGATCCCTGTCACAGTTGTCACCATAATAACATAAACAACAAAGATAAAAATAGCACCATGTGATTTGATAGAGCCATCAGACTTTTCTGTGTTTGTCGTATGTATGGATTCCTCTTTTTTAAAATCATCAGATACGTATTTATCAAGTCTACAAAAACAATGCATAAGTATATGTTTATACATGTAGAAATTTGACATCATCGATTTCATTAATGTGTAACAAAATTGCTTTTACCTTTCTGGGCAATCTTTATCAGCAGCAAAACAATGGAATCGAACGTTGATTTCAAGGCAAGCTGGATCTGTTACAAAAAGGTGCATCTTTATCTGTGCGAAAATACACAATATATTTATTGAACTTAAATGCCAAGTTTACTAACATTTATATATTTCTTCATCTGTGTACGGCCCCGTTGGACAACCCCTTTGGAACTTATCCTCACATCGATAATGGTTCAGGTCGCCTGTTCCCTCAAGTCGTACACAATGACCTATTTAACGTAATATATATATATATATATATATATATATATATATATATATATATATATATATATATATATATATGATAAGCACAAACATTGCAATAACTCTCAAATTGACATATACCTGCCCATAGTGAATGATATAGATATATATAAAGCACAAGGAAATTCACTTTGTTGGAGCTCCACCTCCGCCCCGACCGAGGCTTGAACTCACGACCTCCGGAACCCATTCTCCTAGCAGTGAGCAGCCACCGCGCTAACCACTCGGCCATCTAGGCAAGACTAAAATCTTGCTTTCGATGACGAACGGAACCTAGCGCGCTGGCCGCGCACAACACAGTCGTTTGAGATACAGGTGGAATACAGTTAAACGACAATTTGAGAGGATCGAAACGATACACATTGCATAGATATACATATATGATAAGCACAAACATTGCAATAACTCTCAAATTGACATATACCTGCCCATAGTGAATGATATAGATATATATAAAGCACAAGGAAATTCACTTTGTTGGAGCTCCACCTCCGCCCCGACCGAGGCTTGAACTCACGACCTCCGGAACCCATTCTCCTAGCAGTGAGCGGCCACCGCGCTAACCACTCGGCCATCTAGGCAAGACTAAAATCTTGCTTTCGATGACGAACGGAACCTAGCGCGCTGGCCGCGCACAACACAGTCGTTTGAGATACATGTGGAATACAGTTAAACGACAATTTGAGAGGATCGAAACGATACACATTGCATAGATATACATATATGATAAGCACAAACATTGCAATAACTCTCAAATTGACATATACCTGCCCATAGTGAATGATATAGATATATATAAAGCACAAGGAAATTCACTTTGTTGGAGCTCCACCTCCGCCCCGACCGAGGCTTGAACTCACGACCTCCGGAACCCATTCTCCTAGCAGTGAGCGGCCACCGCGCTAACCACTCGGCCATTTAGGCAAGACTAAAATCTTGCTTTCGATGACGAACGGAACCTAGCGCGCTGGCCGCGCACAACACAGTCGTTTGAGATACAGGTGGAATACAGTTAAACGACAATTTGAGAGGATCGAAACGATACACATTGCATAGATATACATATATGATAAGCACAAACATTGCAATAACTCTCAAATTGACATATACCTGCCCATAGTGAATGATATAGATATATATAAAGCACAAAGAAATTCACTTTGTTGGAGCTCCACCTCCGCCCCGACCGAGGCTTGAACTCACGACCTCCGGAACCCATTCTCCTAGCAGTGAGCGGCCACCGCGCTAACCACTCGGCCATCTAGGCAAGACTAAAATCTTGCTTTCGATGACGAACGGAACCTAGCGCGCTGGCCGCGCACAACACAGTCGTTTGAGATACAAGTGGAATACAGTTAAACGACAATTTGAGAGGATCGAAACGATACACATTGCATAGATATACATATATGATAAGCACAAACATTGCAATAACTCTCAAATTGACATATACCTGCCCATAGTGAATGATATAGATATATATAATGCACAAGGAAATTCACTTTGTTGGAGCTCCACCTCCGCCCCGACCGAGGCTTGAACTCACGACCTCCGGAACCCATTCTCCTAGCAGTGAGCGGCCACCGCGCTAACCACTCGGCCATCTAGGCAAGACTAAAATCTTGCTTTCGATGACGAACGGAACCTAGCGCGCTGGCCGCGCACAACACAGTCGTTTGAGATACAGGTGGAATACAGTTAAACGACAATTTGAGAGGATCGAAACGATACACATTGCATAGATATACATATATGATAAGCACAAACATTGCAATAACTCTCAAATTGACATATACCTGCCCATAGTGAATGATATAGATATATATAAAGCACAAGGAAATTCACTTTGTTGGAGCTCCACCTCCGCCCCGACCGAGGCTTGAACTCACGACCTCCGGAACCCATTCTCCTAGCAGTGAGCGGCCACCGCGCTAACCACTCGGCCATCTAGGCAAGACTAAAATCTTTATATATATAAACTTTATATATATATATATATATATTTATATATATATATATATATATATATATATATATATATATATATATATATATATATATATATATATATATATATATATATATATATGTATATATATATATATATATATTTATATATATGTATATATATATATATATATATATATATATATATATATATATATATATACACACACATATACATATAAATAAGATTCTATGAAAAAATACGAATTTGCAAATAAATTTAATTATTTTGTTATAATTTTTAACGTTGTTAAATTTGAAAATGTCTTCATCATAAAAAGAAAAATAGTGAAAGATATTGAGTACCATTTTTAAAAAGAGATACTGGTCGGTCCGTGCAGAATTCAATCAAATTTGACAGGTATTTATCTGGAGCACACAGGTATCGTGAGTTTCCGGTACAATTTTTTCTTTTTGCTGCTGTCTCAAACTCATGTGCATTCTTGGGACATTTCTCCAAAGGATATACATCAAAACGATAGGTGTAATTCTATTAGAAGAGTAATACAAAGTTTTTCGTAATTTTATCAAATGATAAATTTATGTTTAAGTATAGAATGCTTATCATACACATGTACTATATTTGTATTTAATAGAATGTTTGTTGTGTTTTATATATATAAAAGTTTATACATTTTTACTTTGTTGCAGTATTTGCTCTACCCAAGGGCCTGAATCCCTGACAACGGAATCTTGAACTTCACAATTAAGGTAGAAGACATCATAACCATGCATTCCATCTCCCCCCTCCCCTCCAACACCCGGCGGTGGAAATAGAGAAGATACATTTCTCAGATTTAATACATTTTCACTAAATGGCCATACTGGCCCTGCCCTAAGGCCTCAATCCTTGACCTTAAAGGCCATGAATTTCATAATTTAGTTAGAGGACTTTATGAACCAGATAACCATGCATTAATTTTTCTCAAATTTATACAGGGGTAGAGAAGTAGATTTTCTAAGATATAATACATTTTCACTATATGATCATATTGGCATCGCCCTAGAGTCAGAACCACTGACGCATGGGACATGAATTTCACAATTTCCGTAAAAGGGCTTCATTGACAATTTAACATTATACATGTAACTATGCATTTAGCTCATTCTCCACACGTAGATAGTATATTGATTATAGAGTACCAGTAAGTTTACATGCATTGTTTTCTTTTCACGCATTTAATAGCTATCTTATGAAGCTATAAATGCCTAAAATTACAATTATTAGCAGACTTACATCAATAAATGTATTTATGCAAATGAAAGTTTAATTGAATAAAACACTGACTTTAATTTGATATTAGTTGCATTATGTATTCAGTAATTCTTGAATTGTAACGTACTATACTCTATATGTTTATAATTAAATTGATTCTGAATGAATAAATTTATTTAGGCTAGGAAACGTCATCAAGAAAAACGAGATATTGCACCATTTGTCAGCAGACTTTAGTGACAGATATGTCAGGAGACAAACTTTTGAAGAGAAGGCGAAAAATATAACTCAACCGACTGAGTCTGAATGTGATGAACCTTTTTTGTCGCAGGCAACTGAACCAGGATTGCAGAATTGTGAAAATCAGATGGAAGAGAATCAGACATGGAGGAAGAATTCCTCATTGGACAGTTATCATCAAGTTCATCAGACAGTACCAGTGAAGAGGAAGTTCTTGATGCTGAGATATTTAATGAGTTCTATTTAGATAACATTGAACACCTTGCTTGTGTGGAAAGTTGAGCACTATGTTTCAGATGCAGCATTATCAGTTTTGTTGTTTTTATTAAGATATTTGTTTTATCTTTTTTTTCATTTTCATCTGATTTAGCTAAATCTTTTTTTATCAAAATTCCCCAGTTACAATGTGCTAATTACACAAATATATTTCATTCCAAAAAGATGATTTTAAAAAATGTAAAGATTGTTGTCATTTTGTTAAAGGCTTACAAACTTTAAATGTTGTGATGCCAAATAATGTAATGAGTCATTATAGGAGACCATTTGGTGAATTATTATTGTGGTCGATTAATGTTGGAGGAAAAAGGAATTGATTGCTAGAAAAACATATTGTTATTAGAGTTTAAAATCCTCTTCGCAAAGATTAGTTCATAGAAAAGAAACCTGTGATCTTTGGCGTTTTAGAGAAGTGCCACAAGATGTTTTAGTGATGTTTATGATGGTGAGATATGACAGATTTTCAATGGCTTTGAGTACATGTTTTTAAATTTTACTTCTGAAAGAAATTATGGTGTAATGATGAATGATGATTGGTTCCAGCCATTTAAGTAGTCAAATTTTTCATTGATGCAATGTGTCTTACCATTTTGAGTTTGAGAGGTTTAAAAAGAAAAATATGATACTTAAAAGAACGCGGGTAGGTTAAGGGAGCACATGGGCAATTAAGCGTCTTATTTTGACTGTTATATACAAAATCGTAAGATTAAATTACTGTTTTGGATCGGACCAAAAAATAAGTATTATTCTTTGAAATAGATGTCAATGAATTAAAATCGGGTAGTACATTACTGCCACATCGGTGCATTAGCACGTGATAACTATAAATAGCTTACGTATATTCCTTAACATAAAATGAGATAGAACAACTCTACCCCGCAGTTTCCAAAAAACAAGAAACACATCAAGTGAAGGCAAAACATCTCAGTTTTATCAAAATCGCTGCTAGAATCCTACAGGTATATTCTCCTTGATAAAATAGGTATATATCCGGTTTCAAAAGACCGTCATAACTTGTATGAAAAAATGACAATAACAAACCGTCAACCATCTCAAAAATCCATAAAACGAAATACAAATTCAAAGCAGAGCAACACGGACCTCCAAGATAGAGGTAGGATCAGGTCCCTAGGAGGAGTGAGCATCCTCTGCTGACCGGTCACACCCGCCGTGTGCTCTTTGTCATAATCGGGAAAATAAAAACGGCAAATGTCCGTAGACAATTAGGTAATTAATTATGGTCTAACAATTAGTATGAAAAACGTCAGTCAGCATGCGACTCAGTGGAAGATTGTATTTGCTGACAAGGTCGTTGTATCGACCATAGAACTTACGAAAAGATGACTTTAAACGAGACTGTTGATAGTCCTGTTTTATCAACTTGTTTGTCAGTAGCTTGCCTGGTATATTGCTACACAAGTAAGGAAAGTTGACTATAGAAAAATTGAAGTCATCGCGTTTATCATAAAGTTTCGTTGTTAGGTTACCATCAATGTCCATTTCCAATAAAATATCCAAATATGAAACAGATGACGCTGACTCTGTGGTATCTTTTATTTCAAGTTCACTGGGATATATCGAGTCGACGTAAGTATGGAAATAACAATTGTTAATTGATAATACGTCGTCGATATACCTAAATGTTGAGTTGAAGGCCACAGCGTGTGATTTATTTATTTTTTTCACGTACAAGTTTTTGAATAAATTCTGCTTCATAGGAATACAAAAATAGGTCTGCTAACAATTGGGCACAATTGGTACCCATGGGAATTCCAACAGATTGTTGGAATACTTGATTTCCGAAAACTACATAGATGTAGTCTATCAGAAATCCAAGCATCTTTTTAATGTCAACTTCAGAATAATTGTGTGTGCAATCAGAATGGTTTTAACAAAATAGTTTTTTAGATTTCCAATGACAAGGTAAGCATTTTTACGACTTCCATTTTTATTGAAAAAACAACTGTCGATGATATCAAAAAGTCTGGATTTTAATTTGTCGTGGGGAATGGTTGTATAAAGGGTTGAAAAATCGTACGTATACAGTTTGCATGGAAAACGTTATGTTACATTAAAACAACACAAAACCCAGAATTCTAGCTGCACTTTTCAAGCTAAGCATTGATCAAGCTATTGATACGTATTAAATTTGAAGTTCAATATATACGAGGTAGTGCTGTTCTAGTCGGATTTTTCTATCCTAAACAACGACAGAGGAAAGCCCGGCCGATAAATAAAAGCAAAATTTCATACCTTTTAGCGAATGTTAAAATCAACAACTCTTGCAATATTATTCTGTTTAATTCTCAATAAATCACACCAAAACACTTTTTTGAGTTTTCAGATTACTTAGATTTGGAATCTGTTTACAACTCTTTCCAATCAAATTTACACGGTATTCAACTTTCAGTCATGACGTCATCAGTGTGTAAATCTACGTATTAATTAATTAATACAATCTAATTTGTGAAAAAAAAATGTCTCAAGTATTTGTTTTTGGTCTACGTTTTGTTATTTAACATCAATTCACTATAAGGGAATTGAATTTTATCTCTCTGATTTGAAAGAGTGTTCCATATGAAGGTTCTCTGTGGGTACATTTTTGACAGTACATACTCAGTTTCCATAGAAACGACACTGAAACATTTTGCTCATGGACAAAATGACTTAAAGAGTACCATCATATAAATGACTGGTATGCTCCCTAAATGTATAAAGGTTTGATCCTGATATTGGTTTAATTTTATAAACAAGTAATCAATGTATTTGTACACATAAATTGATTTCAGTGAAATGTACAGTTAACAATGCGATCGGTTTGTGTTTGATAGATTCAGCTAATAAAATAGATAAAAACAGGCACACTAAATATCAATTTAATCTAAAGCAGGCAATTGAAAGCTGGAATAAACATCTTTTTAACATGATGAGACCCTGTTCTAATAAATACATCCAAAATTGGCTTGGGTATATATCTTGGGTTTCTTATATATTTATTTGAAGTTATCACTTTTCCACAAAATTCAACTTAAAGTTACTTCGTCAGAACAACAGCAAAAATCAGACGTTGGAAAAAACATGAATCAGATGATGTGAAGAAAACATGTGATTTAAGTTTTAGTGAATTTAGAGTAAGTCTCTAATGAATTGATGAATGCTCTATCGGACTTTAGCTTTAGCTTAAATTACCGACCTGAGCTGTATTTAAACCTTTTGTACACATGTGTCGAGTGTCTTGTACAAATGAAACAGACAGATATTTCCTCTACTTGAGTTTTGGTAATCTGACTTACGAATCCAGCACTCAACCAATGAAGCTAACTAGCTATCAACCTGCAATACCTATATAGGAATGCAATGCGACTAACATCCCCCAGCCCGGACTGATGGTGTGAAAGATGAAAAGAGTCGTAGTGTGTACCCTTCCATAGTGTCAACACCTGTGGAGCATAGTTCTGAAGATATACTTTTTCTTACCCACAGCGATTACAGAAATTCATCATGGCCAATTCTATGTAAATGTCAGATCTGCCGTCATTGATGTGGTTTATTTGTGACCCAAGTTTTCTGGAATATATATGTTTAAAATACCAGACCTATACCCCCTGTAGGATTTACAAAGAACCGGGTTACCTATATAAACAAGTGAAAAAATAGTATCATTATAAGGCAGTTTATGGAGATAACATACAGTCCATAGCAGTCCTTATTCCAATAGGCATAGGTATGTATAATTCACATCCACATCAAATAAGCTACAACCAATCTATAGCCTGTTTCATTACTCTTAGTTGATTTTCTCAATAAATAAACCTGATATTTAAATGTTCAAAGTAAAGTTACCAAAATTAGGCATCATATTTCCCTGGCAAACAAAATTATCCCCCGAACACCCCTTTCCAAATTCATTAACAGTATCACCCTGGTACTTTCAAGTACTTTCATGTTATTTGCAATGCGAAATCTCAGTGGTTTTATTATACACCCGCTCCGAAGGAGAAAAGGGTATACTGTTTTACCCTTGTGTGTCTGTCTATCCGTCTCTGTCTATCCGTAACAACAATTTCTGTCACATTTTTCTCAGTAACTATTAATCGCAGATGCTTGACATTTTATCACACTATTTGTTCAGGCATGCCATATGGTGGGATACATTTTTGTACATGTACCAATTGGACGTCAACTTCCTGTTTAATGACGACTTTATTTAAATTTAGCCTAAATTTTCAAACAAATGTTCGTCAAAGATTTCTCAGTAACTATTTACCGCAGATGCTTAAAACTTTAACACACTATTTGTTTAGGCATGCCATATGGTAGGATATATTTTTGTACTAATCGAACGTCATCTTCCTGTTAAATGACGACTTTGTTTATTTTCAGCCTAAATTTTCAAACAAATTTTCGTCAAAGATTTCTCACCAAACTATTAATTGCAGATGCTTAAAATTTTAATACACTATTTGTCTAGGCATGCCATATGGTGGGATATATTTTTGTACCAATCGGACGTCAAATTCCTGTTAAATGACGACTTTGTTTATTTTTAGCCTAAATTTTCAAACAAATTTTGGTCAAAGATTTCTCAGCAACTGTTAATTGCAGATGCTTAAAATTTTAGCACACTATTTGATCAGGCATGCCATATAGTGGGATAAATTTTTGTATCAATCGAATGTCAATTTCATGTTAAATGACGACTTTATTTATTTTTAGCCTAAATTTTCAAACAAATTTTCGTCAAAGATTTCTTAGCAAGTATTAATTGCAGATGCTTAAAATTTTAATACACTATTTGTTAAGGCATGCCATATTTTGGGATATATTTTTGTACCAATCGGTTGTGAACCTACTGTTAGATGTCGACTTTGCTTATTTTGCATATTCGCATTAGAGCGGGGGTATTACCCGTGAGCATTGGCTCACAGATATCTTGTTTTTTTTTTATTCTAGGCTAGCTGTATATTGATACTTAAAACAATAGAAAATACTTTTCCCCCAAAATGTTTTTCACATTTTTGATTTATATACTTCTTTTGCATCATGATATATTTCATACCTAAATTGTTTTTCTGCTGATTTGAAGAACTTTTAATTTAAAGTATATTGAGCCATCTTAATTAAGCAAACAGTGATAAAAATAGGAATTAGGGACAGACTACTTAATTCAAAGTATATGATATATATGTACATGTAACAGTATTAAAGTAAAGAATAATGGTTCTTGTCTTAATGTAGTGCCATTTTGCTGATACAATGTTCTAACAAAGGTAATTTGGGAATGTTTAAAATGTTTTATTTTATTACAAATTAGCTGTAAGTATTGTAGGATTCTGTGCATGCTGCAGAAAAAATTGACTTTGGCTTTTATCATCACAACAGAGTCTGTCAAATGGAAGACATAGAACAGAAAATGTAAATTGATAATTTTATTAAACAAATTTAATGAAAAAGTTATGTCACATGTAGATATTCAAATCAGCTGATAGTATATCTATCATTCAGGGCTCAACAATAACACTTGTCCAGTTGCTGTGTCCAGCTGATTTTGTATTTGGACAAATTAATCTTCACATGCACTTGTCTGATTGACAAGTCAATTTTCTCAAACAATTATGATATGATGATGGACCTCATTTAATATCATGAAAATTGAGACAAATTTTCCCCATATTAGAAACTTTAAAGTGAATGTCCTGATGCATGCATATTTTGGTGAAGGTACAGTACCAAAATTCAAACATGAACGAGACAAACTATAGTCTCAGAAAGCAATCAGTTTATTTTCTTGCATAACACTCCCTATCACTGCTATTAGCCTCGTTCCAAAAAAGTATCTCGAATTCAACCTATCCTCAAAAAACTTGCAATTCCTAGATGCTTACGCTCCGCTCTTATAAAGATAGTATTGCAGGAGTTGCTCACATTGGAATAGATAGAACTTATCTTAGAGCCATTCCCTAAAATACGACTGGCCTAAAATGTTACAAAATGTGACATATTATGTGCGATCGTATGATGCATGCCAACGTGTCAAGAAAAAATGCCAATCTACTAAAAGCACCCTTGGTTAACATTCCAGTCGAAAACACTTTTATAGTCGGTTACAGTTTGACATTCTTTGCCCACTCACTTCTTAACGAGGCCGGGTTTAATTTGTTCTACCCTAGATTTTTTCATGAAATTTTCTATATGAATTTCTACTGATATAATTATTATTTTAAGACATTTACCACGTCGTTTTTTTCGAGGGTCATCTCAATGTTTGTTAATTTTTAACATAGGACCCTATGGGAGTTTGTTTAAAATGTGTCAATTTTGCACATTTTTTTCATATTGTTTTACTCTCTTTTTTTCTATTCCACATATGAAATAAATTGCTAAAAGGCATCAAATGATCAAATTAAAAAAACCTTTTACCTCCTGGTTTGTTCCAGGGGTCTTATCAAAGTTTATCTTTTATGCCAAATTTCCCAGATTTGTCAGATAATGGCTATTTTTAATTTGACAAAGGCGGAAATGATGATCTTTATAGTATTATCAAAACATTCAGACATATTTTAGTAATAAAAATGTATATAAGATCACATATTAAGGGTCATAAATATAAAATAGGTGGTAACCGTTTTGATGTATTAAGTTATATTTAGGCGGGGTAAGAAAACGTGACAAAAGGCTAGGCTTGCTGAACCCTCTTCATGTTTTTGACCCGAATTCAAATATAGCCAATACTTCAAGACATTTATGTTTATTCTACAATATAATATCAATTTTACGCCTCAAATGAGCATTTTGCGACAAATTTTGCTGCATATATGCAGTTGAAACCATAACGTTATGGCATCAATCAAGCAAAAAATTGACGTCACAATGCAAATGAAACGCTGCGCGAAAGCGTGCGTACTCGAACTGTATTCGGCCTCGTTAAGCTAAGGCTCCTGAATACATATTGCTAGTAGCTGATGAATAGATAGTACAACTGCACAGTGTCTAAAGCGTACATTAACCAAGAACAAACAAACTGGCAAGTTTTTACCAGGAGTAATGATGTCCATTTGAATAGTCCATCCACATACTGTATATAGTCTAAAGGCTATTTTTGGAACAATATATGTGTCATAGGGGAGATTCTTTACAAAACGCAAGATGATAAGGTGATAACTCGGATGACACATCCCTCGTTCCGAGAGAAGGACTCAGCATAAACGCCAAAGCCCACGTCGGTGATCTCATGGCACATCTCAAACGAGTCAAAGATATTGCAAAGAAGAACATCAAGACAGCACAAGAAAAACAAAAACAACAATATGATAAGAAAACCAATCCATGAGATTGCCTATTTTACGTAACTGCAGTTGGACCAAACAATGTTCAAGCTAAAAGGAACGCAATCGTGCATACATGCAAACAGACCGAAACCATATGGCAACCCTGATCACAGACCTAGCCTCTTCTCACATGAGAACCAGAGGAAAACGTATTGCAGATCTTAGTCAAACATTTCATAGTTGCCAAAACTTAAAGAAACCAAAAAGATTACTTGCTTTTGTGAATGTTAATTGTTGCTCGTTGAGCCACTAGTTATATACTCTTAAGCTTGTTGTTATTTAACATAATTTTCTTTCCTTAAGAATTGTGTTACTAGTTAATCCATCTAGCTTAAATAATGTTGATTATTATGTATAACACCAACTCTGAACTTTCCCTTCCTTCCTTAGGTCACCCAGGATTGACCAACACTTTCCTATTCATCCGCCTTGTCTCACTTGTTTGCATTGCCTCTTCATCATTCAATAAAAAAACCAGTATAATGATTGAATCATGGAGTCCTGATTGAACCATTAACACAGCTTTACCTCGGACAAGTTCCAGATACCTTTACCGAAGAATGTATACTTACACATAGATTTAATGCAAATATAGTTCTCTACATTGAATGGTCATCAAAATTCTTAAAACCCCCAATTCCTTAAGAACCAAGACCATGGCGTATTTGTTCATCATTGGGCTCACCTAGATAATGAATATCGAAACATGATCTTTTTCATTTTGTTGGTCAAATATTAAAATCCTTATTTGACACAGCTACAACTGATGACATCGCTACACTACAACGACACATTCAAACACTGAATCGTAATAGTGCCAAAATGGCTCAAGCCATGGCTATTCAAGAAATAAACCATTCCTCCTTCATTACTGCTGTAGATGAACGTTTCAATAATATAATGAATGCAGTACAGAAAAACCATCAGGACACTGTATCCCTGAACGATCTTATTTTCAGTTTTTTGTATGCCATGAAACACGAAACTGTCCTTATTAAACAACTCATATTGAAGAAAAAAACCATGACTCTTCCCAGTTTGATATGGCTTAGGAACACGTCATCTTAGGCATTCATGAACAAGTCAAAGGAAAATTATCACCATTTTTATTACCCTCTTACATCCGTTCAGTCTTAAACCAAATCCAATTCATAATTGATGTTTGATTTCTTTTATTTCATATTATTCATAAAGACCACTGCATTTTTTATCAATCATAGCTCATCAGCTCTCCCGATGCTCTGGGATTACCACCAAATTTTGTCCCTTTAACAGCTATCTCCCTCTAACATACTTATCTATCAGACTCATATGATTGCCCTTGATTATCCCCAAGGTCAAAACATTATCAAAGGTTTTCCCAATTGCATTATGCAATTTTCTGTATGTGTTCTCTCACTTCTGAAGATTTATTTCTCCAAGAATTGAACCTTGAGAAGACGCATCGGACTATATCTCGGTATTACACCCCGCTAACTTAGCTTTTTTCAACTATATTTGGAGACACAACATTCCAACAGTATCTTGATGTCAAAGTTGCGCATTTTGTATATTTAATAAGTCTTTTTCACAATATCTAGCAACTGACCAGAAACAGCATTTGAACTTAAAGAAAATGGCTAAATTTTCCAAGAAGGGTGAAACGATATTTAAGAACTTATGTTAGATGGTCGAATTGATTTTGCTGTAGATATAATCTCTAATTATAGTGGTGCAGTAGCTATAGTTGCATCTGTCTTAGCTTCACTTTACATGATTTACTGTGTTTGGTCATTCGTTAAAATCCGAACACTAACAGCAATAATTACCCTTACTCACATTCCAAATCCCTTTAAAGCTTTCTCTACCCAACATCCTGATCTCTCTTTAATGTACACAACCCCCTTAAATAATAACCAAGTTACTGTTCTTCTGCACATTTATACTTCATTTACTACTCCATGGTCTTATGCCATATTATCAGTGTTCACAACTTAATGTATTTCTACGCACATAAGCTTATGAAAATTTAAACGCTCACACAAAACTAATATACACCACAAACTCACAACTGGTACTAATTGAATGCTTCTTTCTATTGCTTCTCACCCAATCTGCCCTGACAATTGGCATATCCAACCTCCAGAATATATTGATAACTTTAAACTTATGCACCAAATTTCACAATTCAAAAGAAACACACAAACAAATCAGTGAACATTCCATCATAATTTTACCTCTCAGATTAAAGCATACAAATTCCGCTCACTGTTACAACAACCTTATACGGCATATGTCTTGTTATCTAGTTAACTATCAGTATTTCAAGGTAACTGGGGCAGAATAGTGGTACACAGTACTTACAGTTTGAAAGTGTGTATGAATGTAATCTCTTGAAATATTCTACACAAATGTAATTTTTTTTTTCATTCCTCATTTGTTTATGTATAAACACATATATAACAGTTACTTAGTACATTAATTTCGTAGTTATATTTAATAGATATTTTTGTATTTAGCAAAGTAATATGCACTTTAAGATGGTTTTAACCCATCTGTATTGATGAATCTTTATTTTAAACTTCAACATCACCATTGGCGTTGAAATTACCCATTCATTCTCAAATCTGACATCACCATAGTCAACAGGTTTATGTTTTTGTTTTTTACATGCATTACCATTTATGCTGTATTCTCGACGTCGATTTTTTTAAGTATCAATCGCTAATCATGATGCCCTATTCTTACATCACAATAGATGTTAATATTTATACCCCCGCTCCGAAGGAGAAGGGGGTATACTGTTTTCCCCTTGTGTGTCCGTCTGTCTGTCTGGCCGTAACAAAAATTTCTGTCGCACTTTTCTCAGCAAAATATTTATCGCAGATGCTTGAAATTTTAACACACTATTTGTTTAGCATGCCATATGGCGGGATTTAGTTTTGTACCAATTGGACGTCAACTTTCTGTTAAATGTCGACTTTGTTTATTTTTAGTCTAAAGAGAGTGTTGCAAAACAGCGGGAATACTCCCTAACGTGAAAAGGACCTTCAAATATCCGTATCGCTTGAAGAGTCATATCTAAATATAGACACATTACGTAGACGACTATATTTACTTTGCGGGTATGTTCCGTATACATGTATAGGCAAAATACAGTGATACACAAACATTTTATCGAACACGGCAACCACCAAATACAGTTAGGAAGATGACCATATATTCTGTATTTTGATGATAACATATGTCAATTGATTTCAACTTTCCAGCGTGTTTAAAGTATCTTTCTTTGGAGCTACATGAATAAATCTGATTCTGGCTCTTCAAAACCCTCAGCGTCGTAGTTATAATCATCGCATGTTTCTATAGTATCTAGATAAACGCTTAGTCCAAATAAAAAGGTGGAACAAATTTATCCGTACATATTTTCATTAACCTATTGCACCATCACCGGTTCAAACTTTTTATTTTTTTTTTTTCAATTTTTTTTTGCTTTTAACAACCTTAACATGTATTTTTGAAATCGGCATACCCGGTTATTTCATAAAAAAGGAAAAAATCAACTTTCTACATTGATGCGTACATTGTTTTGAAATCCTTTGTTAAGAAGAAAATGTTTATAATTCAAGTTTATAACGGGGACTTTACACAATAAGTGATTTTGAAAAAAGAAATTAAGCACACATGCAAAATATTACATCAACGAGCGTTTACATAACTTTATTCTGACATTCTTAAATTTTCTATATACATTACCTTTTCATGCGATTAAAAGAAATATGTATAAAAAATATTCCAACTGTTTCGGGATTCGAACCCAATCAAAAAAGTCGGACACGGTTAATCTCTAACTGCGTTACCACTCGACTAATCTATACATGACTTTTAGCGGGGTAATTTAACACAGAGTTCTTAGATTTTAAAGGTATTAAGGATTTTACCCAAAAGTTAGATTTTTTTAAAAATATGCCTCTATGAAACAAAAATCGGAAATGGCAATTTCAAGAAATTGTCTTATTCTTAACGTTAATATTAAATTAATTTTGTTTCAAAGAGGCAGTTTTTCACAACAATGAGGATTCCCCTTTTATAAAGCGTGAAATCTGCCACATTTGTCTGTATAACCAATTTCAAATTTATATAATGTTCTTATAAAGGCTAATATAAACTTTCAAGATAAAATTTTACACTGCTTTAAATACAACGTTGCAAGCAATAAAGAATTACATCAAATTCTGTAAATTTAAATTTTCCATATTATCTGCAAATCCTTTAGGGAAAATTAGCATTGGAACTGCAACATCTTCTTTTCAAACAAATTTTCGTAAAAGATTTCCCAGCAACTATTTATTGCAGATGCTAGAAATTTTAACACACTATTTTTTAGGATTGCCATATAGTGGTATGTATTTTTGTACCAATCGGACGTCAACCTCCTGTTAAATGTCGACTTTGCTTATTTTGCATATTCGCATCAGAGTAGTGGTATTACTAGTGAGCATTTGCTCACATATATCTTGTTTTTTTTCTCCAGCATCAACCGCGGATGCCATTTTCTCACATCACCACAGATATATATATTGATTTGTCTCATATAAGAAGTATGCTGATTTTTTTTCTTTTGTCATTCATCAACCATAGATGGTGACGTTTGTTTATAATAACACCATATACATATTGGGTTTTTTTTCACCCATGACCATAAATCATGTATATTGTTGTTCATTACTCGTATTACATTAGTTGCTAGTTGTAGATAGTTTTTTTTTTCATTTTATTTGCATTATTCATTTACCCAAACATCATGTTCTATTTTACATTACCCTCTCCGTACTTTTCTACACCCCTTCATCTCCTATATCATTTAATGAGAAAAATTTTTCGAATCAGGGGGGAATTATCATACGGTACATTTGACCCTTATTAATCAAAAATATTTTAATATAATTTTTTTTTATTTTCTGCCTATTGTATCTGTATTATTGTAATTGATTTTTTAACTATTATTTGAAAAAAAATCTCAAAAAATTACTAATTTTCTGGGTTTTTTTTATTATTTCTTGACAATATTGAACTTCGCTGTGACATAAATAAAATAAACGGAAATAACAAGTTTAAATAAATATATTTCAAATATCCAAAATAATGGGTCCCAAAAAATTCAGGTACTACAGGTAACTCTATTCTTCATTTGCTTCCATTTCCAAACAGCGCGGCCGATCACCGAAAGATTATCCTGATTTTAATTTTACACGTGAAACAGTGTGCAATAATGAAAGATTTATATTTAAAATAATATAATTAATAAAAAGTCTATAATTTGAAACAAAAACAAATGTAAATGTATTAAATAAAATAAACAAATTAAATTACAAACACATGTACAAGTTGATGTTTACGCAATTTTAAATTCACCGCTTACGATTTAATATTCCCACACATAGGTTAGTGTATTATTTTGTTCATAAAAATTTCGATTTTACCATCAATGATTAATTGCAAGTTTTTTAGATATATTAAATTTATTTTCTAATTCTTAATCAAAAAAGAAAGATACATACTAGAGTAAGTTAGATAGAATGCAGGATAGAATTGAACTGTATTTGTTAGATTACTATTAGTTTACGGTGCACTGAACAACGTGTGACTCCCAAATGAATGACACTAATTGAACAATGTCATATTGATTTATAATGACAACAGAGGAATATGAGGGAAAATATTAAAATACAAGACTAAATGAAAAAAAATAGTGTGACATTTACATAAAGCATGTGATTTCATGGACTCCGTTTAATTTTATGCATAATATTCTACTAACAAATTCCCCAAAGCTATGGTATTTTAAAATCTGTGATAGTATTTCTCTACATTTTTGTAAATACTGGCTTGAAAAAGTTTAATTTCTCCTTTATATATATATATATATATATATATATATATATATATATATATATATATATATATATATATATATATATATATATATATATATATATATTTTTTCTATTATTTTGCCTTTAAAATGTTCTCCCAACTCGCTATAAACTTTTTTATGAATTTGAAATTTATCAATCACCGATAAAATGAGTATCTATTACATGATTGTACGTTAACAGTTTATTCATCATTAAGATAATTTTAGTTTGTATTTTATTTCAATGCATGACCATACTTTAATGCATTTAATTGAAAGCAACTGTTCTTCCAGAAATTCGTAACAAAACAATACTAAGAATTTCAATCTGTTTTTTTGTTGAAATAAGAGTTGTCGGAGATCCCGAGTTGTTCCGAACAAATCGTTCATCTTGCGTTCGTCGCTTACTTTGCGCTCCGTTCGCGTTCTGCGTGCCCTCTCCGTTCAGCGATCACAACCGCTCACGCAATTTTGTTCACCGTTCGTTCACCGTTCACTTACTCTTAGCTCTGCGTTCGCTAACCGCTTGTTAAGCGTTCGCTCACCATTCACTCACCGTTGTCTCACCGTTTATGTGGGAAAGTAGAACGTTTTAGGGATTGTACATTCATCATTAATAATATTTAATATGTTATTTAGTTTTTAATTGTTGAATGTTAAAAAAAATCATTATCAATGGCATTCAAGGAACCTACTGCCAAAATGCTTTTGATTTCCACATTTTCAATGTTTAATTAAACTATTAAAAATTTAACAATTTAATGTTAAGATGTTTGTTAAAACTGTAGAGATATATATTTAATTGAATGCATTTTACCCTTTACAATGGATGTAAATTTATTTTGTGTAGTTGACCTAAAAAATAACGCTAAAAGATGAAATTGGGTTTTTTTTCAAAAAAGTGTTGCTTATTAAACTTTAAACTTTGGCAACATCTCAAAATACAATTCATAAAAATAAATTTGATATTAATAATAATTATATATATATATATATATATATATATATATATATATATATATATATATATATATATATATATATATATATATATATATATATATATATAATAACAGTTGGGACTTGATGTATACATGTAGCAGAAACCGAAAATGAATGTGTTCTCTTGTACGTTTGTACCTTGGTAGACTAACATTTGACTTACGCTAATACACGTTTATATTTTTTGATAAAACATATTCAGATACATAACATATAATAGAAACAGTCACAACTAATTTCATTCAGTTCTGTGGCTTTTATATTGACGGTTTATTTTTATAAACTATAATTTGGAAGACATAATGACACCAGGATGCGTGTCATTAGTCGAAATTAAAACGCACTTTATATTAAAAAAAAACACGAAATCACAAGCCCCCAAAAATGTGTGCCCATGCCGGGTGGTGTCACGTTACTTTATTTTGGATGAACATATTCTTTTCAATTTTTGCTGTTTTAGTTATGTTAGTACATGTTTCCACGTGAACATAATAACAGTTACATTTATATACTATATTAGACAAGGTACTTACCAAATGATTTGATGTTACCATTCCAAAGGTACTGATGCCGAAAAGCACCGATAAAATCGCTAGTTCAAATGTCATCATCTTCATGCAGCTGAAACTTGTAAATACAAGTTCAATTAAATAAAAAACTCATTTTTACTCTGCTCAAAGATATCCTCGCAGCACGATTTCCTTAATATCTTAAAATTTCTAAATACCTTGGGTTTCAAACGATATTCACACAACGGAATCAAATAATCCTAAGATTTCTCCTTTGAAACGCACCCTATAGCTTGTCGGTTTCAGGTTTCAATACGCGGCTAAAATTAAAAAGTATACGGGACGTTTGCATTACAACAGACATGAATTTACCCGGACAATGACGTTTTAAAATTCCGAGTGGCTTTCGAATGCATAAATAAGCATCCTTAATAAATCTAGATCTGTTTCGTGTCTGTGAATTTTTCCGACTGGAAAATGATAAAAGTGTCAATGGAGAAATCTTTGATTCTTTCCTTTTATGATTTTTAAATTTACTTCAATTTTACTTCTTTTACGGGTATGTGTATTTTTATCAAAAATTGTTCAAATGTGACCGACGATAACTTGAGACAATCTATTATATATAGGATCTCTCATGATTTGCGATAGTATATTAAATGATTTTTATCCAACGAGTTGAGTGTTTTCTATCTCCGAGCCTTGGTTCAGATCACAACGAAAACACAACGGAAAAACAACTGACCACTTTTTAAAGTCTTTGGCAATATATTATGCAATTTGCTGACGCCCAAAAGTAGAACAAGTAAAAAAGATAGACAATTATATATATATATATATATATATATATATATATATATATATATATATATATATATATATATATATATGCATACCAAACATCAAAAAAAGGTGAAATATAACAATATATACGTAAAGGCAAATTAAAAGGGGAAAATGGCGGAAGAAAGAGGTGGATGGAGTGCTTTTTCAAAAAATATTTACAGCAAGATGAGAGTGGTTTTCTCCTCTAATAAACAGACCGATGATGATCACGTAATCTTAAGGAGCCATGCTGATTGGAATTTATAGATCCAGAGTTGATATAGAAAATAAAAAGTTTGACTCACAGATATAACTTAACAATCACATAACAATCAACCGCCTATCTAGGTGAATGTAAACAATAACATATATTTTATAATGAAAAAAACAACAACAACACACAGGTCATATAGAAGGCTTATTTACGAAATTGTCTTTATGCCTGCCTGCCTGCCCACATTCATACAATTACAAAAAAACAAGAAAAACCCGACTAATTGTGTTCTGTATTCCAAACCCTCTATAATGCCGTATCAAGGTCAAAAGGATCGTTGATAAGTCTGATATGAAGTCTATTCCTTTACCTTCTCTCACTTTTCCATATTTTTAATACCTTTCCAAACACGTATGTTACCTTGACTGTTGTCAATATATATTGTTTATAGAGACATGGTTACGCATAAACCACTAGATTCCGAAGACAATGATTTTACATGACATTTTAGCATGAGGTTTAACTGTTTGCCATCTGATGTTACAATCTCAGCTGTTTTTAAACAAAACATGGAAAGCCATCATAGTCTATCAATGATTTCTTAAATAATCTCATTTCCTTCCATAGTCCTTTATCTTTATATATTATGTTACTTTGTCGTTCTTACCATGTGTGTTTGGTCAGGTGAATCAAAAATCAGTACGACATTTACTCTTAAATACTGAGAGTTGTTTGAAAATAGTGAACTTCGATTCCCATTTAGGACGTTGTTTACTCGGGGTTTGAGTTCTCAAATTTGGATTGTTATAAAGTTCGATGTCATTAGTTAAATTTGTTCTAAACACAAAAAGTATTTATGAAATGAATTATTATTGACAAAACATTCGATATTTTTACTATATTATGGAATGAGGCTCAAACAAAGTTGAACTTTTAGCAAATCAGAGGAACTTCGGTCTAAATTTTTCAAGATTTTGTTTTTCACTGAAATATTTTTAGTTGTACTTTAATTTTCAAACTTAAGATTTCATTTGTTAGTCAACATAATTTTGCATTTTTTCTGTTGGTTTTATCTCTCTTTTTCATTTAGATAATTGTAAGGCACACACTACAAAAATATTGAAAAATGCTTAAAAACGATAAAAGACACCATATCTCAAAATGTTGATCATTGACCTCATATAAATTTTATGCCAGCAGAGTAAGGTCAATGTACTAAGTTTAATACTATAAATGGTTAAGTATTATCATCATTCAGTTTTTTTGTTAAATTAAATCAAAAATGGGTAGTGATTTGAAAACTATTAGAGGAAATTCGGACTGGAATATTTTATAGAAATTGTAAATGAAAACTTAATGCTTTGTGTCTATTTAATGTCACTGCCATTCACAAACTGTATTTCATTTTAAAAAGAGGTAAGCAATATGTATTATTTTCACAATTAAAAAAAATCTCAATCATAGTGTAAAATTTTTAAAGATTTTTCCTTATCTTTCAAAAAATATTCAATGGTCATTAATTCAAAAAGTAGGCCATTGACCTACTTTTTTGAAAGTGAAAATAACACTACCATGAAAGGTCTATAACACACAATTCATGGATTTTCATTATCATCAGTGGAACTTTTTTCATTCTGAGTAAACGTATACCTTAAGTGAAACTTTATTGCATTGTAATTTGATGTCGAAATCGAAAATCAAAAAACTAAATCAATTAACTTACGACTTAACTATTTAACTACCGATAAACTTATCACCAAACTTTTTTTTCTAAAATTTTGGAAACCTCTTTTCATAAAAATGCTAATGGGCAGTACATTTCACAATTTAAGGAGAAGACATAATGGACATAATAACAAATGTATTTAGTTTTTTCCCTCTACTGTGAAAGTCCAGAAAAAATATTAAATTTTAAACATTTTATATAGCAATATTGGCACCGCCCCAGGACCTGAAACACTGACCCAGGGGCCATGAATTTTACAATTTTGGTAGAGGGCTTCATGTATGTTGTAATAATGAATTTAGTTTTTTCCAAATATGTATGGGAACATTAAAAAAAAAAAGATTTTCTAAAATTCAATTTATGTTCATTATATGACCTCACCCTAGGTCCGGAACAACTGACCTAGGGACCGTGAATTTTACAATTTAAAGCAGTAAGCTTAATGGACATGATAATTATGCATTTATTGTTTCTCAAATACATATAAAAGCAAAGAAAAATATTTTCTAATATTTAATACATTTTCATTTTATTGCCATATTGATCCCACCCTAGGGCCTGAACCCCTGACCCAGGGGCCATGAATTTTACAATTTAGGTAGTAAACATCATAATCATGCATTTAGTTCTTCTCAAATACATATAAGAGCAACGGAAAAAAATTCTAATATTTAATACATATCACTTTATGGCCATATTGACTGCGCGTCAGGGCCTGAATCCATGACACAGGGGTCATGAATTTCACAATATTTGGTAGAGGGCATCAAAGACACCATAATCATTCATTTAGTTTTTCTTAAATATATATGAAAGACGAGAAGAAGATGTCTTAAAGTTAATACATTTTCACTATATGGTCCTATTGGCGCCGCCTTAGGACTTGAACCACTGACACAAGGGCCACGAATTTCAGAATTTTAGTAGAGGCATCCCTGTTCATCAAAACTATGTGCTTCGTTTCTCTGCTGAATGTACATTATTTGAAAAGAAGATTTTTTAAATTTGTATTAATGTTTACAGTTTTTACCCAAACTTTATGGTCACTGGAGTGGGAGTCATGATTTTTACAATTTATGTTCTCCTTCCACTATAGAGGCTAGACACCAAATTTTGTCAAGTTGACCCTAGTAGTTTCATGAAAAAAGCTGAAAATGTTCAAATGACTAAGGCTAAGGACGGAAACAAATCGCAATATGTCACCAGAGTGACTCAATTGACCTAAAAAATATGAACTTTTGAAAAATTACGGTGCCAAAAAGTTTTAATTATTGTTTCTCCAAACACAATAAAAACATATTTATGAACATGAAGGTTTTATGGATAATGATTAATTACTTAATTTTTATTTAGCGCCTTTTGCTAAGAACATAGTATTATTATACCCCCCGCAAACGAAGTTGTGGAGGTATATAGGTATCACCTTGTCCGTCCGTCTGTCCGTCCGTCCGTCTGTCCGTCTGTCTGTGCAAAATTCGTGTCCGGTCCATATCTTTCTTATGGAGAAACATTGGATGTTCTTACTTCACACAGATTGCTTATGACCTAAGAGTGTGTCATGACCTTGACCAAGGTCATTTGGGCAAGGTCAAGGTCACTGGCAGAAAAAGTGCAAAATTCGTGTCCGGTCCATATCTTTCTTATAGAGAAGCATTATAAGTTCTTACTTCAAACAAAGATTGCTTATGACCTTAGGGGGTGTCATGACTTTGACTTAAGGTCATTAGGCAAGGTCATGGTCACTGGCAGAAAAAGTGCAAAATTCATGTCTGGTCCATATCTTTCTTCTAAACAAATATTGGAAGTTCTTAATTTACATAAAGATTGCTTATAACCTGAGGGTGTGTCATGACCTTGACCTAAGGTCAATTGATGAAGTTCAAGGTCATTGTTTAAAAAATGCTTAATTCCTGTCTGTGTAATGTTTTGTATCAATGGAAATAATTAGAAGCTAAAATTTGACACAAAGCGTGCTTGTGTTAGGCCACATAAAATTAATTTTTAGATTCTAATCCCTGTTTCTCTGAAAATGACCTGCCCCGATGTTTGTTTTTTTTTTATTTTTTTTTTGGGGGGGGGGGGGAGAAAAAATGTGTTGAAAAAAATTTCGGTTAAAAATCGGGGTCGGTATACCAAAAAGTCAAAATGTTTAATAGCTGCTTGACATGTGGATTTTCGTTTGATTCGAGTCATGTTTGTTATCATAAGGATGCAAATGTCCTCATGCATTAACAGTTAGGTTGAAATAAAATGGATTTTAAAGAATAGAAATTGGTTTGTGTACTTATATTAGCATTAACCGCTTTAAAAAATAGAGCAGTTGTTATTTATAGAAAATGGACGGTGAAATAGATTCATCCATTATTTTCAATAATAGAAAAAAATACATGAGTTATGATTTTTTCTTAGCGGGGGGTATCAATTGAGAGCTTGCTCACAGTATCTCTAGTTTTCATTGTGGGCGCATGCGCAAAAAGAAAACGTAATTTGACATTGTTTTATTCTGCGAAAGGAAATCGGAGCAAGCCTTGGTGTGATGTTTTGTATTTTTGCGTTACAATTGGTGCCATACATCAACATCCTTTTAGCAGAGAAGACAACTGACCAGGGGACATAAATGATTTAAAGCCTAAGATAATAATATATAATGGCTAATACAATTTTCTTTGTATTTTAATCGTTTAGACTGTACAAACAAATCTGAGATGCATAACAGTTATTTGGGGATTTACTGTCAATAAATTTTTGTGTGTAAATCATCAGTTTTATCTGTCTTGCCAGCATTATACTATCTTGGATCACTAGTTGATTCTCATAAATTCCAATTTATAAGTTTAAAAAATGTACTATCGTTTCTCTTTGTACCAATTTACCCTCCGTGATCTTTACCGCAATTATTTGGATTACAAGAATGTTTTGGAGGGAAGTTAATTAGGACAGAGATAAACCAAAAGGAAACTCGAGCTCGTAATGCACTACAGGGAATTACAGTTTTTTAAGATTTACATCTTATTCAATAAACCGTCTATGAATAAAATTTTCACATATTTATGATAATCAAAGATTAGGAACATATCCAAAATCATCAGGTAAGTATTGTTTTGCTTCTTGTAACACCTCCTGGAACATCTTTCACATTTGCATATGTGGAGGCTGATTTATTGACATTTGGCGGGAGAGATTCCCCATTATTCAGGACTCTTGTGCATTAGCCTCTTGCACCTAACTCACATAGTTGATATCAACGTTATTCTGACCTCAGTAAATAGAAGGTTTTTTTTTTTAAGTTAAAGTATTTTCTAAATAATTAGTAGTACGTGAAAAATAATATTTACTATGATGGAAGTTCTAACAAAGCTCATATGAAGTAAGACAAAAGAAATTATTTTGACAGAAAGAGTTAAGAAGTACATGCAGATTTCGGCGCTTATTACTTGTAGAATGAAAATCTGGGAAGGGAACTATCATCATGCAGTTTCATTATTAAATGACCTTAAAGATTTTGTAGTTCTCTGATCAGCACGTGCTTTTGGTATGCAGGTATCTTTAGTTGATTCACTCTGCAGTGTTATCAGTTTGGTTGTGTGGCCTGTTTATTTATATGCTTAATTGCCGTCCGTGTGGATATTTAACTAAGTCAAACCGGTCTTTATTATTTTTAATTTTTCTGGTGGTCAAATGTGTTCTCATTAATTTTCTTCAAAAGGTTGATACGAGTGTCTTTTGTGAAATTCCTTGATTATTTCAGAGAAATAACAAAGGCAAACAACATAAATAACCATTTCTCAATCTTGTTAACAGAGAAAGTTTGGTGGTCAAATCGATATTACATGTATAGCATCGCACATTTTTGGCATAAACGTCGGAACGGGGGGGGGGGATTTGTTTTGCAGAGTTTGACTTAACACCTTACTCCTTTTTTTTTTTAGCTTGTCAAGATCATTGCGATTCTTCCGACGCCACTGTTTGGTATTCAGCTAAGTATCCATATGTGTTTTTTTGTATTCTATACTAGATGATATCCCGCGCGCGGGAATTAACACTTTACTCATTAAAATGATCCAATGCTTAATATGTAGATTCATATTTTTTGTTCATTTTTGTATATATTGTGTCCATTTTTTTCTAAATTGCTGTCATAACATTGCTTTCATAATATTATTTAAAACTGAAATAAACAAGAGGCCCATGAGCCACATCGGTCATCTGAGGAACAATAGGTATGATAAAATTAGCTTAATGGAGTCATTTTACAAACTATCTGGACAATGTACAAATAATACATGTAGATCCTGTACAAATAAAATCCATTCTCTCCCTGGATATACTTATGTTTATAATCATTAGTCCCTTTTCTAACAGGATGAATTTATAGTCATATCACATGTTGAGTATTGCAGTTCTCAAAAAGATCCTTAACAACTGTTTATATATGGGATATAAACCTACATCAAACTCTGAACCTCTTGTAAGGCCAAATAATTGTCCTGGGGCCATAGTCTTAACAATTATAAAGAATTATCTGGCTAATTAGTTTCTGAGAGGAAGATTTTTAAAGATTTACTCTATATATATCTATGTAAAACTTTTACCCCCCTATTGTGGGCCAATCTTAACCCGGGGTCATTATTTTCACAACTTTGTATATACACTACCTGAGGATCCTTCCACACAAGTTTCAGCTTTCCTAGCTGATTAGTGTATGAGAAGAAGATTTTTAAATATTTACTCTATATATTCCTATGTATAACTCTGATCTTCCCATAATGGCGTAACCTTACCCCCAGGGATCATGATTTTCACAACTTTAAATCTACACTACCTAAGGATGCTTTCACATATATTTTAGCTTTCCTCGCTTATTAGTTTTTGAGAAGAAGATTTTAAAGATTTACTATATATATTCCTATGTAAAACTTTGACCCCCCCCCCCCATGATGCCCCACCCTACCCCCGGGGATCATGATTTTCACAACTTTGAATCTACACTACATGAGGATACTTCCACACAAGTTTCATCATTCCTGGCTGATAAGTGTATGAGAAGAAGATTTTGAAAGATTTACTTTATATATTCCTATGTGAAACTTCGACACCCCCCCCCCCGATTGTGGGCCCACCCTATCTCCGGGGGTCATGATTTTCACAACTTTGAATATACACTTCCTGAGGATGCTTCCACACAAGTTTTAGCTTTCCTGGCTAATTAGTTTCTGAGAAGAAGATTTTTAAAGATTTATTCTATATATTACAATGTAAAACTTCGACCCCCCCCCCCGATTGTGGCCCCACCCTACCACTGAGGGTCATGATTTTCACAAATTTGAATCTACATTACCTGAGAATGCTTCCACATTAATTTTAGCTTTCCTCATTTATTAGTTTATGAGAAGAAGATTTTAAAAGATTTACTCTATATATTCCTATGTAAAACTTTGACACCCCCCATTGTGGCCCCACCCTACCGCCGGGGGTCATGATTTTCACAACTTTGAATCTACACTACCTGAGGATGCTTCCACACAAGTTTCAGTTTTCCTGGCCTAATGATTCTTGAGAAGAAGATTTTTGAAAATTTCTCAAAATTTTTCAATGATTTCTAATTACCTCCCCTTGAAAAATGGCGTGACCCTTAATTTTCACTACTTTGTGTCAAGTTTGGTTGAAATTGGCCCAGTGGTTCTGGAGAAAATGTTGAAAATGTGAAAAGTTTAAAGACGGACGGACAGACAGACAGACGGACGACAAACAAAATGTGATCAGAAAAGCTCACTTGAGCTTTCAGCTCAGGTGAGCTAAAAACAACATGGCTGGATATTCAGAGGAGTGAGCAGTGATGAAAAATGTAAACTGAAATGGATTATATATACATGTACGTGGCGTTAATTCTTTTTGTTGCAGCTGACTGGAAAAAAATAGCAACTTTTTTTTCAGTTTTAACCAGTGAGTCGGTATTTAGTGCATCGTGTCTCTATATTTTGTTCTTTACGTCAAATTTCACTTTAATTTTTGTCATTGTTCCAAAAAAGATTTTCAAAGATCTGATAAAAGACTGTTTTGAAGAAAAACAATTGCCCCCCCCCCCCTATTCAAATACACCGTTTTATGCATACATCATTTCTTAATGTAAGTCGACATAGAACACAATCTGCTCGTTATTTACAAATTAATGTATAAAGTTTACTTCCAACTGTCGTGTTAAAAATGTATGAAATTAAAAAAACCGCTAGTGGATGCATATTTATTTGCATATTTTATACTATAGTTGTCAGATATAAAGTATCTGCCCAATGGTTAACTCGCCCTTCACTTTCCGCCATGACGTTAATCTAACCGCGTTCCTCGGCACCCGTTCTTGAAAGTTCTTTCCATCAAAACTAAAATCGTATGAAATTAATCTATTTTATTCATTACGTTTTTTTAATTAACCTTAGATTGCCGATCCAAGGTATCTGGCTGTGATGTAAGACAAACTCGCCAGTCCTTTCAACCGGCGTCCTTGGTTACCCCGTTCTGGAAAGTTCTATCCAATTTTCTCAAAAGAGGCGTGCTTAGCAAGCGCCTATCCCTCAAAACTAAAATTGCGCATTCAAGAAACGAATTGACTCATTTTATTTATTCAACAATTGTCAAATCTTAACTTCTATGTATAACCTAAATATGTTATTTCAATGCAAGCATATATTTTGATACAAACTCTCACTGACTTTGATCCGCCAAAGCGTGTCTGCCACCTTACTCTCATTTTTGCTATTTCGGGCTAATTTATCGAAGATAAATGTAGGTTTTTAATTTATATCTCAATAATTATTAATCAGGTACAATTCAATTATAGCTTACGGACATCATATCGAACGTGTTGAAATACTAAAAGTTACTCTGGTGCAGGCGTTTTGTAGTTTATTTGCAAAATGTCTTAATTTATAAGTATAGATGGGTTTTTAAACAAGTTAAATTTTACTTGTTTTTTTTCCCCTGTTCGATACTTGCTTTTGGACGACACCGTATTCTTTAAATAGAATGTAGGCTAAATTTAGATGTCTTAGCATCGTGGTATATTTCGGAATACTTCATAAACATTGCAATAATATTTTGTGGCTATTAGTGTCAGGTTTTTTTTAAATGATTCGCGTTGAATAAACGTTAAGGGAAACACAGAAAGGTCAGAACTAAGAACGAAACAAATTTAAGCTTTAAGAAAATGGCGGCGTAAATGATTGTAGATCGTCTGACATATATCTGCACAAAGATTATCAAAAAAAAAAAACCCCACAAGAAATAGCTATTATATTTAAATTACTTTTAAGTCATATAATATACATCATAAATACTTTGATGGGTTTTTTTTCATTGGCACACATAACACATATATACTGAAAATGTAATTACAACTTTTATTCCAAATATTCTGTTAAAATCGTTTTAAAGAATGAATCGTTAAAATGTACATTTTTTAAAAATTTCAACTACTAATCTTTTATTAAAAAATGCTTACCAGACGATGCAACATGCTCTCATTTAAGATAAGAAATCTAAGTTTCGTTTTCGGTCGCCAGGTGTTTTGAGGAAGTAAAGGTATGACGTCGAGTAAATACTATGGTGGCTGTTATAGAACATAAATTTAATCCAAATAAAATCTCACTCAGTTGACCATCGGTTTGTAAGGATTGAGAAGAATAAGTGTATGCCCATGGAACAAATGAATAAGATTCCATTTTTTTTAAATCATCCATGCTGCAAGGTCATGATGCAGTTAACACACAATTACAGAAGAGATACAGTAGTAATATGCCATTAAAACTACCATTAAATACACCCCCTTTACCGTTCGAACTGAATGAGTATTGGTCAAATCTCACGAGATCTCACTTGGAATATAAATTTATTCCAAATGAAATTTCACTCAGTTGACCATGGGTTTGTAACGATTGGGAAGAATCGATGTATTATGAAACAAACCCATTCAGCTTTAACGGAACTTATTCAAAGATCAGTTATTTTGCCAATTAAGTGATCCCTCTCAATACTCAACCACTTTTCCCAATCTTTACAGAACGTTTACCCTGTTAATACTAAAATGAAAATACAAATTGAATGCATCATCTTTATTTCAAAATGTATAATAACAATTTTTTGAATGTTTGCTGCACTGCACAACATTTACAATATCTATAAATTTACACATATTAAAAGGAAAAACTGCAATTCAATAGCAGGGAAGATATAGTCAACATATATACTAACTATACCTCTATATTCAACTAAATGCATTTGGAAGTGTATCATTATCACCAAAATTTTTATTAACATTTTCTATACCTTGAATAATTGGTACCTGTGCAAACATATTTGAAACCGAACTTACATCAATCAAGTTTTCTTCATTTCACTATATCTATCAAGACTGCGGCTAGAAAACCATCCTATGTGGCCCATAATGCTTTTCTCAACGTCTGCAAAAACCAAAAAGTGAAAAGGTTACTGAACAACATTTTCTCTCCCATTGCTTAAAGTTTTCTCTACTGTGTGGCAAAATAAAAGTCCTGCATTGCCCGGTAAGGATTTTATTTCCTGAATAGGGACCTGACCCAAGTCATTAGCTCTGTCACCTGCAAAGAATTGAAGTAAGAAAAATGTTTTATCCCTAAGAAACACAAACTTATTTATATTTGCACTTGCTAACTTTAACCGTTCAATGTACATGACAGTTTTTCTTAACTTTCCAATGAAAATTAGTCTTTGCTTGTTTAACACTAACATGAGATTTTGGTGTTCTTTCTGAATAGCGTTAACATACTTTCGAACTTGTAAACTGTCAACAGGATTACCAGAACCATATTTTGGGTACCACTGCTTACCATCACCATACGCTTCGAATAATTTAAACAATTTACCAAACATCGACTGAACACTACCTGCTGATAACCTACAAAGACATCCACACTCACCGAACCTTTTGTGCACTTTTGTCTTCCCGTCCTTATTTTATTTATTAGAAATATACAATGTCTTCTGGTGATGAGTCCAGCATCTTAATGTTTGAAAATTCATTTAAAAAATGTTCAAACTCCTTTTCTAATGAATATTTTTGTTTTCCGTACTTTGAGTCATCCACTAAAAAAATCAAATACCCGACTCTTCTATTCATTTCAAAGCTGCCAACTATTTCTTTGAGAGTTTTCAATTGTTATGATCTAAAAATAAATATAAAAAAAACATTTAAAATGAAAGTATTTATGCATCAAGGTCCCATACAGTCATTTGGTATCTGGAGTAAAACATGTTTCAATGGTATCAATAGGCATTTTTATCCCCTTTTCTACCCAACACTAAATTGTCACGTCTACAGGATAACAAGAAAATCCATATAGGTTTTATAGATGGAAATAGAAACCACCATAGTACATAACCTAACCCAGTAGACTTGAAAAATGTCAGTAATGGGAAAATGAGTCCAAACGGTGGGAAAACATAAGGGTTTTTCTCGTTTTCTAACCTCTGAGAAAAAAACCCATAACTCCAGCTAAAAAAAGTGTAAAATATGGTGTGAAATGTTGAAGTGGTGGCCCAAATTCATTTTTCATCACCTTTAGATCTAAAGACATTAAATCAACTAAGTGAGGGCCTAACATTCATTGAATCATATCCCATGCCTGCAGTCAAGGAATTTCGAATCAATGTTTTGATATCAGTGGCCTGCTACACATTATTCAATATTCTATTCAAACCGATGCCCCTTCTCCCCTGATTTCCCATACCCTAACAAGAGCTGTATTGTCTACATAAGCATCTATCCTATGATTTTTTCAGAGCACCTTGGACTGCCATAAGAACATGATAAAGAGCAGTACTGCGTTTTACAAAAGAACTTAAGACCAAGTCGACTGAAAGATGAGTGAACGCTGATCGAACGGTGAGGGCAAGGTGAACGCTTTGTAAACGCAAGGTTAGCGCGAACGGAGCGGAGCGGAGAGCGCAGTTGAACGCATGGTGAATGCACGGTGAGCCCACGGAAAAATGGATAAGTAGAACGTTTCAGGGACTGTAGATGTTTTCAAATATAGCCACTGATTCAGGTTTAACTGAATTTCTTTCAATGTCACATATGTCTTTTAAAACGTCGAATATCTATTGGTATATTTTTCTCCAACTCAAACTCGCACAAAAATATTAGCACTGATTGAAAATTTATCAGCGTAAGAACAGTGCTGTTGCGATACAGTTAAGTTTTCAGTCTTCCACTGAATACGATCGTGGATACCCAATGCTTCAAGTTTCTTAATAATGATAGTTTTTACAGATAAAAGTGTCATCATTGCAATTATTATACTAAGTATGATTGGGGGTCCAATGTTTTTGATTCGCACAACTATGTATACTGACAAAGGGTACGCCATACGATTTTCAAAGAAAGGATCAAATCTAGATGAATTAGACGAGATTAAATATTGTGTAGCTGAGATTGCTCAGCGTTTTGAATTTTCGGAACACAACATTCGTAATTCCTTGGCTGTATATAAACGTTTATTGGAGATTTAAAAAAACAGAAGAAAGTCAGTTCAATGAAAGAATTGTTCAATTACAATAGTCACTTTAAAGACTATATTATGAGGGCCACCGAAGTTCTAAAATTGCTGAACTTTTTGAATATAGTTTGAAGTCCTTTATACTTTGATGAAGATGCTTTAACAGAAACTATCATATTTGATCTTCAATGGTTTGATGATGCATTCAAAGGCATTATTGAATTCAAGATATCGGAGAAGGGAATAGGGGACATAGAGTATCGCGACCTTCAGTTAACGGGTGAACTAGACGATGATAAACGTGTAACGGTTTGGGATAATTTTCAAGTTGAGGGTTTTCTGATTATAAAACAGAAACATTATCCTATATTGAACGTTAAGAATTATTAGCAATATTACATTTGGAGTAGTCTGGGAATTCTACTTGGTATTACGTTCCAAGCATGATCTCAAAATCCTTTATTCTATATAGAAATAATAAACATATATCTAAATTAAACCTCGTGATTAATTTTAATGCACATGCATACACATTTAAAAAGTAGCTACTGGTAATACATTACGTTAATGTTTACTGTTTCTCAGTGTCTTAAGGTATTCAATGTATAATGAAGGGATATTGAACAATCTTGAATCATTTTGAATTAGTTAAATATGTATTGCTAGTTAACAATAAAAGTAAAATGAACCAAAGTCACATGACTGACAACATAAAATAAGCTGGTGTTTTTGCACCTAAACTTTTTTGAGAAGTTCTCTTTCCTTGATAAAAAGAAGAAAAAAATTTTTTTTTCAAAATATTCTGTGGTAAATGGTTAATTTTATTTCATATTTTAATACAAAGAAAGTTTATTCATACATTCAACACGAGATGTGTATGAATTGCAAGTTACTTTTTGCAATATCTTTAAAAAAAAACAAAAAAACAAGCGTTGCTCATTGACTTCAATGTAACATTCAAAGTGCAATTAATTGGACAATAATCAAAATTTTGAAAATTCCTTCAAAATGTGGTCGTTATTGAATACCTTAACGTTATGCATATTCTACATCAGATTAAATGAATTTAATATTGACAATACACATCGAATCATATTTGATTATTCCTCATGTTTATATATATATATATATATATATATATATATATATATATATATATATATATATATATATATATATATATATATATATATATATATATATATACATACATATATATGTAATACATTTTGACGTGAAATTTAATATCTCAGATTTTTTTTTAAAGGAAATAGCCTTATTATAACACTGCTCAACATTAAACAGCACAAACACAAAGTTGTGTGAAATGTCATTTATTAAAATGACATAGAAAGGTGTTATATATATATATATATATATATATATATATATATATATATATATATATATATATATATATATATATATTATTGTAAACAATTACAATAAGGCCAGATCGTTGACCAGAGATACATTTTCTAACACTGATTGTTGTCACTACATATTCAACGACAAATTAATATACTACAAACTTTTTTTCTAAAGTGCATATAGTTGCCAAAATAATTTGGTCCAAACAAACCAATATTCTCTTTTACTTTTTAAAAAGATCCTACCCAAAACAATCATTTAACGTATATCACTACCACAAAAAAACTATTGTAGAAGTAGAATACATTTTATATTGATTTATTTATATTAATTTTTATTACGATAAAAATATTTTTCCTAAATTTTGAACAGTTCACTTTTATTTTGTTGAATGAAAAGTAATACAATGCAAACATGTTATAATCGATAAATTTACTTAAAGCATTTCCTTGCTAAACACTATGATCATTTTACAACTAAAAATGTGTAACTGTTAGATGGTCATTAAGGGAAGAGAGGATGTTGATCACGTGACTTTTGTTGATCACATGACAGTTATAATAGAATATATAGAAATAGGTAATACAAATTGTGAAAGTCAAGTTGTTTAAATCGTTTATAATCTAAAGATATTACAAAGAAAATATCCCAAATTTGATTTGTGCCACCAAAACACCCGATTTTTCAGTTTTTATTTAGTAGGCTGACATATTCTGATCAGTTTATTAATAATATGTAAATTTTCCTAATTAAAAGTACGTAACTTAGGGGAATTGTTAACGTTCTTAATTTAAGAAATGTACATGTAGAAAATCATAAATGGTTAATATAATCATTGATATATTTTAACTATTATTTTATCAATGTTGATAAATCAATCTGAAGAATGTATTACTTTTTTGATAATTCAAAACAGAAACTGTCACAAAAAGTCATTATTCCAGAGAAAAGGGGTAGGGATAATTCCTATTGTAGTATTTCCGTTAATTGCCAGGAAAGTGTTATATGTTATAGAACAAATGCTAATGTTGATATATGAAATTTGTTTTAAAATTTCATTGAGTATTTTTAATGACTCTCATCCGCTTAGCATCACGGAAACCGGGGATAAGCAACGGCCCTATGCGCCTTCATGGCACGGAGAAGGATTTAACTTTAAATTTTTAAACGCTATCACATTCTGTTCAAATTTAGAATAAAAAAAAATTAAAAATTCGAGGCGTTGATTTTTTTCAATATTTTCGTAAAATTATGATATTTCAAATGTAAAATGGCCAATGTTGTTATTAATTAAGGTCTTCCGTTGGAAACGGAAGACCTTTATATTATTGTGCAGATTAAGATTATTCTTATTTTTCTTTTTTTTTTCTTCCTAGACGCAAACTTTGAGGCTTCATATCTTGCTCATTTCTGAACGGTTTTTGCTCAAATTTTCAGGGTTTATAGACTTTACAAAACGCTATCTAAACCATTTCATAAATTTTTAAAAATCCTCTTCCGTTAACGAGTTATTCCCCTTTTTAAAAAATTTAGGGCCTTTCATTTCCAGACAAAGGCTCCGAGACTATGATAGCAGGGAATAGGAATCCAACGAATTTGAATAACAGAGACATTGAAGTTTTGCACATCGGTTTTTGTTTTTGGATTACTTTCTTTATTTAGAAAAAGGTAGGGGGTCAAAAAACAGGGTTCCAAAAAGTGCGAAAATTTAGACATATTTTCCTTTGTATCTTTTAAACAAAAAATATTTCGTTAAGACATGTAGAATAAAAGTTGTGCAGCATGTCAAGGACTTTCATTTGACACCAATAAAAAAGGGTTGGCCCCTTAAATTAAGGGCCAAGGGCCCTTGAAAGTTTTTGCTAAATAACTAAAAAACGGCTAGTATTTTGATATAGCTGTCGCTGGAAAAGTTGTTTGTTGGGATCCTATAAATGTTGTTACAATGTTATTTTGTTGGTGAGTTGTGTAGTATGCGTGTAAAAAGCTTTACATCTTAACATGTACCTGTGTTTATTTGGCAAGTTAACGAAAGTCATTGTGCGTACAACTGACATTAAGTTACGACAGACAGTATGCCTGTTTAAAAAGGAGGCTTTAATTCACAAGAAAAAAATAATTTTTTTAGGATACATGCTTTTATGTGAGGAGTTTAAGTCATCTTCGTAAATTCTGCACAATCCTGAAAAACGAGAAACAGTAAATATAAACATTCTTTTTCTTTTCTAGTAAATCACACAAACTACCGGAAAAAAATAAATCTATGTGATACATTTTAGTTATCATGCTGCGTGCATTTTAAATATATCTGAAATCAGAGCTGTGTGTGTGAACCATTACGTAAGCTATCCCTCGCTTGCGGCCGAGAAAGTCGCGGCTGGACTACCTAGCGGTCAGCGGTTATCTAATACACCGGAGTCACGTCTCTCAATTTAAGAGTTCATTTAGCCGAAAACAAGAATTGTTTTAATTTTGATCACACATAGACGTTTATTCATCTCAAATTGAATTAACTGATATAGTGTCAATTAAGAAAACGTTCTATTAATTAATAAAAGAAATGTCATTCTCAATCGGGAGTAATATCAGGCTTAGATTAATTGTGGGTTTTAAGTAAAGAAAAAATAATAACTTTTATTTGGTAGATTTTAGTCATTATTATACTGCAAACATTTCAAATCTTCCTGGGTTCTGAGCTGTGTGTGTTGTAACTTTACGTAACCTATTCCTCGCCCGCGGCCGAGGAGATCGGCCGCGGGTACACTACCAGGCGGTCAGCGGTTATCTAATACACCAGATTCGCGTCTTTCATGTACTTGTTTTGAGTTTATATAGCCGCAAATACAGGAACTGTTTTAATTTAAAGTTATTAATGTTTTATTTAAAATGTAAATTAAGAAGTCATTCTGAAAATTATAAAATCCGATATTATTCCAAATCCAAAACATCGTCAGACATAACTCAATGGTGGGTTTGTAAGTATAAAATGTTCTAAGAACTGTACTAATAATGTTTTAGATCAATAACAAAAAACCACAAAGATTACCCCTTTAAATGATGATCATCCCTCACACGCTCGCACATGGCCGAGAATGATCGCGCGCGAGGGGACATCTACATGTACCTTATCACACGTGTATGCTTATTGATATTTTGTACGAACACAAAACTATTTGTTTATTTAATTTTCATTTATATTGGTTTTAGATGAAAGATGAATTTATCTCCCTTATTCAGTTGATTTAGCGTTGATTTAAACGTTAGGGCGAAAAATCTTATAAAAACCTCTCATTAATTGAATAAAAGTAATCTATCAATTCGATTCTAAATATGCAAATAAAAGAACTCCGAGATATTTATCGGCATATGTAAACTTGATATGTGTTTAAGATTAATATAATGCATCGTTGGAACCCACGGGTTTTCTATCCGTTACACTGATTTCAAGCAATGTAACGGATGGAAAACCCGTGGGGTCCAACGATGAATCGACTGTAGTTACTAATGATCATTTCCGTTAATTATTGCTTAGACTTTTTACAGACTTTAACACTTTTAAGACAATATTCAAATTTTGCCTGGCCAACGAGTCATATAAAAAGTATGCACATGGATATATTTATATATTGTGGTGTAAGAAGTAATATTCGACCAACACAAAAATTAAATAGCGTAGAAAGTAAAATAAGTTTTCTTAAGAGTTGTACCAAATTTTAGCAGGGTTTACATAGTAAAAAAAATCATTAATTTTCGAAGCGTTCTAGGAAGTTTAAAAACAAAGTCATCTCTGTGCTGCTCCGCCCCCCCCCCCCCCCCAGTGCTCGAGCTGAATTTTAAAATTTGGCGAACAAAAATCGAAAATTATATGTGTCGAAAATCAATTTTTGGTGACTCCTTATTTGTTAACGTTCTTCCTAATGTGTTTCACTTTGCAATCTGTGTGTTTATTCGGCCAGTCTGCGTGTTAATTCAATTACCCCGTGCGACCGAAAATCTCGTGTCCCCCGCCTTCAAATTTACCTGGTCAGTGTAACCCTTGTTAATCAACTAAACCGAGGCCCCAGTTTGGATGTTAGAAAATGATTGGCATTTGTTTACTCGTCCTGTGTACACCATGCCCAGCGCTCGCGACGACGGTGCAATAAACATTTTTTTTTTTATTTGATGCATATCGTGACGATAACTCACTATCTTTTAGCACTTTAAATAAAAGAAATATTAAAAGATATGAATTAAAAATTTACTCGTACTTGGTTATGTACCACACTAAATGCGCTGATCACCTATAGTATGTCAAAATCATGTGGTGCCGATCATGTATCCATGAAAGACGTCGTTTATTAATAAAGATGTTTGTGAATAATTGAGAATAAATAATTAAATGAAATCAAATATTGCGTTCACGATTTATATCGTTAGTTATCACATTTCTTTGAGAAATTTCACGAGCTGAAACCGGAAGAGAAACAAGTACAGACAGCTCTGGTGCATGCGCAGCTGGTAGAATTATTGTGCACTTTAATTTAGCAGCTGATCGGAAAAGATTTACAAGCATTGGTTGCAAAGTTGCATTAGTATTTGAGTACGGTGGGGTGATTGTATAATTCACAAAACATCTGGATATATTCTCAGTTAATCCCGACAGAAACTTGCTCAATCAAACGAAGGATTTTGCACATGTCGCACACGGTTTTTCATGCGTTTATATTCATTTCAACGAAGAACAATTTGTTTTATAAGTACATATAAATACGATATTCTTTTTACATAAACGGAAAAACTCTTTTGAGAGCACTTTAATACTCCTTGTATATAGACATGTATACACAAGCGAGCGTGTTTCCCTCGGGGTTTCACACCTCATTCAATATAGGCTTCCACCCCCACCTGAACTAACCTAAGGTAAACTGACCGGTTAAAAACCTCGGCCTTTAAGTGCACACAACCCTGGACACAGATAGCCATAGGTAATTTATGGATGCAGATCATCAATTGTTATGTAATTAAAATACACTTGGAAGTGAGCTATCACTGTAGTGGTCAATTGTTGAATATAAGTTTAAAGTTTTAAGTCAAAGATGTTAAATAATAATTATTTGTTCTCACGTTTAGAAGTTATGAAATACGTTATTCAATGCAGTCGGTCGCCATAGAAATCATCAGAGTACTGCAAGTGTTGACAGTTTCTTATTTCTATAAAAGACCTTAGGACATAATTCACTTGACTTACAGACTAGCGACACACTTGCCTCCCAAAAATGTATGCACTTCTCAAAGTTACAATTAAATGGTATAGATATGTGTTGTTTAGCGGATTTTATTAATTGTTGTAAATGTTAAAGTTAGAGAAATCGTTTTTTCTGGAGGTTGACATTATGTAGAACTCTTTTGTTTAAAAAACAAAAACAAATTGTTTTGACGTCACACCATCTCTTTTGATTTGGTTTAAATATACAATGTACACAGTGCTCTGAACAAAACGCTGGTTTATGCCTTTCTGTTACTCAAGTTAAAAACTGAACAAAATTGATTACTTTTAGGTTCACACGTCACATGTTAATACAGTGTACATGTATGCATAAATATATGATTTTTATAAAATAAATGACATTGTATCTTGAAAAAAAAATTCCCAAAATATTATAACTAAAACATGTATATGTGACATGATAGAAATAATTGTAAACCAGAGGTCTCTCTTCCTGTCACACAAAAGTGACAAAAAGGATTTTTAATTCAGTTGGAGTTCTGCCCCCACCCCTGCCAACATTTTCTGAAATTTACATTTAGAAAATTAAATTTTGGGGTATTGACACCCCCACCCCCACACACTTTCTGGATGAGCGCTCAAGGCAAAAAAAAATATATTTGGATATTTAAAACAAAATCCTATTTGAAAAAAAATGAAGTTAGAGATGCCTCACAACTCCTACCACTGCCGCGGATTATGATTTTGAAGATTTGTGAATTTCTTTTACTTGCTTGTGAATATTTCAGATAAATATGCTCATCCTTTCAAAAACAATACTGAGGCCTGTATGACCAAACATTATACGGATAGTTACCCCTACCACTGATCACCTCAGTCTCGTATACTAATAGCGCACCCTCAGATGGGAGAAGGCATTATTGTTTATTTACAATTGGTGTTCTTTTCAATCTCTAATTTTAACGCTGCACTTTTCATAAACTATTCCATGTTTTAGCGGTAGAGGTTTAAGACTTTTTAGTATGAATATAGGGAATCAAAATGTTTATGAAACATAACACTTTTTTCCATGAATCAGCGCAGTGGATTTTGTGTTTATTACACTATGATATAGGCATACCAGTAGTTTGAATCCCGTCATCAGTTGTACATAAACGTATTTATTGATTTTCTGGTTGGAATAATTAAATCCATGTACATATAAGATGTGTGTTTTAAGTTATCATAAATTGATATAACCGTGAAATAAGTTAAAAGGAGAGTTTGTCTGGTTTCTTCAGATCCTCTTGTAGCGAAAATAGAAAAACAAGGAGGGGATCGATGATATGATTTTAATCAGATTGTCTCGACTTGAAGGTGTAACGGAAGACCTTCTCGTTGCTTGTGCAACGAGCTCGGTTCTAGTTTTTATTTCTGTTCTTAAATTTATTGAATATAATTTGCAAATTTATTCCATCAGAAAAATGAAATTGTCAAAAAATCATAATGACAGAAACGGGGGTAGTTCATATCTACGAAAGACGAATAGGGCCAGATACAAAAATATTTTTATCTCGTAATTACGAGAAAAGATCTCGTTATTACGAGTTAATTTTCTCGTTATAACTAGAAAAGATTTCGTAATTACGAGAAAAGATCTCGTTATTACGAGAAAAGATCTCGTTATTACGTGTAAATTATCTCGTTATAACGAGAAAAGATCTCGTTATGTTATTAATCTTTATTTCTGTTCTTAAATTTATTGAATATAATTTGCAAATTAATTCCATCAGAAAATTGAAATTGTCAAAAAATCATAATGACAGACACGGGGGTAGTTCATATCTACGAAAAACGAAAAGAAAGCAAAAAAATTCAATGACAAATAATTTTACACTGCAAGTCCTGATCCAAATTAAGCATTAAAACAATCTTACCGACATTTAAATGTATCAATAAAAAATGATATTTGAATGAGACAAATGAAACAAAATTGATTATATTTTATTTTTATTTGATCCGTTTTCTAGCATATCTTTTCTAGTTTTAGTCAGGCAAACGATTCACTTCATATTTATGTAGGTTAAAAACTGAATTAAAACTTTATGGAAATATTTATCATAAAGTTCTGTTTTGCAACAAATGATTCTCTGACGCATGTCTCCTTATTTCAATTCCAAGATAACAATGGAAAACCGAATAGTAGAATAGCCATTTAGCCATTTAGTAGAGTAACTCTTGATTGGTCCTTTTTAATGTCTCTAAACTTAAGTGATCTTTTCTGAAGAATCAGATACTGTAGATTCCTTATTTTACGCGAGTACTTAATTATGCGATTCAACCATTTTGCATTAAATCGCGAGAATATAAAATCGCGAACGCCTAAGTTTTATCATACTTTCATGTACTTTACATCTGTCCAAAAAATAAAAGCGAGATTTTAAAATCGCGAGATATCCTTCTATCGATTTTACGCGGATATTAATTCCTCACGTTTAATTAGGAATATACAGTAAATCAAATAATGAAAAGGTAAATTTTATTATTTCCTTAAATACATATATCTAAAAAAGTTATATTTTTGACCTTTTTCAACAAATTCAATAATACAATAAGCCAAAATAACTAATGAGAAGTTATTTTCTAACATTCTCTGTATGTACATGAAATAAAAAAGGTAAAGAGCCTTATTTCATGTTTAATAATTTTCTGGTACTAGTTATTTCTGAAAAAGCACTACCAATTTGTGTGTGTGTGTGTGTGAATATATATATATATATATATATATATATATATATATATATATATATATATATATATATATATATATGTGTGTGTGTGTGTGTGTGTGTGTGTGAATATATATATATATATATATATATATATATATATATATATATATATATATATATATATATATATATATATATATATATAGATATATATACATATATATATATATATATATATAAAGCATTTTAAGTAAACCTAAAATCCCTTTATTTAGAAATACTGTATACAGGGAAATATTCGCCCCTGTTTTATCGTTACATGTATCAATGGGCGAATTTAAGTCTGGGCGAATTCTAATGTCTTAGCGTTTCTCTCTTTTAACACAACTTTGTCTGGGCGAATTTAAAAAGGGGCGAAGAAAGCGATAATAACACGGGGCGATTATAACCCTGTATACAGTAGGAACAATTATCGAACAATAGGAACATTTTTAAAGTTATATACTCAATAAATGTTAATTTTTTCCTTAATACCGTAAAACAAACCCAGAATTAAAACTCTCTGTTTATTTTGCCATATAAACAAAACACTTGCCATTTTTGTGTACAGACTAAGGACTTACGACTATCCATTAGCAGGTGTAGATTTTTGTGAAACGCAACTTAGTCTGTTTTTTTTTTTAGGTTTAGTCCCTTATTTAGTCCTTACTAAGCTTACGCCTGGACGTAAGCTTTTTTGAGAAACAGGCCCCTGTTGTATTTTTATGAGGCTTTCAGCTCTTTATTGATCTGATTTTAAAGATGAAATTATTATTTTGAAGAAAAGTAATTAGGCATACATGTACATGTAAATAAGGAGATTGATTTGATGTTTCTTTTGATGTTAAATATCAAATCAAATAAATATTAGATAATAAGATGTTTGTTTAATTATCTTATTATATCAATGTTTATTTCAAGGCGTTTGAATAAACTTTAGTTGTTGATTATGCACAGGACAATGACTTAACATGAAACAGGACACGTTTGATTTTCCTTATATAATATGATTTGAATTGCGTCAAAAAAACAAAGAACATCTGCAATCGGATATTTTGATAAAATATTTTTAATTTATTTCAAATAAAATATATTTGATTTAACATGAAGTTGACATTAAAAAGATGATTGAGTTTCTGATAGACAACATCTATGTAGTTTTTGGAAATCAGGTATTCCAACAACCTGTTGGAATTCCCATGGGTACCAATTGTGTCCAATTGTTAGCAGACCTATTTTTGTATTCATATGAAGCAGAATTTATTCAATAACTTGTACTTAAAAAAAATAAATCACTAGCTGTGGCCTTTAACTCAACATTCAGGTACATTCAACGACGTATTATCAATTAACAATTGTTACTTCCATACCTACGTCAACACGATATATCCCAGTGAACTTTTTGATAAACGTGGTGACTTCAATTTTTCTATAGTCAACTTTCCTAGCTTATGTAGCAATATACCTTCATCACATGCATATAGTGATTTTGTCTCTCAGTTAATTCGATACGCAAGGGCATGCTCTTCGTATGAACAGTTTCTATGGCGAGGCAAGCTACTGACAAACAAGTTGATAAAACAGGACTAGCAACAGCCTCGTTTGAAGTCATCTTTTCGTAAGTTCTATGGTCGATACAACGACCTTGTCAGCAAATACAATATTCCACTGGGTAGTATTCTGACTGACGTTTTTCATACTAATTGTTAGACCATAATTAATCACCTAATAGTGTACAGACTTTTCCCTTTTTCCCGATTACGACAAAGAGCACAAAGCGGGTGTGACTAGTCAGCTGAGGATGCTCACTCCTCTATGGCACCTGTATCTATTTTTTAAAGAGGTCCGTGTTCGCTCTGCTCCTGTTTTGAAATGTTCCTTTGGACTTTGAATTTGAACACTGTTCGTTATTACCACACGTCAATTTTAATACATATAATTAAGTTTACGTCATTATCTTTTTGAGTTAAAGATACGGAATATGTGACAATTTTTTTTATTTGAAAAGGACATAGAGTTTCAAATAAATCAAGGAGTACTATCGATCGACAAAAGTTTCCGGTTAATCGACCAGTCTCTACGAGTAAAATTGACATCCATAATAAATATTTATTCTTTAAAAAATATTTACTCTCGTGCACTTCAATTGCTCGATATATATACACTTTTGGTTAATTTTTGCACATTTTAAATGAACATGAACGTTTTTAACTGTTTTTGCAATCAAATTTATCAGATTGGCTTTTATTAGGTTGCAATGTTCCTACGATCAACTCGAAAAGCTTTTTCAAGACGTTGTTCTAAATGTTATGATATGGAGGTATGTCTTTTTATTGTAAAACTAGAATAAATTATTGTTTTATGGCCACACTAATTTAATATCTTGTTCTTCGGACAAATGACCTAAAAAAGTAGGGGCGGGCGAGCGATTTGATAATTCATGAATTATTATTTTGATTTGACATAATTTCCAGGCGGTACATAAAATAGGTGGAGCGAGCGATTATATATTTTTAATTTTTTACATTTGTAGACTAAAAATCTATATAAAGTTAAATAATCATGTGAAATATCAAACATTAAATGATTTCCATCTATCTACATTCAATTATTGTAGATCAACAATATATTTACAACCTAAATTAATTATCGAGATTGACAGGTTTTTTTCACGGAATTCAACTTTTGAAAATATTGTTTGTTACATAATGACTTTATATGATGATTTTGCATTTTTTTTGGCTTGGTTTTAATGTAAAAGTATTGTGGATTATTGTGATATAAAAAATAAGTCTAAATAAATATAAGATGAGAACAAACTATTTATTCAAAAGGCTTATAGATGTACTTAGTCTTTCATGTTTGTGTGATAATTACTAGAAAAATAATAAAATCCAAAACATTGAACAAATTTACAATACAGAAAGTCTTTGACTGATTCACAATGAATACAAATAGGAGGAAGATAATGTCTCAGTGAAGCATTGAAGAAGCAAGTGTCCACATCTCAAGAGCAGGCTAAAGCTCTTCTAACCATCAAAACCAAGCTTTGAATTCTTTGTTCCTGGAACAATGGAAACACCAGAATGGAAATTAATCTTCCTCCTTTATTTGTTGAAGAAGCTCTTAGTAAATGAAATATACCATATTCTCAGTAGTTATAAATATCGTTACACAGCAACGATATAATCAAGTTGATATTGTTTATTTTTTCATCTTATAATGATAGTTCACAATATCACTTACTTGTTCTATTGTCAATTTTTGTTGTTGTAGATGTAATTGCCACATTCTTCGCACAGGACAATGTTCCAACTCTTTTGATTATTGCATAAGTCTATATTTTGACGGCCAACTTCACTTTGAGAATTAATATGACCGGTTGGCATCGTTAGTATTCTACCAATAAACCTGTGTTAAATTTAGAGAAGATATAGTAAATGTACATGTGTATTGTCAATTCTAAGACCAAAAAACACAATAAAAATAACGTACTAGTCATCTCTATAAAATAATTTCTATATTCCTCTGACTCATCCCCTGCTTTATATTTTAGATGGTGTGTGTGTCTTCCCCACACGCAATGCAACAGTATGTAATAGAGGGGGTTAGAGCCAAAGGAATCTCAAAAAGTGATATGATTTTTTATATACTTACATCCAAGCGTATCCAAAATCTTATTAACTCCAATGTCCGAATGTTTTGCCTTATAAACTGAGCTGGTATATTGACCAATCCATGCTGTCATCCTCATTTCAATTACCAAGTCTCTCGAAGAGTTTAAATAAGTCGATAATACATCGAAAGTCGTATTTATGGCAGTGCTTGTAGTAGAACACATCATCGTTTTCTGTTGTTTTTCAACTTTGAGATTCGAAAACAGCGTATTTTATTCAAGATAATCAACGTTTATTCTCTTACTCCTAAGGATTAGTAAATTTCCGATGATTTCTAGACGCAAATGAGACCGAGAATATAAGGTAAAAAATAAATTGGAGCGGGAAACGGAACGAAATTTTCCGGACGCGGGAAATTTAAAATAATATTATTTTTGCACTTTTGTTAAAATACGAGCGCGCTGGTCTGTCGAACAAGAAATCTTATTGGTGTGGCCTATATAACAATTTTTTTTTGTTGGTACATGTGTATTAATAAAAGCAAATTCAACATTAATTTGTAACTTAATTGGTGATTTCTATTCTTTTAGTCATATGTCGAAATAATATCCTGCAGCCATTATTTATGCCGTCAGTGTGTAGTGAAACAAATTTCTAAGGCGACTGATTCAAAAATAGCAGCATGTATCTCGACCAGATGTGATGGAATTCCTGTCCAGTGTTTAAAGGATGTAATAAACAAACCTATCGAAGAAATTTTGAAGGTTTGGTTTTCATGTTTTTAAGCATTATGCTATAAAATTATTTGTTTGTAAAATTCATTGATGTAGCACATAATGAGGTCTCGTATACGTTGTTGGGTTTAATCAAACCAGATGCCGAAGTGTTATGTTATTATCAGGTTTAGTCCCTTTTACAAATACGTCCATATTGACTGTCATATTTTCTACATTTTGATCCTTTCAATTTCAACATGAAATTCTTATATGTAACTTAAATATAAAGTAAATAACTAAAGGGAAAAAATTATGAATGCACAAGGTATCCTTGGGTTTTAATTATTCAATGCGATATATATATATATATATATATATATATATATATATATATATATATATATATATATATATATATAGCAAAGTGCAAAAATTCCGGATTTTTCTTTTTATACCGTATGCATGCATATTTTTTAAAGCATGTACTTTCTTTAAAATATTATCACATCGACAAATGAATGGGATGCTTTTAGAGTTATACCCCTTGTATCTATGTGATTTCACGTGATGACGCTTTCAGCAGACGATAAGTTTTCGGGTTTCAGTGATGTCAGAAATTGACAACAGAAAACGTCTTCTTAATCTTTATAAAAGCGGAATCACTTCAGCACAAAAACTGTGTGAAATAACAAACATACATAGGACTACAGTGTTTGACAATTTGAAAAGATTTCGTGAAGGGAAGTCCGATATACGGTGTCCGGGATCTGGGAGGAAGACAGTTTTTGACGTGAATGACAACAGACGGGCTGCACAACTTGCTGCTTCTCATCCGCATTGGTCAGCACAGCAAATTGCCAATGAATGTGCAAGAAGAGAATCAGCGTTAGTGTCAAAATGGACTATGGTTCGTACTCTGGCTCGCAGTAATTATTTTAAATCTGTGCCGCAAAAGGTGCCACTAATGACCGGAGAGCACACGCGTAAAAGAGAGGCATGGTGTATCGTTCATCAAAATTACAATTTTGATAATGTGATTATTACGGCCGAAATTCGATTTCAGTTCTAAGATATACTCGGAAAAGGTGGGCAAAATTTATACATTGTCAAAAAATGGTGCCGAAGTTCTCACCAGCTGTTACGGTGTGGGGTGGAATAAGCAAGTTGGGTTTAACTCCACTTGTTTCCGTGAATAGAAATATATCCGCAATCAAGTACTGTGAAATTTTGGGGGAGGGATTACTGTTGTCTAATATTGTGACAAACGATTTACCGTATGTTTTACAACAGGACAACGCTAGACCGCACACCGCAACCTATACCCGTGACTGGTTCACACAGAATCACGTGACCGTAATGGAATGGCCTGCCGCTTCCCCGGATTTAAATCCGATAGAAAATGTTTGGTAGATCATGAAAGATCGTGTGGAAAAAATTCAGCCAGAAAATATCACTGACTGGAAAGTTACAATCATGGAAACGTGGATGGGTCTGGATCAGAACTATATAGACAGTTTGGTAGACAGTATGCAACGACGCATCCCTCAGTGTATAGAGCGACACGGGGGTCTGACTAATTATTAACATTATGCATTTTGAACCCAGTGGTTCTATATTCATTCATTTGTCTCAAAATGATGATATTGTTGCAAATTGAAAAATAAAACGACTTAAATTGAAATCCGGATTTTTTTGCCCTGTACTATATATATATATATATATATATATATATATATATATATATATATATATATATATATATATAATTGTTTTCAACCATCCTAAAAACTTTGTTTTTATTCATTTTTAGAACAACGATGACTATTTCACTGGTAAGAGATTGCAATAGTGTTTATTTTTTTTTATATGCCGAATTATATTTTAAAATTGAATCATTAGAACACTAGCTTATCTTCTGTAAAGCATTATACATGTATCTACATATACACGGTGTTACATGGTCTTTCCCCCAACACGTTTCTAAACAATTATCTTATGTCATCTTTTAAAAAATATGTCCTATGTCTGATATCGTACTGTCTTTCAAAAGAATTAACTAGAAGATTTGGGATGACAGAGAAAAAAGACGACCGGCAAAGCAATAGCAGTGCATGTGGGACATTATTAAGTATTACAACAGAAAAAGAGAAACCAAGCTCTTCGAGGGGCCAACTATTTGATGTAAGAATTGTCTAGTCATTGTTTTTACACATAACGAAAATTATTAGCAAATTCTGAAGTAAATGTACTCTAAGATTAACCCGTTCGAAATGATGGTCATGTAAAATCCTTGTGTAAGTAAGCAGTAAAATTGGGAGGAAAATCATAGACTATAATAGTGTTTATGTATAAAAATCAGAACAATGTACATTCTTATATTGGAGTTATCATTATATATTAACACTTGCAAATGTATTCTCTTATATAACACTTTTTGAGCAATTTAATGTTATACCTGTATTACGAATAGTCTGAGTCACTACTTTTTTCACGAACCAACCAATATTCATTAAACGCAACCTTGTAAACATAATGAAAACATATAGTTCAGCCATAAAGAGAATAAAAAGTATCTATATTTTATAATAGGAAATTTTATTCATTATTTTTTCACAATTTGAAATCAATTGCAAGGATGAATAATCACGGCTTTGGATTCACGTAAGATCATGTTTTTTGGGTCGACATCGTTACAAAATGTCACTGAAAAGTATATTCGCAGTTTGTTAAAGTAGTTAAACTCAGTTAAAGATCATATCTGTTCCGTAAAAGAATAAAAATAAAGCTTGTCTCTATAATGTCCGAGGAAATACATTATGCTCTTCAATCTTCAATCTGTGACTTCAACGGAATTAACCCAATCGTTCTTTATGGGAGTTGATCACGTCTCCGACCCATATTTATATCCCGATACACATGTACATCCAAAATTACAAAAATGATACCGTATTTCTTAAAATGCAATGCCTATACATGCAGTCTGACGTTGAGTTAAAACGTCGAAGTCCTTGGTGTATCTAAGAATAATAAAACCGCATAAATTCACCGCTTGGCCAGAGGGTATAACCGCACTCTCCATCAAAAAATCGCTTGTGCTACTTGTGGATTAGTGATTTTGAAATTTTTCGATGTATTCTTGTTTCAACCATCAATTGTATCATTTCTGTTGATGTTTTACCCATGTCCACACAGAATTTAATGATGGCGCGCTCCTCCGTGCGGTCGGCTGACGTCGGTTTTTTTTCTGGTGTTTATAAAAACATGTTTTTGCCTTAATATCTTTTACAAATTCCTTGTTCGTTTATAAACGGCTTCATATGGCGTACGAAAATGTCGAATACAACACTAACTACATCACAATTGAAGATTATGATGTTTTGTCATGTTTTTAATAACTATAAATATTTTTACATGTAACTAAAACCTTTCTACGAAGTTTGGACATTGTTTACACTTGGCCGTGCATACTTTCCGCAACCCTTTAAGTAAACTTTTAGTTCAATTTTACGAAACATTCAAAACATTCAAAACCACGCTTGTTTGATTTTAATTTTTATGACAAATATTTCGGTATGTATTATGTATATATATGTTTTATATATAGTGAACATGACTCCCCTAAAAACGGTTGAAAAATGCATTTTATAAATTTTAAAGTTGATAAAATAGACAAACATCAGGTAAGACTTTACAATATAATTTGGGTAGAGATTTAAAACAGATTGAACTTCGTTGAGAATATTTTACACATATCCATCAATTTATATAATTGTGGAAACAATAATATGAAAAGTAATATTCATTAACTAATCATCAAAATTTAAATCTGTAAAAATTTTGATAGTTTCAACAGAGGTCTTTTTTTATAGTATCATTGTTTTCTGTTTTCTTTATTTAGTTGCTTCGCCCATTTTTTGGAGAAAAAATAAACTGCAATTCAGGTGTTAATATGGTAAGATATAAATTATTTGAGAAAAATTAACATTTAAATTCATATATAAGAATGTGATTTGCTTTTAAAAAGCCAATCATTTATTATTTAAAAAATCATATGCAAAAAAATTAAGTTTCTTTTTAAGGCTGTCATTGTGTTTGGGACATGCTCCCATGGTTGGTGCGTTGAATGCCTGCAAAAACGTATAGCGACGTCAAAAGATGAAAAACTTCATTGCAATGATTGCCCTTCCTGTGGAAATATTAGAAATGCAACTCGCTTTTTAAAAAAATGCAGAACTGAAGGTTTGCTGGTAGGTACTTGTATTTTTTATGTTATTTTTCGTACATCTTGATGTGTCTTGAAATGTTGTAAACTTTTTAAAAAGTTTAATTCGACATGTTGCAATGCACTTTGCAAAAAAAAAATACGCACTTGAAAATAATTTTTTCAAACTACGTAAAATTTGAGATCAAATCAACGCTCTTTGAATATTTTTTTTCAAATTGCGTTAAATTTTAATCAAGGCAATTTGAAAACAAGTAGTCTTTTTCAAAGGAAGGATCGAACGTGATATCATTGATCAGCTTCATGTTAATGTAACCCGAAAGCAATACTTGCATTAAACATGATAAATATGATATATTGCAACGTTTTGTTGATTACTAAAATAGCAAGGAATGAATAATAAGCGAATGTACTTCCGATTAAAACTCATGCATGTCAAGAAAAACGTGATTTAAATCATTATGTAACTGTACAAATCTTTAATCTCAAGGCAAACACATTACGTGGGTAAATATTTTCCGGACACAACTGTGATCAGCATAAGCCGATCACAAAAATGTCCAAAGTGCGTTATGAAGGAAAATCAACGTATTTATTAATGCACTTTTAAAATATGTATAAATCACAAATTCTGGAAGGGCGCAACCAAAAATACATTATATTTAACAGTACAGCATAGTGCCATAAATGATTCAACTTTTTAATGGCTGCCATTGTTTTTAAATAAAGTCGGCTTACCTGAATTCGTTGCCGGCCCTCCAAATGAACTCTAATCACTCTAATATTTTGTAATGTCACCTCTCTGGATCAGTATTTCTCTACATCTTCTTGGTAGACTTGTGTACAATTTTTGAATGTAAAAAAATGGTATTTAATTCCAAGAATTAGTTAACTGCGTTTTTAGGTAATTTACATTGCGGATCAGGTAAAGTCTAGTTTTTATTTGTTTTTCATTAATAGCCAAACATTTTCGATTGGACTTTGGTCAGGAGATTTGGGAGGCCAGCTTATCTGTGGTATTCTGTTCTGATGTTTCCAATTTTCAGATTCATTTGACCGATCACATGGAGCATTGTCATCTTGAAAGTACCATGTATTGTTGCCAAAATGTTTGACAACAACCTGCCAAATATTGTCATCAAGTGTTTAAATAAATATCTGAGAGTTCATATTTCCATTTATAAATGCTAAATTTCCTACCTCATAGTATGTTATACATCCCCATACCATTATTTTGATAGTAGCAGACGACATTGGTCCAAACACTCTGGTCTCCATTTTTCCGACGACTTTCTCCAGACTTTAAACTTTCCGTCAGGTTTAATAACAACCATCATTTCATCCGTGAACATCACCTTCTTACACTGGTTATTAACAGTCCAGTGCAACTTTCCTCGGCACCAAGCTATGCGTTTCTTTTTGTTTACGTTTCGAAATCCAATGGACTTCCTAGAAGATATCCTTGTGTATCCCAAAGAGTGGAGTGTTTTTTTTTACTGTGCGACGAGAAACTTTAATAGGTGTACTGTTATTAAAATCAGCACGCAGTAATATCTTTCAAAGTTGTCATACGAGAATTTTTTACTAGCCTGGAAAGTGTCCGTTCTCCTCTGACAGTTACGAATCTTAGTCTTCACTTTCGCGGCCTATTTTTTTTACATACCCACGTTCTTTCCAACGCTTTATAAACTTAGAAATTGTAGACTTATTTATGTTTAAACTTTCAGATATTTCTGACGCCCTGTGTCCACTTTCTATCAGTTGTATGATCACATTTTTAGTGTTGTCTGACATTTCATTACCGTGTTTTGCCATTTTGTAAACAAGGAAAAAATGTAATAATTAAATTGAATTCGATACGGAAAATTTCGGAAATAAAAATTCGTCAGTGTTAAAGGGGCATGGTCAAGATTTTGGTCAAAAATAGTTTTTCCGATTTTAATGTTTAAAGTGGTTCAGTAAAGCAATATTAATAGGCAACCAAAATTTGAGTGCCACTCGTTGAGTTATAAGCGAGTTGCCGAGCTTACAATTCTCTAGTATGTAAACAAAGCTTTTGTTTACATTTTGAGCGTTGAAGTGAAATTTCCAGTTTAAGACCTTAAATGAATGTGTTATACGTTAGAAACTGTTTATTTATGCTTAAAATGAATAAAAAGATAGACACATCAGTTTGAAAGTAATTTGTTACTATTATATTTAACATATTTAAACAAAAACAGGGCACGAGCCTTGTTTACATGACAAAGAATTGTAAGCTCTGTATCTTGCTTATAACTCTACGACTGACTCTCAAATTTCATTTTATCATTAGAAATGCATTCCTAAAGCATTGTAAATTAAAAAAAGAAAAATAGAAATTGACCAGAATCGTGACCATGCCCCTTTAATCCCCTTTGATCATAAAAAGATAAGTGTGACATCGTTTTATTGTCTCAAACGTAACTTCAATTAAGGCGACGCTAGTTTTAAGGCGCCATTAAAAAAGTTGACTCATTTATGGCACTATGCTGTAACACCATTCAAACTGATTACAAAAAGAACACATGTCCTTCACCTTTCCCTCCCAGATTATATTATAATCGACCAACTGGAGTAAAAGAACGTAAAATCTTAAAAACATTAAAATATTATTAATTAAAATAAACATTAAGGAGGTTGGCACCTGAAATAATAGTAATGTCAATTATCCGTAAACCACTTGGATATAAAGATGGGGACCTAAAATGTTCATTTATTTTATTTGTGACCCATGTCACATGCCATTTTTTGGAAATATTGGGCTCCAAACAGAAATGATAATTTTCCTGAAATTTTTGCTAAAATTTGACATGGAAATTGATAATTTGAAGAAATCAAACAAATATTTATAGTTTGAACTATTATTTAGTTATGATTTTTATACAGTATGAGGTTGAACACATGTAGTGACTATAAAAGTAAAATCTAAGTCAAAGTTTAAAAATTCTTGCTCTACTGGTGGCTTCAAAGCCTAGTACATAAAGAACACACAACAGATGTTACAAAATTTTGGAGTAATCAAATTATAACGCAAATAAAAAAAAATTATAGTAATGTCATCTTTCCAAAACTTTGCATACAAATAGACATACATTTATTGTCTCATTTAAAAGTAAAACAAGTAGGGGTCACACCTCAAAAATTTGAGATATAGAATGAAATAAGCTAATTTCAGGCCAAAATTGGAGTTAATTTTTTCTTAACTTCTATGAAATATAAGCTTAATATGCCAAAATATATCAATAGAAATATTAAAATAATGTTTAAATATGTTTATTAGAACATCATGAATATATCATAATACACAAACTATCCAGAAGTTTGGTCTGTGCTGAAAATTAGGAAGCTAAAGTAACAGTACTCTAAAAATATTGAGTTATGAAAATTGTTCATTTCTTTCTTGAAAACCTTCAGTCACAAAATATAGTCCCTTACTAAACTCTGTAAAAATTAAATTTTTTTGAAACAATTTTATTCAATAAAGTTTATTTGGCATTGTAAAATATTAATATACTACTAGAATTAATATGTGATGCAGAATTTTCAGACTAGAGGTGACCCAAAATAGCAACCCAAAACCTGAGGAGCGAACCTCTTTAAGGTATCTTTTTCTTGAACTTTTATTCTGAAAGATCATACTGAGTTTGATATATATATATATATATATATATATATATATATATATATATATATATATATATATATATATATATATATATACATTTTCCTCATTATGTTTGTTTATAAGCACATGAAAATTTAGTCATTTGAGATATAATAAATATAGATCTCCATAATATAAATCATTATCATTTATGGCATAGCCCAATGTTTTGTACTTAATAAGATATTATTGTTAAATAGTAAATTTGCCGAATACATAATAACAAGAAAAAAAAGATGAACGAAAGGAATGACAGTTGCTAAACGATGCAGTTTATGTCGTATTTGGATAATATAAATCTCACAAGTTGTTCTGTGGAAGAACGTGAACTTTTGAGAATAAATTATTTTAATCGAGAAATTACTTAAAGGGGCATGGTCACGATTTTGGTCAAATTCTATTTTTCTGTTTTATTATTTACATTGCTTTAGGAATGCATTTCCAATGACCAAATGAAATTGGAGAGTGAGTAGTGAAGTTATAAGCAAAATACAGGGCTCACAATTGTTTGTCATGTAAACAAGGCTCGTGCCCTGTTTTTGTTTACATTGGTTTAATATACCGGTAAAAGTTCTTTTTCAAGCTGATTTTTCCATCTTCTTATTCATTTAAAGCATAAATAAACAGATGTTAACATTTACCTGATCCTGCCTCTGAGGTTTTCCAGGGGTGCGTGATTGCTTTGCTCTGTACTGTTGATAAATACCGAATTGTTCACGGATTTTTCTCCGTTTTTCCCGATCATGATATTTTCCCCAAAATACGACATTTTCCCGATAATGACATTTTTATCGGTATGACATTGGGCGCACGGCGGGTGTGACCGGTCAGCAGAGAATGCTTACTCCTCCATGGCACCTGATCCTACTTCTATCTTTTTGGAGGTCCGTGTTGCTCTGCTTTGAATTTGTATTTCGTTTTCTGGATTTTTGAGATGGTTGACGGTTTGTTATTGTCATTTTTTCATACACTTTGAAAAAGGTAAAAGGAAGGTTAAATTCATTCTATACTCAATTTCCTTGAAAAAAAAGCAAATTTCACTCATATATTTGTAATAAATGAACAAGTGTTAACGATATGCATCCTTTAATACAGTATACTGACAAAGGGAGATAGTTTTTGGAACTTTATGTTTACCGGTGTCTCATAATTTCGCGCTAATTTTATCATTATTATATATACATACATGTACATATATAGTCAACATCACATTGATAATCCAACTTAAGTACAATATGAATTCCTGTAATTGATCACCAATGTTTACGCATGTTTATCAATCATCAATTTGTATATCGAAAACACAAAATGTACGCCACATGAAACAAATCAAAACAAAGAATCGGGGTAAAATTAATAACTGTAGGTGCTGTGTAAATAACATCGGGTAAAGATCATTTGCTTGTAACATTCAATTTTTATTTACCCCTCACTCCTATTATTTAATGAATTAACCATTTAAAGAACAACTAATTCTATCTTCTCTCTTGGCAGTCTTGCAGACAAACACATTACGCATGACATCATTTATATTGTTCTGTTTCCATTAAATATTTCGAATAATTTGAATTTTTCAGGGAGTAGAGGTCAGGACCCCCACCCCTCTCTAGATGCGCACTTGACGCCAAACAAAGTCGGATTCATCTCTGGCTCATCCTTTTTGCAGATTATAATTGTTAAACAGTACCGTTAATTGTATGTGCTGTGCCTTCTCTTTGATTGACAAAAAAGTAAAAGGGAGTGTTATTTAGTGGCAAACTGAACCGGATGAATTTTAGTTGAAATGAGAATTCGTATTTAAAAACAGTATATCCTTTTTTGCATGTGAGCCACAACCGATTTTTTCCTTTTGGACAAAACAATAATCTAAGTTTGACTCAGTAAAAAATAAAAATGTAAGACTCTAAACTCCGATGGTCACGCCATCTTAGTTGTAGATAAGAATTGACTTTAAATTGTTACATATATGTAAAGTGTCTTTTTTTAATTATTGTTAGCAAAATAATTAGTACTGTTGTATTAAATGACTGTACAAATACTATTTATACCATTACCATAAGTACCAAATTTACTGGATTTTTTAGCATTGATATACAAAACATTCTGTTTTAAAGAACATCAATGCATAATGTTCATGTGTTTTACTACCATCATGTAAAGACTTTATAAAACTTTTATGAAAAAACGAAAAGAAACCAAAAACAGAATACCAAAATGGATGGGAGAGGGTACGCAATTTTTATGAGTTATTTAATTGTTGTCTCTGAGATTTTAAAACTAATTTACCTAATAAAAACATGGGTGCTTATTTGTCCATTTCAAATTTTTTTGTCGGCTACTTTAAAATTGAATTTTATTAAATTACAGATTAGTGTTTACCTTGCATGGGTCGAAATTATTTTCATAAAAACATAATTATTTATATTTACATTATACAGATTCCTGCATATATAAAACCTGTCCCAGGATTAACAAGTTGTGTTTGCAAAACAAACCAGGCTAGTATATTTGGAGTGATTTCGTGCGTTGGTTTATTTTTTTTTTTTTTGGTTTATATCAATTTTTTTAAAATTATATTATATTATCTTAGCTGTTATCTCCTAACAATTTTATTTAACAAATGAAATAGAAAATATACCTTTCCTTGTTATAGCGTCAATCGGATGTACATACAACAATCCATTAATTTTGTTTTTTGTTTTGGTAGGCAATGTTCGAAAACATTGACTGTGGTCATCGATTTTGCATAAAATGCATCATGCCATCCTTGAGGTGTCCTTTGGATAAAAAAACAAAAAATATGACACGTGACACTTTCAACGTAAGAAACAATGTTATTTTGATCGTTATTTGTAAATACTTTACAATTTTTAATATGTGCAGTAACAATTTTTTTTACACAAATTTCAGAGCCAATGTATCGTATGCCATCAATACAAAGTAAGTAGATTATGTAAACAACGTTTATTGATAACAAAGTTCATGTCTTTTCATTTTGTTCTCGTTGAAAGAGAGGACGATTTAAAAAAAAAATAATTTTCGTTAAATGTTTACATCCATGCACATCATTAAGAGCGTTCTAGTTTTAAGACGAAGAATTTTTTTTCAATAAAAGTAATTAAATGCTTATAACACGACTACCAAGATGACTCCTGTAACATTAAAATACAAATTCTTAAATTTAATTACAATATCAATCAATCAACACATTAAAGGCAATATACATGCTGGCGTTGTTGCAAAGCACTTTGAAAAAGATTACTGATTGATTTTTTCTCTTTCTTATATATTTTAATGTTATGCAATCTCTATCCTAGAAATCTTCAATATTTGAATTACTTAAAAATAGATATTGTGTCTTCGGTTTATTAATTAAGTTTAAAACATGTATCTCAAATAATTATACGCCCGTTCCGAAGGAGAGGAGTATACTCTTTTACCTTTGCGTGTCTGTCTGTCTGTCTGTCTGTCTGTCTGTCTGTCTGTCTGTCTGTCTGTCTGTCACATTTTTATCAAAGATTTCTTAGCAAGTATGAATTGCAGATGCTTGAACTTTTAACATACTCTTCGTTTAGGGATGCCATGTGGTGGGATTCGTTTTTGTTCGAATCAGACGTCAACTTCCTGTTAAATGACAACTTTGTTTATTTTTAGCCTAAATTTTCGAACAAAGTTCGTCACAGATTTCTTAACAAATATAAATCGCAGATGCATTTAATTTTCACACTCTTTGTTTAGGTTTACTATATGGTTGGATAAGTTTTGAACAAATTCCATACCAACTTCTTAAATGTCAACTTGACTTATTTTGTATACATGTATTGACATTAGAGCGGGGGTAAAACTAGTAAGCATTGGCTCACAGGTATGGCTCACAGATATCATATTATACTCTGTCCCGGGTTTTTGCTTCCACCACTTTTCGCGTGATATTTCGATAATCATAAATACCTTTGTGCTCAAACTACGTTCATCCACTAATATGAAAAATGTCCAGATTATCTGTTTTGAAACGCCCCCTCTACCGCTTCAGGTTTCAATACACATCCCAAAGTAGAAAGTCTACGAGGATTTTGCATTGCATCAGCCATTAATTAGCCCGGATGACAATGTTGAAAAATTGCGCAAGGTATCCCGAGAACTTCCGAATGGAGAAAAGATGTAAACATTTCCCATTATAAATCTCCTTAAGAAATTTGTTTTCGTTCCTGTAAACTTTTATGAGTGAAAAAGGATAATTTGTCAATGAAGATACCGTGGATATTTTATATTTCATCGTTTTCAACCGTACTTCTTTCACAGGTATGTGTATTTTTATTAAAAATCATCAAAAAGTGATGGAAGCAATAACTTTGGACAGACTATAGTTTAGATACTGAAATGCAAATTTCGGTTGTCGCTGTCCGAATGTTATTTATCGAATCTATATTGTCGGATGAGTATTTTAGTGACTTCTTTGTCAATGTGTTTATATAATTCCCCATTAAATATTGAGTCACTGCTGCTAAATGCAAGAATCCACATCTTTCATCCTAAAATGTTATTAAGTTATGGTTATTTTGGATTTGGTTTTGTTGATAAGTGATAAAAAGGAGGGTTTTTATACGATTGTTTCGAAGTGGTCAAAAACATGCTAGGAAGTAAACAGATAAAGTGACAGCATATTTTTATCATCCTTTCTTTTTACCAACAAGAATTATTTTTTTACGTGAATTAATATTTATTTTCTAGAAATTGTTTTTAACGAATAATATCTTTGTTTTCTTTTCGTTTATATCTGAATTTTCTATTCAGATTTAAAATTCGATTTATTTAGATTCTTAACCTGTTATCTAAATTAACCATAGTCATTTGGGTAATTACATAATTAATTCACTATTCATGGCGAAAGCCTTGGGTCAAATACATGTAAACAATGTTTACAGATAGAACATAAATAAGCATTAGAGTGTGTTCACAGATAATGTCTACTGAATGTAGTCATCCAGAAATATCGAAGTTGGTAGAATTCAGTTACTGAGACTAAAAAATATGTACTATGTATTTGATCACTGTAGCAACGCGAAATGTTATAACAACGCAAAATGTAATAAACTCCCATTATTACATTTATATTTTGCTTCAATATCAACTTGTATTTGTAAAGTATACAACGCAAAATGGAATAAGCTCACTATTAAGTGAATATATTTACATTCTACTGTGTTTTTCTATTCAATTATGTGATCTTTAAATGCCTCTGAATGCAACATGTAATCACTGGGTACTCAAAGGTTAAAATGACGAGTTTTATTATGACGTCACAAACGTTAAACGCTGTAAACTGCAACGTCACAAGCGAAAATCAAAGTCCACGCTTGTGGCTGTTACTGTGGCTCTTCCATTAATATTAACATACCCTTAGGATAAGATAGGAATTTTAAGGTATGAATCACATTTGCAGACAAGGCAAGAAGTTAGAAAAATGTAAATATAAGCATTAAATCATGATTTTTTGAAGTATACACTCTCATAACTGCAGCGATGTGTGCATACAAATTTTCATAACGCGCTAACGCGCGTTACTCAATTTGTATGCACACACCGCTGCAGTTATGAGAGTGTATACTTTAAAAAATCATGATTCAATGCTATATTAAACTCACTATTTTATTGGGTATGCATAATGTCTAAAGGTTTCCTAAACGGAAAAAATATTCGTAAAAAATACTAAACGTCTTTACAAATTCCGCTTTGTCATTCCTTATATGATAATATTCATTGTAACAATGAATGCATTTTGAAATAAATAACTTTGAGATCGAATGGATTTTAAACCAATATTGTAAAATTTAGCAAAATATATAATTAGGTGTCATCACAATTTGTTGTTATATTCAATAGCATAACCTCACTATGTAACTCTATATTGACAAATAGTCATAATAATTTAAGCAAGATGTTAGCTCGTTTGAAAAATATAAACCAGATCTAATCTGTACTACTCATGTCGCATATCTCATATATCTGCTTTGTGTTAAGAACAATTTGTGAACGGAAATTCAAAAATAAACTCTGTCAACAAAATGTAAAGCTATGACTTTCTTTATTGTTAAGTGAATCAATTAAAGTGTTCAGTAAATACTACATAATAGAAAAAAAACTTAACTATTACTTTGAAAGACAAACAGAAATTCATAAAAGAAAAATCATTAAAGAAACAGAAAATTAAGTGTCTTCTCACTATTTTGTCTGTTTGAGGCTACGATTAACATTTACGATGAGACTGGCTGTTTCAAGAATTATAACATACATGCATGCCTATATGTTTACACTGTCATGGTAGCACTGCTGATCTAATTCTTAACGATGAGAAGTTTTAAAAATAACACACGTACATAATCGGCCATCAAAATAAAGCGAGGTACAGCTAGTTGAACCCACTTTTCCTTCACCGTGTTTCAAGTGGCAGATATAATATTTAAGTAAGACACCGGCAATCAAATTACCCAAAATTTGCCATAGACGCACATACATACTTTGTTTTGGAGACATATAACTATTTTCATCCATGATCGCGCCCCTTACATCACGTTTATGTCCAGTTGCATATTCCATCGGTCCAACAAATTACCAGTTTTAATGCTGCAAAGTAAAGAATATCACTAGCCATCGAATATATATTTTCCTTCGTTTCCAATTCAGTCGTTTTAAGATGACAGCTTTTATTTTATGTTCAATCCAGCAAATTGAGCTTAGTAACTCTGCATCAACTGAAGGCGCATCCATTAAATAAATTGTTGTTGCTGTTATTGGTGTGTATTCCTTCGCGCTGTTTCAATTACATTATTTTAAATTTTTAAAAATGACACGTGATCTTTTTTTGATTTGAAAATGTTTCATAAAAAGATAAAAAACAGGTAAAATTATTTCTTGCAGAATAATACTGGGAGAATATTCCCATCATTTCAATTTATTGACAAGTCAATGGGATGACAAGTCGACAGGTGAAGAGTTGAGAGGTCAACGGGTCGACAGGTTGACGTCGACCTGTCAACCCATTTACCTGTCAACATGTCCATCTCTTCGCACGCACGCACGCACGCACGCACACACACACACACACACACACACACACACACACACACACACACACACACACACACATTTTGCGTTGCTACAGGTTACCCATAGTGTGTACACAAGATGAATTTTAACCATTTAAACAAAAGAATGTATGAAAAAAAGGTGTTTCCTATTTTTCCTGTGAAATTTTGGCTATCCTCGAAAAAATTGATTGGCTCGAAGTAAAATAATTTCATAGCGTGAGTGTGTCTTTAATAAGGTTTTTCGCATAGTAATGTTTTTTTATTACTATTATGTGTAAACAGTCATGTACATTTATGGAACCATGTGGTCATGTCATCTGTATGGATTGTGTCCTGCACGTATTTGTATGTCCAGACGAAGCATGCGAGAGCAGTATGGATGAAGAATCCTCTATGTTCCTTTTAACACATATTGAAACCCAACAGGTAACTGGGGGAAAACATAATAAACTTGTTATTAATTGCAACATTATTTGTTATTTTTTCAAGTTCACTGGCAAAAGATTTAAATCCAGACAGAAACTTCTTCAAAATTTGATATTGGAAAATTCAAAACCAGTTGCAATGTTGATATCCTTTTTATATTTTCTCTACTTGCAGGATAATATCTTCATTTCAAGAGAGAAGGTAACAGATTATGACTGTTCAAAATGCAAGAAAAAGTTCAATGGAAGTAATGAGGTAAAGCCTTGAAATAAAATATATTAAATTTTTAAACAAAACCCAATCTACAAAAATTTTGCACTGATGGATTTTTTGTAATATGAATATTTGAACAGACTGAGGTAATAATACGGATCAAAAGATGTGGACATTTTATTTGCAACCAATGTTTTGCTGAGCTTCAAGAACTGCGAACGGATTTAGAAATTTCAACATGCAAATTTACTACTTGTAATGAACTATTTTTTTTGCCTTCCTTACAACTAAACAATTCAACAGAGGTATCTATCTATCTATCTATCTATCTATCTATCTATCTATCTATCTATCTATCTCATTTCAGGAGGATACATTAAATGCAAGCAAGGCAGATGAAGGTATGTATGCATATTTAAAACATCTCTATCTCACCTTTACTAAAGGTTTAGATAAGCTTGTCTGATATCAATTTGTTCGGAACTGGGAAGTGATCATTCAACAATAGCAAATAATCATGTAAATTGCGTATGTTATCTAAATCCAGACCATTAATGATTAATTTTATCATTTACGAATAACATACCCGTTTATTGATGACAAAATTTCAAATTTATATGAATCCATATTAAATAAACGAAATTTACATACACTACTGATATAAAATAAAAAGGAAAAATAAGTTCCAGGTTGGATATTAATGACATATATTGATATATTGCATGAAAGAACGAACTTCTACGATATATGATACAAAAACTTAAAAAAAAAAACCCACCAATTTTTAGTGCTCTTCTCTTTTTTTCTGTTACCTAAAGAAAAGGTCCGATATAATATTAATTTTGTTTCTACTTTGCTTATTTGAACTTTTCTTTGAAACGAGTTTTGTACATAAACTGATTCTATTCTTGCCATATGCGTATTTAAATATCAGATTAAATAACCTTCTAATTACATTTTTTTCCGCATCAGTTTGACGGATATTTTTAGTCAAGACATTTTGAGAGCCATCGTGTTAAAGACAATTAAGATACATTTTGATTAATTTTAAGCTCACCTGAGCCAAAGTTATGAGGTTTTCTGATCAAAATTTGTTGTCTGTCGTCGTTTTTGTCGTAAACTTTTCACATTTTCACAGCAAAGTAGAAAAATTATTAAAAAAGTATCTTATCCTTTTTTAGCTAATAGAGAAATACATGTTAACAGTGGAGGGGAATGCAAAAAATGCATGCTATCAAAACTATTTTCATACATTAAAAAAATTATTAAATGTATGTAAAGATTTTCAGTATATTTCTTTTAGAAGGATATAAACTGTCATTGTTATTTTGTTTTTTCTCGATCAAAAAAATATATCCCGTGCTATACTTTTCGTATTCGAATAAAAAAATCTAAAAGATAATAAAATTTATCTATTCTTATTATAATATTTTAAAAAACCTTTGTTATCTGTGAAGTACAATGGATTATCTACTCGCTTCTCACCGGTACCGTTTTTGTTATGCAAGACAATATCACCTTTAGTATTATTGTTTATTATGTTATTATGTTTACCTGATGAAGTATGTAATTTAGTTACAGCGAGTTCTTCAATAGCAGGCGTTGATAATGTTGGAAAACAAGCAAGTGTCGGGAAAACTGGTGTTGAGTCGATGAATTTTACATTTAAAAAGTTGGATTTCGATAAATATGGGGTAAAAAGAAAAATTGTAACATTCTAATATAACTTACATAAAACACACAAGTGTATTTTGTTAAACACGTTTATCAATTATTTGCGTATATATTTTCTAAACAACATGCATAACACAGTAATCAGTTTTAGTCATACTTTAATGTTTTTTTCTAAAAATAGGTCCGAGCAAAAGGTTTACCAAATTTAGGTTTAACATGCTACAGGAACAGTGTTTATCAGGTTAGAATATACAGCACTAATTCGCTATATAGAAATCATTTCCTGTTTGCTTTCCTTGATTATCATAAATTATTCTTTTTCGATGAACTCATTACTATTTTTTTTTTATTCTAGATTCTTGCTGAAAGCCCTAACTTTTTTTCAAAATTACAACATAGTACCTACGGCACTGTAAGTTTCCCCGTTAATGTTGTCCTTGAAATGGTAAAAAAATGCAGACGATATATTAATTTAAAAATGTACACGAAATGTGAATGTTTGTTCTATTTTTAGTTACTTTTACAGCTTACTCAGTATATATTTTAATAAGCATTCTTACCTCAAGGATGAAGACTGGACATTTACGCTATGTGAAATTCTTTGGCGAATTCTTTCAAAAAGTTCTTCAAAAGGTATCACCGATTGGTTATACAGATTACAGAAGGAGTTTTCGGTTATGTAAGTACATGAAAATTAAATACCAATCATTAGTAAACAGAGTAAGTCGTATGATAAAGCTTTGAGTTGAAAAAACAGAAATAACAAAAAGATAACTCAATAAAACCTAAATTTACAACCAAAGTTTCATCATATTACAGTGATGATTCATTTCAAGAGTATGGACAGAATGACAGTCTTTCATTTTTAACAAGTCTTCTGAATGGCATAACTGAAGAAATCCAACGGAAAAGAAAGATATGCAAGTATTTAAACACATGATAGATATGTTCTTTAAAAAAAGACTCCTTTTGTATTAGTATTTAAAATTTTCCAAATTGTGCTCACCTGAGCAAAATTCTGACCAGAATATGTCGTTGTCATCATTGTTGTTCTTTCCCCAGGGCTGAGGTGGCACGGGACAGTTTTTTTTATACAATTCATTGTAGCCAGGGGATGTGTGTCTTCGGAACTCTGTAATTAGAATTTCCTCAGTTCCCATTGAGCACAAATATTTTTAATTCACTTGTCGTAGGGCAAATCACCAATTTCTGAAGAAAATTACTAGTACTAGTCAAAACCTGTAAAAATTTCTACATACTGGATTTTATGAGATTTTGGCCCTTTCATATTTTGCTTATTTTTCATGATTTTTCAGCTTTTTAGACCCCCCCCCCCCCAGGCTAATTCCCTGCAAAGGGTTGACCTTCCGTACCGTGTGCATGTTGCACCATCACATGTCAGAAACTTACCGGTGTATAGTTTACAATGTCCCATCCACTTACTTTTCATGTTATTTTACCTCCCGTCTGTCACTTGCAATTTCACTGTGTAAAGTCAATACAAAAGTCATAGCCACTGTTTCGCATTTTACTTCTGATTTTCATGTACCTAACATATGAGGCCTACATATTGCATGTCAATTTCAACAGGAGAATCTCTCTAACAAATGATAATCATTAAAAATAGTTTCATGAATTTTAGCAACACTCATAAGCAACTCTCAAATTTACAAAAATATTGACGGGTACTTTATCCGAAACTGTCCCTTGCTACCTGAAAGCTCAAGTGAACTATTCTGATTTCTTTTTGCCCGTCGTCCGTCTGCCTGTCAGTATGTCCGTCTGTCTGTAAACTTTTTACATTTTCGACATGACTACTCAAGAACCGCTGGGCCAATTTAAAACAAACCTGGCTCAATGCATCCTATGGTAAAGTGGATTCAATTTTGCCAAAATAAAGGATAACGCTGTCTTTCAAAGTGAGATATTTATATTTTTTAAATGTGATAATATCGTTCAAAAATCCTTTCTGAAATCAAATTGGCAAGAAAAGCTGTTACATGTGTGGAAGCATCCTCAGGTAGGGTAGATTCAAATTTGTTCAAATCATTATCCCAAGGGGAAGGGTTGGGCAACAGTTGAGGTTCAAATTTTTACATATGAATTCATAAAGAAAATGAAAAAAAAAATTCTGAAAAACCAATTGGTCAGAAAAACTGACACTTGTGTGGAAGTATCTTAAGGTAGTATAGATTAAAATTGTTAAAATCATGATGTCCGGTGGTAGTGTGGAGCCACAATGAGGAGTCGAATTTTTTATAAAGACTATATAAAGAAAAATCTTTAAAGATTTTCTTCTGAAAAAAAACCCCGATTGGCCAGAAAAGATATGTTATGTAAAAGCATCTTATGGTAGTGTAGATTCAAGTTTGTGCTAATCTTGATCACAAGGGGTATGATTGGGCCAGAATGAAGGCCATCTTCTCATAATCAAATTGGCCAGTAAAGCTGTACATTATATGGAAGCATCCTCCGTTAAGGTTGTTTCAAGTTTGTTCAAATCATGATCCCGCAGTTAGAATGGGAATATAAAGGGGGGGGGTCGAATTTAACGATAGGAATATATAAAGAATTTTAAAAAATCTTCTTATAAAAAACAAATCAGCTAAAAAGGCTAAAACTTGTGTGAAAGCATCTTCAGGTAGGGTAGATTCAAGTTTGTTCAAATCATGATCTCCAGTGGAAGGATGGTGCCACAATGACGGGTTGAATATTTACATAGGAATATATAGATAAAAATCTTTAAAGCTCCTTTACTGAAAAACAGATTGGCCAGGAAAGCTGTAACTTGTATGAAAGCATCCTCAGGTGGGGTAGATTCAAGTTTGTTCAAATCATGATCCCCGGTGGTAGGGTGGTGAACAGTGAGATTCAGATTTTTAAACACAAAAATATATAGAGAAAAAATCTTTAAAAAATCTTCTGATGAAAAAAATTTGGTCAGTAAACCTGTTACTTATATGGAAGCATCCTCAGGTAGGGTATATTTGATTTCGTTCAAATTATGATCCTGGGGGGGGTAGGGTGAGCGCAGCAATGTTAAGGCGTCCCGATGCTAAATAACGGCTGGAAAACGATATTATTTGAATCAACGCAAAAATATTTTGACCCGGAGTTTTTCTTAAAATCTATGTTACATTTATTGACAACGATGTTAAACATTATATTTGATGCATTTTTGTGACGTCATATGAACTTTGTAATCACGTGACGGGCGAATCCTAATATTCCAAATGATCTATTTAAATCCTATCGGCGCAGGTGATTAATGACATTAAATCATAAATATTTTAAAGAAATATCCTTTGTTATGTCATATACTTTGAAGTTCTTGCTTGGGCTTAAAATAGATATTTCGTTTATGGAAGATATTGTTGAAACATTTTACAAAATCATCAAAATAATGCACATTTTTACTAATCAAAAGCGATTTACAAAAAATTGGGGTAAATCCGTAGGTTTCCCAAGTACGATTCACATTGGTAATTATATTCTCTACCAATTTTACGTAAAATATTCTAAAATTGTGTTGATCTTTCACCTGCGCCAAGCTGGTTTTTACATGCAATAAAATTTCTTCATTCAGTTGTTTAAACGTAGCAGGGAGAGTCTCCAAACCACTAGTTTAAAGATAGTCTTTTACTTAAAACGAAACTTTAAAACTGCCGATTATTTGATACTGGTTTTTAATATGAATGAATTCTGTACGTCTAGCATTAACGGCAGCATCTATGTAAAGGAAACATGCGGTTTTTATAATGGTTTGATATAATTCACTTTTAACGTTAAGATGTATTCCCTGAGAACTATCGACAGGAATGCAGATCGTGACGTCAAAGTTAATTATGACGTCATATCGTATGAAGTACAGACAAGCGACTTTCTACACATCGCTGTAAAATCTATCGGGAAGCCTTAACATGCCCGCGAGGCCACAATGGGTGTCGAATTTTTACGTAGGAATATATATAGAATTTAAAAAAAAAATCTTAGAAAAAACCAATTGGTCAGAAAAAGCTGACACTTGTGTGGAAGCATCCTCAGTTAGGGTAGATTCATGCTTAGACAAATCATATCCCCGGGGTTAGGGTGAGGCGACAATGTGGGAAGGGGCAAATTTTACATAGGAAAAAAAAAATTATTCTTGTAAACTTAAATTTCATGATACACGGTATTACTAATATGCTAGCATCTTGACATATTATGCTTAGACCCTGGACAAGGGGCTCACTGTTAGAAGTAGGTTTATAGATATCTAAGATCTTCTTGAGTACTTTAATATTCATTATGAGAAATGGATTTCAAATCAGCCTGTCCAAAAGTGGCTCAATTTCCAACATAAGAATATCCGAAGAAAAAAATTGAAAATCTTTTTATACAGGATATATTCTACTACATTATCTAGATATTTTGTATATGACTCAATGAAACTGATTTCAGCATGACTATTGTTGCTCAGATGGGCGATGTGGTCCATGGGCCTCTTTTACAATGAAGTATTCGGCATATGTGTAAGACAATAATGCTAAAAAATATCTGTAAAAGTCTTAAATGTTTTTCTAATCAAAAACCAATGAAACACAACATACAACATAAGTAGGAAAACATCTTGATAGTGTGGATTTAGTGCTTGACACTAGGGCCTTAATTAGGAGTGTATTATAGGTTTAAATAGAAAACTAATTTTAGGGTACAAATATAAGGTATCTTTATACAGTGTAGATTAGGTGATTGCCACCAGGGTCAAGGCAGGGCTGCAATAGGTGTCTGAAGTAAAACATAGGTTAAGATCGAAAAACATTTGTAACTAGACTCTTGTTGCTATAGAAACAAAAAGGTCTTCCGTTCTCATATAAATGTATTATTCTGTACATGAAAAAGCTTCTTTCAAATAGAAAATATAATGGATATAATATTTACTTTGAAGAAAACTTCCAGACCGTACCTCAATTTTAAACAACGAAATGTGAAAAAAAATAATAAATCATTTTTGGACCACTTCTTGTGACGACAGGAAGTCACGACGATTCAAACAAAACATGTTTAACATATGTTAATGCAAAAGTTATCATCCAACAAAGTATGGCTGTTGAATTCTTTACCGTTTTGAGATCTCGTTGAGATAAGATTAATTGTCTTGGGACAGGAAACGGACGAAAGGAATTGCTCTATGAAACTATAAAAGTTAGTATATCTTAAACATTTGCCTTTTGTGCATTACTGCTTATCATGCTTACTAAAACAGTGTAAGAAAAACAGTTAAACTTAAAAAATTGTCATTTGTTTGAACCCTTCCGGTGAGGACCGGAAGTGACGGCCGACAGAATGGAACACGTTAAACACATCTTCAATCAAATGTCTATCATCTATGTAAGTTTTGTGTCTTGATCACTTACAGTTTCTGTGATCTGCCGGCTATAAAATTTAGTTATAAAAAAAGCTACTTGAGATTACTAACCGGAAGTAGATCTTTTTTGTTTATTTAACATCGCATACATGACCTATGTAAGGAGTTATACTAATATAATCATTCATTGTAAACTAACTAAAAATGGTTTAAAAAATAATTTTTGAAGTGCTTCCGGTGACGACCGGAAGTTACGCCGAACAAAACAAAAAAGTGTAACCATATCTACACAGATAGGTCTATCATCGAGCAAAGTTTGATTGTTCAAGTCATTACCGTTTTTGAGATCTTGAGGAGTCATTGTATTTGGTTCGGGACAGGACTCGGACAAACCTCGTCAACCTCGACACGTCATCAGACGACTTAGGAATTTCATAATTTCGCAAGATATAAAGAATAGTTGAAGTTTTTATTTCAGTACATCTTTCTTGATACAATCAAACCCAAAAATTAATCATATTCATTTTGTTAGATGTTTGTTAATTACCGAAATACAATATCTAAAAAAATTTCATGAATAAGGGGCGGGGCATATACAAATTTTCCTAAATCACACGTGCTAGAATTCTGATACCTTCCTTAACACAGCTGAGTTACACATTATTTTAAAACGATCAAGATTTTGTAATCCATTAAAGATGCAAAGTTGTTGATCGTAACAATAACAGTTTGTTAAACTCATTGCCACTGATGACATAATTAGGGATTTTAAGGATCTAAAATCTTGAATCTTTAATGTTCTGTAGGTGAAAAGCAAAATACTTTGTTAAGCATTGTACAGGATATTGACAATCGTATACATTATCTGAAAGGAAAGGTTTGAGGGGGAATTCTGAATTTGCATTAATATTTTAATCGTATCTTTAAACAAATTGAAGGGAAGACCTACTCGTTACTCGTAACGAGATCGTATCTAGTTATTATTAGGGTCTTCAGTCTTCAGCGGAAGACCCTTCTATTATTCTATTGTTTCTTTTTCAATTTTATTAAGGTCTTCCGTTTCCAACGATTTCTCACAAACTATTTGGCCGATTTCAAATATTTTTTTCACAGATGGTGAGGCATGATCTGAATTTTATATGTTTTTGAAATTTTTGTTGTCGTCACTTCCGGTACCGATTTATCGGCCATTTTGTAGTTTTTTACGACCAATTTTGTGCAGAGCTGATCTCAGAAACTATCAGAGATATGACGTTGAAATTTTCAGGATAGGTAGTCTATAGTCTGAAATTGTGCACTATTATTTTGTTTTACGCCAGTGGCGCCATTTCTTGGAGCTCGCTTAGGCACGAAAATTGGGTACGAATTTTTATTCAAAATTTTCATACGTTTTGATCTGTATCTTTTTATCAGTTGATATTTTGTTAAGAGATATATAACAAAAGTGGTATAGAATCAATGGTTCTTTTCAACGAAATCTAGAAAAAGGGGCTGGCCCCTTAAATTAGGGGCCAAGAGATTCGTAAAGTCTATTACATATAACTAAAAAACGATAAAGATTTTGTAATGCATTTTAGAAGCAAAGTTGTTGATCGTAACAATATCTAACAGAAAAAATCATTGCCACGCCCATTTATTACATAACTAGGGATTTTAAGGGGCCAAAGTACTTTAACTTTGAAGCAATATATCTGGAAAAGGAAACATATTTTGTTAGGCATTGTAAAAGAGAACATGCTTGCATTGATGATTGTAATCGATTCCACTAATCAAAACACCAATGTATGTCCGCATTAAATATCTAGAGGGCTGGCCCCTAAAATATTCAATCATTTGTATCTCAAAAATGAACAACAACTTTAGATAGGTGTAAGAACAAAAAATGTAAGTATTCATAAGACCTTTCGTATAAAATCAAGAAAAAGGGCTGGCACCTTAAATTAGGGGCCAAGAGACTCGTAAACTGTATTACAAATAACTTAAAAACGATAAAGATTTTGCTATGCACTATTAAAGTAAAGTTGTTGATCGTAGCAATATCTAACAGAAAAAATCATTGACACGCCCATTTATTACGTAATTAGGGATTTTAGGGGCCAAAGTACTTAAACTTTGACGCAATATATCAAGAAAATGAAACATATTTTGTTAGGCATTGTAGAAGAGAAAATGCTTACAATGATGATTCTAATCGATTCCACTAATCAAAACACCAATGTATGTCCCTATTAAGGATCTAGAAGGCTGGCCCCTAAAATATTTAATCAATTGTATCTCAAAAATGAACAACAATTTTAGATAGGTGTAAGGACAAAAAATGTAAGTATTCATAAGACCTTTCGTATTAAATCAAGAAAAAGGGGCTGACCCCTTAAATTAGGGGCCAAAAGTTTCGTAAACTGTATTACAAATAACTTAAAAACGATAAAGATTTTGTAATGCATTATAGAAGCAAAGTTGTTGATCGTAACAATATCTAACAGGAAAAATCATTGCCACGCCCATTTATTACGTAATTAGGGATTTTTAGGGGCCAAAGTACTTAAACTTTGACGCATTATATCTGGAAAAGGAAACATATTTTGTTAGGCATTGTAGAAAAGAAAATGCTTGAAGTTATGATGCTAATAGATTCCACTGATCAAAACACCAATGTCTGTCCCCATTAGGATCTAGACGGCTGGCCCCTAAAATATTCAATCATTTGTATCTCAAAAATGAACAACAATTTTAAATTTGCGTAAGAACAAAAAATGTAAGTATTCATAAGACCTTTCGTATGAAATCAAGAAAAAGTGGCTGGCCCCTTTAAATTAGGGGTGAAGAGACTCGTAAACTGTTTTACAAATAACTTAAACACGATCAAGATTTTGTAATGCATTATAGAAGCAAAGTTGTTGATCGTAACAATAACTAACGGAAAAAATCATTGCTACGCCCATTTATTACGTAATTAGGGATTTTTAGGGGCCAAAGTACTTAAACCTTGACGCAATATATCTAGAGAAGGAAACATATTCTGTTAGGCATTGTAGAAGAGGAAATGCTTGCATTAATAATTTAAATCGCTTCCACTAATCAAAAAACTAATATTTGTCCCCATGAAGGATCTAGAGGGCTAGCCCCTAAAATATTCAATCATTTGTATCTCAAAAATGAACAACAATTTAAGATAGGTGTAAGAACAAAAATTGTTAGTATTCGTGAGACCTTTCGAATGAATTCAAAAAAAGGGGCTGGCCCCTTTATTTAGGGGTCAAGACAGTCGTAAACTCAATTACAGATTACTTAAAAACGATAAAGATTTTGTAATGCATTATAGAAGCAAAGTTGTTGATCGTAACACAATCAGTTTGTAAAACTCATTGCCACACCCAACGATGCATTACAAAATCTTAATGACATAATTAGGGATTTTAAGACACTAAAATCATAAATCTTTAACATGCTGTATGTGAAGAAGCAAAACACTTTCTTAAGCATTGTACAGGACATTGTCAATCGTATACATTACTTGAAAGAAAAGGGGTTGATTTGGAATACTGAAATTTCATTAATATTTTTATCGTATCGTTTAACATATTGAACGGAAGACCTACTCGTTACTGGTAACGAGATCGTATCTAGTTATTATTTTTTCCAAATTTTGTGCACGCGATTTCTCGAAAACCATTCAGCCGATTTCAACCATTTTTTCCACAGATGATGAGTCATGATATGAATTTTATATGTTTTTGAAATCTTTGTTGTCGTCACTTCCGGTACCGATTTATCGGCCATTTTGTAGTTTTTTACTACCTATTTTGTGCAGAGCTGATCTCAGAAACTATCAGAGATATGACTTTGAAATTTTCAGTATAGGTAGTCTATAGTCTGAAGTTTTGCACTATTATTTTGTTTTACGCCAGTGGCGCCATTTTTTGGAGCTCGCTTAGGCACGAAAATTGGGTACAAATTTTTATTCAAAATTTTCATACGTTTTGATCTGTATCGTTTAATCAGTTGATATTTTGTTAAGAGATATATAACAAAAGTGGTATAGAATCAAAAGTTCTTTTCAACGAAATCTAAAAAAAGGGGCTGGCCCCTTAAATTAGGGGCCAAGAGACTCGTAAAGTCTATTACAAATAACTTAAACACGATCAAGATTTTGTAATGCATTATAGAAGCAAAGTTGTTGATCGTAACAATATCTAACAAATAAAATCATTGCTACGCCCATTTATGACGTAATTAGGGATTTTTAGGGGCCAAAGTACTTAAACCTTGACGCAATATATCTAGAGAAGGAAACATATTCTGTTAGGCATTGTAGAAGAGGAAATGCTTGCATTGATGATTGTAATCGATTCCACTAATCAAAACACCAATGTATGTCCCCATTAAGGATCTAGAGGGCTAGCCCCTAAAATATTTAATCAATTGTATCTCAATAATGAACAACAATTTTAGATAGGTGTAAGACCAAAAATGTAAGTATTCATAAGACCTTTCCTATAAAAGCAAGAAAAAGGGGCTGGCCTCTTAAATTAGGGGCCAAGAGACTTGTAAACTGTATTACAAATAACTTAAAAACGATAAAGATTTTGTAATGCATTATAGAAGCAAAGTTGTTGATCGTAACAATATCTAACAGGAAAAATCATTGCCACGCCCATTTATTACGTAATTAGGGATTTTTAGGGGCCAAAGTACTTAAACTTTGACGCATTATATCTGGAAAAGGAAACATATTTTGTTAGGCATTGTAGAAGAGAAAATGCTTGCATTGATGATTGTAATCGATTCCACTAATCAAAACACCAATGTATGTCCCCATTAAGGATCTAGAGGGCTGGCCCCTAAAATATTTTATCAATTGTATCTCAAAAATGAACAACAATTTTAGATAGGTGTAAGACCAAAAATGTAAGTATTCATAAGACCATTCGTAAAAAATCAAAAAAGGGGCTGGCACCTTAAATTAGGGGTGAAGAGACTCGTAAACCCTTTTACAAAAAACTTAAAAACAATTAAGATTTTGTAATGCATTATAGAAGCAAAGTTGTTGATCGTAACAATATCTAACAGAAAAAATCATTGCTATGCGCATTTATTACGTAATTAGGGATTTTAAGGGGCCAAAGTACTTAAACTTTGACGCAATATATCTAGAGAAGGAAACATATTTTGTTAGGTATTGTAGAAGAGGAAATGCTTCCATTGATAATTTAAATCGATTCCACTAATCAAAAAACTAATATTTGTCCCCATGAAAGATCTAGAGGGCTGGCCCCTAAAATATTCAATCATTTGTATCTCAAAAATGAACAACAATTTAAGATAGGTGTAAGAACAAAAATTGTTAGTATTCGTGAGACCTTTCGAATGAATTCAAAAAAGGGGCTGGCCCCTTTAAAAAGGGGCCAAGACACTCGTAAACTCAATTACAGATTACTTAAAAACGATAAAGATTTTGTAATGCATTATAGAAGCAAAGTTGTTGATCGTAACAAAATCAGTTTGTAAAACTCATTGCCACACCCATTGATGACATAATAAGGGATTTTAAGGCACTAAAATCTTAAATCTTTAATGTGCTGTATGTGAAAAAGCAAAACACTTTGTTAAGCATTGTACAGGATACTGACACTCGTATACATTACTTGAAAGGAAAGGGGTTGATTGGGAATATTGAAATTTCATTAATATTTTATCGTATCGTTTAACATATTGAACGGAAGACCTACTCGTTACTCGTAACGAGATCGTATCTAGTTATTATTCTTTTTTTCCTTACACATTTTGTGCAGGCGATTTCTCGGAGATGGCTTGTGCGATTTTCTTCAAATTTGCAGGGATAATGCCTCTCTATTTGAAGTTTTTACCGCCGAGACAGTTTTTTAAAATTCACTTCCGGTCGGAAGTAATTGCCGATTAACGTTTTTAAAAAGGCAATTTTGTCTGTCAGGTTTCTCAAAAACGAGTAAAGATAGACGGCTGAAATTTTCAGAGATGATAGATCTACCGTTTTTCTGGTGCACCTCCGTCAATAAAATGTCTTCCGTCACTTCCGGTTGTCACCGGAAGCAAATTAAAAAAATTAAATTTTTCAATTTTTTGAATTTTTTAATATTTTTCTTTAGAATTGTTACACTTTATAGTGACCTTTTTACTGATTCAGAATATGTAATTTGTTTTAAAATCGATTAACGCAGTCTCGAGATATTAAGCGTCAAAGTCTTGAAGCGAGAGTCCGAGTAGCGCAGTCGATAGAGTCGTGGACATGTGCCGCGTCGACCCGGGTTCAAGCCGTGGGTGCCGAACAGTTTTTTTTTCTAATTTTTTGCGTCGATTAACAATTTTAACTTGAAAATGAAGGGATTTATCTCATTTACTCAAAAATTGGACGGAAGACCCACTCGTTGCTCGCAACGAGATCGTGTCTAGTTATTATTATTTTTTCCAAATTTTGTGCACGCGATTTCTCACAAACTATTTGGCCGATTTCAAATATTTTTTCACAGATGGTGAGGCATGATCTGAATTTTATATGTTTTTGAAATTTTTGCTGTCGTCTCTTCCTGTACCGATTTATCGGCCATTTTGTAGTTTTTTACGACCTATTTTGTGCAGAGCTGATCTCAGAAACTATCAGAGATATGACTATGAAATGTTCAGGATAGGTAGTCTATAGTCTTGAAGTTGTGCACTATTATTTTGTTTTACTCCAGTGGCGCCATTTCTTGGAGCTCGCTTAGGCACGAAAATTGGTTACGAATTTTCATTCAAAATTTTCATACGTTTTGATCGGTATCTTTTTATCAATTGATATTTTATATTGATATACTTAAACTTTGACGCAATATATCTAGAGAAGGAGACATATTTTCTGAAGCATTGTAGAAGAGAAAATGTCTGTATTGATAATACTAATCGATTCCACTAGTCAAAACACCAATGTCTATCCCCATTAAGGATCTAGAGGGCTGGCCCCTAAAATATTTAATCATTTGTGTCTCAAAAATAAACAACAATTTTAAATAGGTGAATGAACAAAAAATATTAGTATTCGTGGGACCTTTTCAGCAAAATCAAGAAAAAGGGCTGGCCCCTTTGATTAGGGGCCAAGACACTCGTAAACTCTATTACAAATAATTTAAAAACAATCAAGATTTTGTAATGCATTATAGAAGCAAAGTTGTTGATCGTAACAATATCTATCAGAAAAAATCATTGCCACGCCTAATTATGACGTAATTGGGGTTTTTTAGGGGCCAAAGTACTTAAATATTGACGTTATATATCTAGAGAAGGAGAAATATTTTCTTAGGCAGTGTAGAAGAGAAAATGTCTGTATTGATAATACTAATCGATTCCACTTATGAAAACACCAATGTCTGTCCCCATTAAGGATCTAGAGGGCTGGCCTCTAAAATATTCAATCATTCGATCTCAAAAATGAACGACAATTTTATATAGGTGTAAGAACAAAAAATGTTAGTGTTCGTGAGACCTTTCAAATGAACTCAAAAAAGGGACTGACCCCTTAGATTAGGGACCAGGACACTTGTAAATCTCTTATACATAACTTAAAAACGATCAAGATTTTGTAATGCATTATAGAACCAAAGTTGATGATCGTAACAATACCAATTTGTAAAAATTATTACCACACTCATTGATGACGTAATTTGGGATTTTAGGGAACTAAAATCTTAAATCTTCAATGTGCTGTAGGTGAAAAAGCAAATCACTTTGTTAAGCATTGTAAATGATATTGACAATCATATACTTTATCTGAAAGGGGGGGGGGGGGGGTTGAGGGGGTATTTGGAAATTGCATTAATATTTTAATCGTATCGTTTAAAAAATTGAACGGAAGAGCTACTCGTTACTCGTAACGAGATCGTATCTAGTTTCTTTTACCTTCCTATACTACGTGTATCATGGCGACACCAATCACGGTCCGCCATGTGTGATTCTGCACGGTGATTTTGTATATTTCATTGTTCCTTTGTCTTGAGAACTCGGAAATTCAGTTCTGTGTATATGATTAATAAAGCGTATAATTAGCATGTGCGAAAACTACCTGCACAGCATTAATTAATGCTTGGATAATCGTGAAAGTGTGAATGATGACACAAACCCTCGCATTATATTTAAGAAACGAGTCTTCTCTGGTATTTGCCTTTCAGAAATAAATTTGATTAAGTGTTCATTAAATCGACATGAAAAGAAATTAAAATATCACATTTTCTTTTTTTTTTACTATTATGCAACTAGGCATAGAAAAAGGAATGAAAGTTTAGAATTTAACAAGGACTATATTTTGGCGGAACATTGGCGTAGGAAAATATCACATGTTTTTGCAATTCAGAATTGCTGTGGATTCAGGAGTTCTTCCTTACTCTTGATCTTCCAACGTTTTATCAGGTTACCTTTAAGTTCGAGTTATCTAGATTCCCTTGTATTAACTTTCAGTTAATCACATGAGCATTGAAGACCCAGCAGACATCTTTAGAGGTGAAATGCACGATAAATATACCTGCCAAAATTGCAAAAAGGTAAAAAATTATAAATCCACAATTCAAAGTGTTAATATTTTATACATAATTAGTATATAAAATAAAACGGAATACATTTACTGTTATATATGTACTTCTTGTGTGATGTGTAACAATTAAATTATTCAATAAGAAGGAAAATATTTTTATGATAGTTTTCTTTTTACATTTTGCACTGTTAAATGACGTAAACAATGAGCCATTCCACAAATTACTACATTAATGAAGCTGGAAAGTTAACAAAATATGGCCTAAACTTTTCAATATGATATTTATGGCTATAAACTATCAAGAAGTAAAGAAAAATTTTAAATAAATATAGCTATTAAATTTAAGTATTTTTCTATAGTTTTATGCAGAGCTCTTTATCTAAAAGAAAGTGATATTGTCTTAAAATAGTCTTGACAATGCAGTCCTGATAAGCTAGATTATATTCATAAGACTAGGAAACTATTTATTAAGAAGTATGTTAAATTTTATCTTTTTGCAAACGTGTTTTTTTCTGTAGGAAGAATATGCAGGATTAAGTTATTTTTTCTCCTTACCTCTTCCAACAATTAACGCAAAGGTAAGACATTATCGTTTGGAAAACAAATCGAGAATTTTTTTTTATTTCAAACTATAAGTGTGCTCCCTTTTATAAATGTATAATTGTTTAAAGTGGAATGCTACATCGTCACAACATGTATGACATCCGTTTAAAACGCCATTTTGTCCGGATAATTAACATTACGTCGTGGTAAAAATAGCTATACACCGTTAAGTGAACTCTTCTAGCTAGGGAGATGAGATAAAGATTAAATCACCAAAACGCTTAGAAATATATTAATTTTGTTCGTGTGTCAAGCTTTGAACGAACATTGATTATCGGCTGTTTTGTATCTAAACAAGTGTTTTTTAAGGGGAATAACACATCGTTACAAAATGGCTGCCTTTTATCGAAACGACATTTTGTTTTAATAAAAGAATTTTAGCGACGACAACATATAACTTACTCCAAAGCCTAGTAGATAAAGTGTCGGGCTTGTGATCCTTTCATCCCGAGTTCTAATCCCACAGGGGCTTTTGCTTTTACTTACTGAATTGAAATTTTTAGATATTCATCTTTTCATTTCAAAATGTTATAGCATTTCACTGTTAGAAGAATTCTAAACAAAAATGTTTGAATATTTAACAAATAAGGAGTGATCTGTAACAAGACTAATATTATTTTTTAAAATTAGAAATTAGAATATTAGAATATTGTACTTTAAGGTCTTACATTGTTGAATACTGTGCGTATTTTTAGTATCAAATTCATGCAACACAAATCCCTTACACTGTTTTCGTATAGAGATTCACCTTAAGTAAAATTAGAAGTTGTTATTACTTTTTTTTAGACTCCCAAAATTGGACAATGTTTGCATCAGTTTTTTGAAGCTGAAACATTAAAAGGTGTCGTGGATTGCCCTCATTGCAGTAAGTATTACTTACTTTTCTGTGTTGTCAAATATAATGTATTTAAAAATATTGAATGGTGTTAAGACAATTATGTTCAGAGTATGTGTATATGGCGAATATTTTGTTTTATCCCTATTTTCCGAAACAAAACAACTTCTTTTTGGGGTAAAATTGGTAAATTATTAATTTTTTCATATTATTTACTACTTATAATGAGTAATTTTCAGTTTTCACGTTTTTGTTTTTATGCGTTGTCAAATATTTGTAAGCTTTACATTTTTAGGTCATCAGAGTTTTTCAGGTAACCTATTGCAATTGGTCTTCGTCCGTCTTCAAGTGTCGTCGTCGTTCGCTAATTTTTTTTTTTATTTTTTTTCTTCGTGGAAAAAATACAAGCCTAGACTAATTTATAACAAAGTTTGTTTTGAAGCATCTTAAGGATACGATTGGTCTAAATTTATGGCCTTACCAACCCGGGGTCTCAAGGGCGGGACCAAAAATGCAAAAAAGGCAAAATTTTCAATAGTCTTCTTCACCAAACACACACTTGTAGGAAAAAAGCATGGTTTTGATGTCAATGAAGTCATTTACCAAAATTGTAAAATGCATGGCCCCTGGCTCAGGAATTCAGACTATTGCGGGGCCAATATGGCCATATAGTGAACATGTATTAAACATCTTCTTCTCTACATCCATATATTTTGAAGAAAAATTAAATGCATGATAATGATGTTCATGAAGCACTTTACTTACATGTAAATTGTAAAATTCATGGCTCCTAGGTCAGTTGTTCAGGTAACCAACATGTAAATATAGTGAAAATGTAAAAAATATTAAAAATTCTTCTTATCTACTACCATATAAATTTTAGAAAACAACTGAATGCATGATTATGATGTCCATGAAGCCCTCAACCAAAATTGTGAAATTCATGACCCCATGATTAGAGGTTTAGGCCCTCAGAAGCCAGAAGCGAAGCCAGTCTGGTCATATAGTCAAGACTATTAAATCTCACAGCATTAATTCTCATTGATTGTAACTCATTGACAAGAGACCTTTAAAGGCCTGCAGGTCTCTTGTAACCAAAAATTAAAATTTTTTTGCCTCTGGATCTAGGGTATAGATAATCCGAGATTCCTCCGATTCTTGCTCCCCATCCCCCTTTTATGATTTGATGTTTGCAAACATCGGATTTATACTCCAAAATGAAGCGTACAATGCAAACATGAGACTCCATAACAGGTCCATCGATCCTAGGTTATTGTTTTCAGGTGACCGCCAATGGCTGTGGGCCATAATTTAAAAATTCGTTAGAACCAAGTTAAAATTGGAGTGCTATAATTGGCACATAAACTACCAAACATGATTGATAATATTTTGTTAATTTTACGTAGTTCTATCAACTTGTTGAATGTATATATGTTTAAATATTTCTAGTGACCGTTTATTTTTCAATACTTAAACTAATTGTTTGAGATACTGCATCTCGTTGATTATTCATTTTCAAAACGTCGGCTAAAATTTACTAATAAAACTTTTTTAGTTTCAATGCATAAACAATGAGAATGAAAATCTTTGAAATAAGACATTCGTCTAAAGACATCTAATGGATTGTTAATTATTATGACTTAATTACATACTTAATAAAATAAAGGGATTGTGTTTCAATAAAAACAAGTAAATTTAACACTAATAAATTTCAAATAACTCCAAATCCCTAGTAAAATTAACTGTAAAAAAGTATTTAAATTAAAAAAAGTGCCATAAATATTTCGTTTATCACAACTTCAGATTGTATCTTACTTTTGTCAATGGTTATAAGGAACGTTCTGTTTGATAAGCAAATGAATTTAAATACTTGTTGAGTAGTCCCGTTCTGTAGAAATTTCGTTTTAGTTCATTTGACATAACTATACCATCTGAGCTGAAAGCTCAAGTGAGCTATTCTTATCACCTTCTTTTTGGCGTCAGTCTGTTTATCTGTTTTTCCGTCCGTCCGTCTGTAAACGTTTTATCCCATCGCACAACTTGCCGCGAACGGACTATAGCATCGCTGCTGTGCATGTGTCTGTGTATTGTATGTTTGTTCAGCTAATGGGCGAGATTCAAAGAAAACCCTCCCACGAATGTTTATCCGTACACTTCTTTGGTTGGCATATATTAAAAAAACCCTATTCTTCATCTTCAAGTTAATTGGTTAAAATAACATTTGAAACTAGATGCTGTCATTAGACAGTAATACCCGCACCAAGTGTTTGCCCCTAAATAACACTGTTTTGTACCAGTTTTAGTAAAAATGAAGGCCACATGCACATAATACACATGAGCGGCCCTATATGTACAAGATGTGGTTGAGCTGTTTGCATGTGAAATTTAAGTTAATCAATAATCTTTTCATTTTATGTCATAGAAAGTATGGTCTATATAATTATTACAAAAAATTAAATTATGCCCCCTCCCCTAGGCTGTTGCCGGCTTAATTTAGATTTGCTTCTACATCGTGTGTACGTATTAAGAGAGGGTTGGGAGTGAGGGGTGCAGACCCCCCCCCCCCCTTGAGAAAAATCATTTATATTAATGCAAGTAGTAAAATTACCACGAAATACACCTCGGACCCCAATCCCCCCACCCCCTGCAAACACAATTACATGTATTACTTGCCCCCTCCCCCACCACCACCACACACACACACACTCCTCATGCATAAAGAAACATCAAAATATTTTGATAACAACGAAAGCCTGTACATGTAGTTCAGTGCGTTATAATCAAACTTCTTTAATAATGACGTTTTATAATTTTAAATTTTTACAATACATATATTTGGCCAAAAAAAAAAAATAATAAGTTTTAAACATTTTTGGAATCTTAAGTAAAAAAAAAAAAGCCCCAGCAGCATTTGAACTCTCTACAGACACGTAGTTAACGCTCTAACTCTCTGCACTTCACTGTTAGGTAACATTATTTTGGGGGAAAATATTATATCTATACTTTATTGTTTATTTCAATAGGGAGTAAATCACAATTTGCGGGTGTCCTGTATCACCTTAAAGCTGAAATACGTGCTTTACATAGTTATTTACCTAATAAAATAGTGCAAGGGGTTTTAAAGAATAAAGTCAGGAAAATACATGCATGTTACAAGTAAATGATCTTTGTCCGAAGTTATGTACACACACAGGTCTACAGGTCGCATTTGTGGGTACTAGTTTTACCCAGCTCTTCGGTTAGATGGGTTTCACGTGGTGTACATAATGGTATGTGTTTGGTTTTTCCATATGCACAATAGGATTAATTAAACGTTTCTTTTGTGATGATAAGCTAAAGAGATTCATATTGTGCTCTAATTGGATTATCATAATGATGTTGACCAATATAGGTAAGCATAATTCATGTAACTGGTAGAAGTAGCACAATATTATGAGACACTGGCATACATAAGTATTACTTTCACTTTCTAAATAAGTGATCTCCCTTTGCCAGTAGACTGTATCATCATCTTTTAATATTTATCAATAAATTAGCTCATCATTGTTACCTATCCTTTGTTACCTAATTTGTACAGTTTCTGTCATTTTAATTGCAAAAGATATTTTTTTTATTTTTTAGACTTCCACTATTAAGTTGACCCCATATTGACCCTGTGACATATTGTATTAAATTTGTGTATTACATGTAAATAGGTGTAAAGACTTATCATGTCGATATGAGTTATAATAGGGAGGAAGGGGTCTTTTTTCTTAATGTACTATGATGCATCAAATAAAATGTAGGCTATGACCCTATGGGATTGTTGTCTTTTAACTACCACCACCCACCACCCCCCCCCCCCCGATATAAGAAATGATGATATACTTTGATATTTTTTAACTTTCGATATCCCCCATCCCTAAACCATATTTATTCTTGCTTTTGGTGCGCAGCAAATTGTATATAGGTTATGCCCTCTTGGAGACACCCAGACTTTCCAGAACTGGACATAATAAAGTATTTTATCTTATTCATATGTAATGTTTGATCCATATGGGTAATTCCTAGCTTAATGATGATCCTGCTTTGCTTAGGAGAATTTACAATTGCCTCGTATACATATAACATTTTGTTTATCTTATCGATTAAAAATAAAACAATTTTCAAAATCTTTATGTGCATCTAGAGAAAAATACCAATCAAGAAATGATTTAAAATGTGCTACTGTACACATGTAAGAATGTAAAAAGACTCTGAATCTGATGGGGTGTGTGGAGGATAAACATTTAATTTTAATCATTTATTGTTATTGATATTAACTTTAATATTAGGCAGAAAATAAGACTTCTGATCATATATCAATAGATCATTTGTCAAATGTGGTTTTTTTTTTAACAAAAACATTATTTACCGGTTAATAAAACTTTTAAGACCCCAAATTATATTTTGATTTTAATAGATCATTCGACAATTAAGAAGAGTGTAAATGTAAGGGTTTTTTTTTTAATTTTAAGCAAAAATAAATGCAAGGTTTTTTTTTATTTTAAGAGAAAAAAACCGTCGTTTTATTTACAGTCTAAGGAGAGATACGTACATGTGTTGATCCAGAAAATTTTTCCAGGGGAAAGGGGTGGGGCAGGCAACATTCAGTTTAGTTTGAGGGGGGGGGGGGTTCCGAGGCATATTTTTGGCAATTTTATAGATTAAATGTAATTTAAAGAAATTTGAATTTTGAAGGGGGGATCTGGACCCCTGAACACCCTGCGCATGGGATAAGTGTTAATTTCAGGCTACTATTTGCCTACCAGTATTAAGGAGGTTGGCACCTGAAATAATAGTAATGTCAATCATCCGAAAACCACATGTATATTAAGATGGGGACATATAATGTTCATTTATTTATTTTTTTTACCCATGTCACATGCCATTTTTTTTTAATATAGGGCCCCAAACAGAAATGATAATTTTCCTGAAATTTTTGCTAAAATTTGACATAGAAATTGATAATTTGAAGAAATCAAACAAATATTTATAGTTTGAACTATTATTTAGTTATGATTTTAATACAGTATGAAGTTCAACACATGTAGTGACTATAAAATTTAAATCTAATTCAAAGCTTAAAAATTTTGCTGTACTGATGGCTTCAAATGCCAGTACATAATGAACACAACAACCGATGCTACAAAATTTTGGAGTAATCAAATTATAAAGCTAAAAAATAAATTATAGTAATGTCATCTTTCCAAAACTTTGCATACATATAGACATACATTTGATGTCTCATTGAAAAGTAAAACAAGTAGGGGTCACATCTCATAAATTTGAGATATAGCATGAAATAAGCTATTTTAAGGCCAAAAGTGGAATTTATTTTTTCTTAACTTCTATGAAATATAAGCTAAATATGCCAAAATATATCGATGGAAATATCAAAATATTGTTTAAATATGTTTTTTAGAACATCATGAATATATCGTAATACACAAACTATCTAGAAGTTTGGTCTGGCCTGAAAATTAGGAAGCTAAAGTAACAGTACTCTAAAACTAGTGAGTTATAAAAATTGTTCATTTCTTTCTTGAAAATCTTCCGCCACAAAACAAAGTCCCTTACTTACCTCTGTAAAAATGTAATTTTTTTTTTAATTTTGAATACCAGGATTAAATTTAATTTTTCAAAACCTTATTGCATATCTATAGGACAGTCCCCATCATATCCCAAGATATGATTTGTCTATTCATTAAATCATAAGAGGAGTTCTGATATATAGGTTATGTTTAGGAGTGATAAACGTAAATTTTCTGCTACTTTGACTCCCTGGATGAAATTTAATTTTTTAGAACCTTACTGCACATCTTTAGGACAGCCCCTATCATATCCCAAGATATGATGTGTCTATTCATTAAATCATAAGAGGAGTTCTGGGATATAGGTTTTGTTTAGGAGGGATAAACGTCAATTTTCTGTTATTATTTGACTCTCTGAATGAAAGATTTATAAAAATGTCTGGCCACGCATAGTCACCAATTTTCCTTATATTTCATGGATGGACACACAGGTGTAAAACGCAAAAAAACCCCACTAAAAGTTGGTTGCTGGGGGTAACCGTTGGCATGGTAACCGAGGCTTAATATGGAAAAATAGCAAAACTTACCTACTTTGAAGCCATATTAGAAGGTTTTGCCCACTAATGTAAACTATCAAAGACATACAATAGCCTTTGTCCTATTTTCAGTTCTTTATTTATATCAGAAAAGTGATAGAGAAACCAATACTTTTAAAATGTTACCATGGAAACCGTTACGATTTATGAAATCAGTTTTTTGTCGTTTTTTAATAAGCCGAAATGGGAAACTGTTAAATTTTTTCATCCTTATCAATGTTCATCCATTATATATTTTATTATAAAAATTGACATCCGTTGCTATGGCATCAAGGCCAAAAAATAGTAAAAACTGAGAAATTGAAGATGATTTTGAGTTGCTTTAATTCCTGATTTAAGAATTTTTTTGCAATTGTTTCAGTAGGAACTTGTAAAAATATATTAAAATTTTTATTATTTACCACAAAAAGCTTTGACATGGAACAGAGAAGTGTTGTTGCTATGGAAAATTAAGTTGCGAAAAAAATCACACAGAAAATCCAACGCAACGGCAGTTATTTTTAGAAAATGTCTGATTTTTTTCAAGTGTCATTAAAGTATAGGACATACTTTTTTTCTAACCAATTGTTTTTATATATTTATTAATCATAAGTAAATAATATACATTAAAAAATGCCTAAAAATATTATAATTTTCCTTATTTTCAAGCTTGTTACCATAGCAACGGTTCTCAAATTTCATATTTAAATTCTAAATTGCACAATCATAGTAGTGTTTACCAAAAAATCCAAGATTTCCTCTTTTTATACAAATTAAATGAAAAAAAACCCCAGATTTTAAAATTTATGTTTAGTAGCCATGGAAACGCTCTAAAAATATGCGTATCTCCATGAATGTTTTTCTTTTCTTTGAAAAATGACAACTATTTTTTATAATATATTCCACCCTGGAAACCCCAAGTTGCGCACATTTCTCACAATATGTTCTGAAATAAGCATTAAAACGCCATTTTTACATCTTTACCATCGGTGACCATGGCAACGGGACCACATAGTAACAAATAAATGGTGTTAGGCATTTTTACTTACCAAAGTCTATCAAATTGTCAAGTATGAAGAAAATCTGTGACTATGCGTGGCCACCGAATTTTGATTCTTACATAGAATTGATCTTAAAACCTTACTGCACATCTATAGGACAGCCCCAATCATATCCCAAAAGATGACATAGCTACTCCAAAAGTTGTAAGAGGAGTTATGGGAACCATACTCTTTTTGCAAAAAACGTCATTTTTTGTTCCCCACTGATCCCTGTGTTAAAAAAAATTCTGAAACCCGATCACACTTTAAAATGACACCTCAATCATATTTTAGAGGATCATTTGGATACTGCAAAAAATGTTGACGTTTTTGAAACCAGATTGTCAAAATGACCCCTTGGACAAAATTGAAATTTCCGAAACCTTATTGCACATCTATAGTATACCCCAAAACATATTCCAAAAGATGATTTGTCTATTGTTGAAAATGTAGGAGGAGTTCAAGGAAAAAGGTTTTTTTGTGGAAAAAAAACGTCATTTTTTACCAATTATTTGACCCCCAGGACTATTTTTGAAACCTTTTTACAAAACAACATGATACCCCAAATCAAACTCCAGAAGTTCAGTTTGCTGGTTTATAAGATGTAAGAGCAGTTTGAGAAAGTGAAACGTTACAGACGGACGGACGGACGGATATCCGGAACAGGTTAACAACAATATACCAGAACTTTGTTTAGAAAGTGCGGGTATCGATGTGCAACAAAAATGACGTTTTTTTGCAAAAAAAGTATGGTTCTCATAACTCCTCTGTCAACTTTTGGAGTAGCTATGTCATCTCTTGGGATATGATTGGGGCTGTCCTATAGATGTGCAATAAGGTTTTAAACATTTAAATTTCATCCAGAGAGTCAAATACTAGCAGAAAATCGACGTGAATCACTCCTAAACAAAACCTAGATCACAGATCTCCTCTTACGGTTTAATGAATAGACACATTATATTTTGGGATATGATAGGGGCTGTCCTATAGATGTGCAGTAAGGTTTTAAAAATCTAAATTTCAATTGAAATTTACATTTATCCCATGCGCGCATCTCGAGGGAAGTCAGGGGTCCAGATCCCCCCTTCAAAATTCAAATTTCTTTAAGTTACATTAAATTTATAAAACCGCCAAAAATATGCCTCAGAACCCCCCCCCCCCCGACTCAAATAAATAAAATGACGGTTTTTTTCTCTTAAAATAAAAAAACCTTGCATTTATCCTTGCTTAAAATTAAAAAAAAAACCTTACATTTACACACTTCTTAATTGTCGAATGGTCTATTAAAATCAAATTATAATTTGGGGTCTTAAAAGTTTTATTAACCGGTAAATAATGTTTTTGTTAAAAAAAATCACATTTGACAAATGATCTATTGATATATGATCAGAAGTCTTATTTTCTGCCTAATATTAAAGTTAATATCAATAACAATAAATGATTAAAATTAAATGTTTATCCTCCACACACCCCATCAGATTCAGAGTCTTTTTACATTCTTACATGTGTACAGTAGCAAATTTTAAATCATTTCTTGATTGGTATTTTTCTCTAGATGCACATAAAGATTTTGAAAATTGCTTTTTAATTTTTATCGATAAGATAAACAAAATGGTATATGTATTCGAGGCAATTGTAAATTCTCCTAAGCAAAGCAGGATCATCATTAAGCTAGGAATTACCCATATGGATCAAACATTACATATGATAAGATAAAATACTTTATTATGTCCAGTTCTGGAAAGTCAGGGTGTCTCCAAGAGGGCATAACCTATATACAATTTGCTGCGCACCAAAAGCAAGAATAAATATGGTTTAGGGATGGGGGATCTCGAAAGTTAAAAATTATCAAAAGACAACAATCCCATAGGGTCATAGCCTACATTTTATTTGATGCATCATAGTACATTAAGAAAAAAAGACCCCTTCCTCCCTATTATAACTCATATCGACATGATAAGTCTTTACACCTATTTACATGTAAAACACAAATTTAATACAATATGTCACCGGGTCAATATGGGGTCAACTTAATAGTGAACGGCTAAAAAATGAAAAAAAATATCTTTTGCAATTAAAATGACGGAAACTGTACAAATGTGATTGGATAGGTAACAATGATGAGCTAATTTATTGATAAATATTAAAAGATGATGATACAGTATGCTGGCAAAGGGAGATTACTTATTCAGAAAGTGAAAGTAATACTTATGTATGCCGGTGTCTCATAATATTGTGCTAGTTCTACCAGGTACATATATTATGCTTACCTATATTGGTCAACATCATTATGATAATCCAATTAGAGCACAATATGAATCTCTTTAGCTGATCATCACAAAAGAAACGTTTAAATAATCCTATTGTGCATATGGAAAACACATACCAGTATGTACACCACGTGAAACCCATCTAACCGAAGAGCTGGGTAAAACTAGTACCCACAAATGCGACCTGTAGACCTGTGTTGTGTACATAACTTCGGACAAAGATCATTTACTTGTAACATGCATGCATTTTCGTGACTTTATTCTTTAAAACCCCTTGCACTATTTTATTAGGTAAATAACTATGTTAAGCACACATTTCAGCAGCTTTAAGGTGGTACAGGACACCTGCATATTGTGATGTACTCCCTATTTAAATAATAATAAGTATAAACATAATATTTTCCCCCAAAATTATGTTACCTAACAGTGAAGTGCAATGGGTTAGAGCGTTAACTACGTGTCTGTAGAGAGTTCAAATGCTGCTGGGGCTTTTCTATTTTTTACTTAAGATTTCAAAAATTTTAAAAACTTTTTTTATTTATTTTTTTTTTGCCAAATACATGTATTGTAAAAATTTAAAATTATAAAACGTCATTATGAAAGAATTTTGATTATAATGCACTGAACTACATGTACAGGCTTTCGTTGTTATCAAAATATTCTGATGTTTATTTATCCATGAGGAGTGTATGTGTGTGTGTGGTGGGGGGGGGGGGCAAGTAATACATGTAATTGTGTTTGTAGGGGGTGGGGGATTTGGGTCCGAGGTGTATTTTGTGGTAATTGGTCTACATGCATTAATATAAATGATTTTTTCAAGAAGGGGTGGGTCTGGACCCCTCACTCCCAACCCTTCTCTAAATCGGTGCACACGATGTAGAAGCAAATCTAAATTAAGCTTGCAACAGCCGAGGGGAGGGGGCATAATTAAATTTTGTTGGTAATAATTATATAGACCATACTTTCTATGACATAAAATGAAAAGATTATTGATTAACTTGAATTTCACATGCAAACAGCTCAACCACATCTTGTACATATGGGGCCGCTCATGTGTGTTATGTGCATGTGGCCTTCATTTTTACTAAAACTGGTACAAAACAGTGTTATTTAGGGGCAAACACTTGGTGCGGGTATTACTGTCTAATGACAGCATCTAGTTATACCTCCCGCAAACGAAGTTTGTATTTATCAATAGATTTAAGGGAAAATCTAAGGGAAAATGCTTATAATTTTAAAAAAGTATACAATAAATTAATTTAATTTGTTTATTTGATTATCTGTAGAACACGACACTGTTTCTAAAGAAACAGTGATAAAGACATTTCCAAGCATTTTGGTACTGCAGCTTGGGATGATCTCGGAGGTATATTTTTAATCAATTTGGTAATATGTTATGCAACCTCATGTATAGTTAGTTTGTTTGGGTTTTTTTTTTTGCTACACTTAATCATTGGATTGGCTTTTTTAGAAATTTTAATTTAATATAGAGAGAAAAAACATAATCATACAATGTAAGACTTTAGAAATTATCCATCATAAAAAGATATTTTTTTTTAAATATAGCAACAAGAAAATTTTACAAGAGTTCAAAAATCCCCAAAATTTTGGGAAAATTTCAAAGGACTTACCAACAACATTCACTTGAGTGTAAGTATGAAACATTACCAGAATTTTTTTGTTCGCAAGAAATTTCAAGATTCAAGCCTGTCACCGCAAGCATATATTATTTCGTAGTCTTAGTATCTTTATTTAGTTGCTGCATACCTGAAATGGTGTAAAGAATGCCCACAAAAAAGTCAAATACTGTTTATCATTTATGATTCACACAACTGGAAAAGTTTTAAAATAAGTTCTTTTGTCAGGTAACACTATGAAATGCTATGCAAATCGGTAAGAATAACAATCAACAATAATAATGATATATGTGTGTTTTTCTTATTTCTTGAGTACTCTAGAACTGATTTTTGTTGAAGATACTCGGGCTTTCCATCGAGCCCTAGAGTAAACGGTTACTTGTTTTCGACAATTCAGTACACAATACAATATTCTATACAATTTGTATTACAGAAAATAAATATGACGGAATTCTCCAAGTACACACTGTTTGGAGTTATTGTCCACATTGGAGGGCTCTCGGGAGGACACTATTATTCCTATGTCAAAAGGCTTGAAGATGAAAAATGGGACCTATGCGATGATAGGTACGTGAAAAGGGTCGATCTGGCAAATGTTCTTTGCAGAGATGCATATATTTTGTTTTATCACAAATGTAAGAGAGACACGGAATGCTAAATTACAATATTGGAAATTATGGTCGTCCCTAGGATGTGCGATATCTAATTTCTGGTATGTTTAGTGTGATTTAAAGCTTTTATATCAATATATGAGACATTTACTTTTTTTTTTTTTTTTTTTTGAAACGAGTAATATAATTAATAAATGGTGAATATCATCTTGTTTGCTGTTAATATAAATGAAGTCATAACTTTTTTTCTTGACTATTATTTCTTTCTCAAACGATATATCTTTTTGTGTTTGTAATTTCTGGAGGTATTGATTACCTTAATCAGGGCGTGCAAATTTTTTGGGTTTCCAAATCCATTTAATTTGAAATTGTTTATTTTTGTTTCATTTGTAACATTCTATTGTTGAGTATTGCTCTGGTTTGATAAATATTTATATTGTCATAACATGTTAACGTTAAAATGATATATAACCTGTATCTATCCACAACTAGGTTATTTAATTTTACTTTTATCATGTTCTCACAATGCATATGGACATATCAATTGTTACAATGTCCATATATCATTTTTAAAAAAGCTTTTCTTTCAAATACTCAAACAATACGTGTAATTATTAGATTAAAATTGATATCATTTAAAGTAATTCTTTCGTACTCTAATTTGTTTAAGTTTATAGCGTATTTCTATCTAAGGATGCTGTTTACTCAGGTTTGAGTTCTGAAATTCGGATTGTAATAAAGTTCAATGTCATGGGTAAAATTTGTTCTAAACACAAAAAGTATATGAAATGAATTATTATTGACATAAAATTTGAAATTTTAACTATATTATGGAATTAAGCTCAAAACAAATAAGACTTTTAGCAAAACAGAGAAAATTCGGACTTATTTTTCCAGATTTTGTTTTCCGCTAAATCATTTTTGGCAGTACTTAAGGACGGCGGACCCAATTCATTTATAAAATATAAAATAGAGTTTTATATTTAAATTTTTTATATAATGTTAATCAGTTAATGGTGAGTGAAAATCGATAAAAAAAATTACATGATCATCGAATTCCTTATTTTACTGGGGCGTTTCAAAATTTGGGTACGAAGATTCTCAGATATAATAGTAAGTAATCGGAATTTTCTGGGGTGTGGTATAAAAACTGTTATTTGAAAAATACTGCAATCGATTTTTTACTCGAATGAAATTGTAATATTAAGAAGTTAATTAGCCTACCGATGAACAGAAAAAAATGTAGGTTATCAACCTATATTTTTTGAGGCGTTGTGTCAAAGTTCATTTCATGGTTCATTTTTCATCAGAAATGTCATTGAAAAAGGACATAATCAATTATTGCCTGACGTTACATTAACTGCTTTATGTATAAATATTGTTAGGTTAAGGTATAAATTCAATATCTACAAGGTTATAAGATTATAAACTGCCTTTGGGGGTTTAAGGATTTATAAACCGTGGAAATATAACGGACTTGTCGCAAACAGAGGAAATTCGGACTAATTTTTTTTCTTAATTTTTCTCCACTTAAAAATTATTTTGACATAACAAATTATGTTTAGTAGAATGAAAATTTTATTATTTTCTCTTATTCTGATGTACGTTATTACGACAGTCATATTTATAGCAAATGCGCGAATTTCTGCGCAGAGGTGCGAAATCTTGAATTGGGTCCGTCGCTTTAGATATTAAAAGTTATAATTTTATATTTTAGTAAATATAGTTTTGCATATTTTTTGTTGGTTTTATCTCACTTTTTCATTAAAATAATCGTATGGCACGAATTTAAAATATATTGAAAAATGCTTAAAAACAATAAAAAACACCATATCTCAAAATTGTGATCATTGACCTCATATAAATTATATGCCGACAGAATAAGGTCAATATAAGTAGTTTAATACTATAAATGTTTTAGTAATATCATCATTCAAATTTTGGTAAAAACTGAATAAAAAATGGGTAGAGATTTGAAAACTGATAGAGAAAATTCGGATTTGAATATTTGTAAAAATTGTTGCTGAAATCTTAATGGTTTGTATCTATTTAGTGCCACTACCATTCATAAACTAAATTTTATTTTTGATAGCGTTTAATTATTTGTAATATTTCACAATTAAGAAAATCTCAGTTGTAGTGGAATATTTTAAGCAATTGTTCTTTATTTTTCAAAAATATTCCATGGCCATTTACTCGAAAAGTAGGTCATTGGCCTACTTTTTTGAAAGTGAAAAATAACACTAAATCAAAGGTATATAACATACAGTAGATGATTTTTCATTATTATCAGTGGATTTATTTTTCATTATGAGTAAACGTCATCCTTAACATGTGTTTGTCATAAGTTTCACAATCAAAAAATAAATAACTATTTGTTGTAAATATTGCTTTTTCTCGCAAATAAAAACTCTTTTCTCATTAGGTTTTAAGAATAAAAAAATTAAAAATCCTAGGTGTTTTTTTTTTATTAATACCTCTTTTGGCCTATAACTAATTATTTGGTAATTGCAATTCATGTCTAGTTTTTTCTTGACACGAATGTACATGCATTAACGAACACTTTGTCAATTTTAAAATATACCGCTTAGGATATAAAAGCAAACTGTTATGTAGAAGTCATTATTTTCACTTCTTTGCATTAGTAGTATGGGGCACGACATGTTAAATTTGGTTATCCTTTATTTCCACCTGTTATTTTTATTCCATTTATTAAGGTAAGTTTTTCTGCAAAACTAAATTTTCCAAAATGGTGATTAATATGCGCTGTATTTTATTGTTATGATTTTTGTTTTGATTTTGTTTGCATTTTCTGGCATGTTTTTCTGAAAAAATAAACATCTTTATTCATATTTATTTCTTAAGACTTTTGATTTACAACGTATTCCAATCAGATTCCCTGTGAAAGCAAGTAGCTCAAAAGCCAACACAAAGCTAATTCCTGTGTTTCGCCCGATTCCATTGGCTCATGTCTGTATGATAAATTCTATACAATGTCATATGGATATATAAGCTCTGCAAAGTCACCGACCTGTAATCAATTGTTTCAGGATCAAACTACAGTAATTGTCTCTTTAAATGCAACAAGAGTACCTAAGCAGTCATTTTAGAAATAATACATTCATAATACTTTTATACACGTCAATATATACACATGTGCATATAGATAATTAATTGTATAAACACAATAATAAGTATTACTTTCGAACATGATTTAAAGTCGTCAACTACCAAACTTAAGCAAGTTATGTGTATAAAACAATCACTTATTCATGTGTATAAACCATTATCAAAAATAGATAATTAAGACATTGCGATGATGTAATTTGTATTGACTTAACTTTTTTAAATAGAACTGCAAAAAAGTTGTCCTTAAAGATTACAAACAAAGCCTTGTATTTTTGAACAAATATTCTTTCTTTTGGGACCACTTCTAGTATTTCGGTGGTTGTACGGTTCGGCTGTTTGATTGAATTATTAGATATGTAAAAAAAATTATCCCCAAAATATGTGTGTATTGTTTGCTTTCAAAAAATTAAGTAAATACCGTATGCTCGACAATCTCTGACAGTGACAGATACAACAATACATATTGGGATAAAAGGTCTTTTTTAAAAATTTTTTTTGAATTTTAAATTGTATGGAATGGCTTTTGGTACAAAAATAAATAACATTAACTGTACCAGGTATAAGCAACCTCCGTTTTTGAGAATATATTTTATCCTCCAAAACAAGAGATAGATGTTTGCGTCCCATGTAGATTTTTTCAACTGAAGGGCAATAAACTCTGTTATACAAAGGGATGTAACTTTGACATTAAAGGGACCTGGACACGATTTCAGATGAAAATTTTATTTTTGATATTTATGTATTAAATAGTTTACTTGTGTATTTTGAATAATTTACCAAAATTTTAATGTTAGAAGTCGTGTTACAAGCGAGATACAGAGGAAAGAAGTCGTTGTTATGTAAACAAAGCTCGAGTCTTATATTTGTTTACAAATAATGTAAAGTAAAATAATTACCATTTCTTTGAAAAAATAACTTGTGGAAACAAGATAAACTTATTAAATGTGTTCATAAATAAGTTTATCAACAACAAAATGCAACATTAGATTGAAACTTTTACCATGAAAAAACAAGACTCGAGCTTTGTTTACAAAACAAAGAATTTTAACCTCTGTAACGCGCTTGTAACTCGATATTTGACTTTCAAATTTTGATAGAGCATTAACAACATCCATATTGACAATTCTAGACATTAACAAGAGGCCCAGGTGCCACATCGCTCACCTGAGCAACAATAGCCTTATATCTGATCAAATTAGTATTACAGTATCAAAATCAAAATATCTTGACAACTAAGTACAGTAGATCTTGCTCAAAAAATTTAAAACATCTGCCGATTTTTATCCACATATTTGTATGGTAAATACATAGCCCCTTTTGTTGTTGTACCTGTAAGAAGATTTTTCTCTATTCCTATGTGAAACTTCAACCCCCCCCCCCTCCTTTTGTGGCCCCACTTTTCTCTAGGGAATCATGGTTTGATCAAACTTTAAACTGCACAACCCGTGCTTTCACACCAGTTACTACTTTTTGGACTGAAAAATTTCCCAGAATATTTTTAAAGATTTTCTCTATATATTCCTATGTAAAAATTCATCCCCCCATTGTGGCCCCGCCCTACCCCCGGGGACCATAATGTAAACAAACTTGAATCTACACTATCTGCGGATGCCTCCACAAAAGTTTGAGCTTTTCTGGCCTAATAGTTTTTAAGGAGAAGATTTTTAAAGATTTTCTCTATATTAATTCCTATGTAAAAATTCATCCCCCCATTGTGGCCCCATCCTAACCCCTGGGGACCATCATTTAAACAAACTTGAATCTACACTATCTGAGGATGCTTCCGCTCAAATTGGAGCTTTTCCGGCCTAATAATTTTTGAGAAGAAGATTTTAAAAGATTTTCTCTATATATTCCTATGTAAAAATTCATCCCCCCATTGTGGCCCCACCCTACCCCCGGGGACCATGATTTAATTAAACTTGAATCTACACTATCTGAGGATGCTTCCACTCCAATTTGAGCTTTTCTGGTCTAATAGTTTTAGAGAAGAAGATTTTTAAAGATTTTCTCTATATATTCCTATGTAAAAATTCATCCCCCCCCCACATTGTGGCCCCACCCTACCCCCGGGGACCATGATTTGAACAAACTTGAATCTACACTATCTGAGGACGCTTCCAATCCAATTTGAGCATTTCTGGCATAATAGTTTTTGAGAAGAAGATTTTTAAAGATTTTCTCTATATACATCTCTATTTGTAAAATATCATCCCCCATTGTGGCCCCACCCTACCCCCGGGGACCATGATTTAAACAAACTTGAATCTAAACTATCTTGAGGATGCTTCCACTCCAATTTGAGCTTTTCTGGCCCAATAGTTTTTGAGAAGAATATTTTTAAAGATTTTCTCTATATATTCCTATGTAAAAATTCATCCCCCATTGTGGCCCCACCCTACCCCCGGGGACCATGATTTAAATAAACTTGAATCTACACTATCTGAGGATGCTTCCGCTCAAATTGGAGCATTTCTGGCCTTATAGTTTTTGTGAAGAAGATTTTTAAAGATTTTTTTCTATATATATTATGTAAAAATTCATCACCCCATTGTGGCCCCACCCTACCCCCGGGGACCATGATTTGAATAAACTTGAATCTACACTATCTGAGGATGCTTCCACTCAAATTTGAGCTTTTCTGGCCTAATAGTTTTTGAGAAGAAGATTTTTAAAGATTTTCTTTATATATTCCTATGTAAAAATTCACCCCCCCCCATAGTGGCCCCACCCTACCCCTGGGGAGCATGATTTAAACAAACTTGAATCTACACTATCTGAGGATGCTTCCACTCAAATTTGAGCCTTTCAGGCCTAATACGAGGGTCAATAAAATATACGAAGACTTTTGCCATAGCTATATTATTTAACGTCGTATTATAACTAAATTTAGTAGACATAATTTAGCAGTTGTTTCAAACAATCTAAAATAAAAAAAGTTCATATCTTCCTTCATTTCTAAGAATTATTTAGAATCTTATTCTGCAAAAAATGAGGTCACGGCGCAAGGTCAAACTTTTTGTTCCGTCGACAATAAATCATATTATGTTGAAAGTAATATCTCCATAAATTAGGCTTAAAACCAACCAAAATTGAAACCTAAAATTAAAAATTGATAATTTTTTCTATGTACCAAATGATGACGGGATATATAGATTTGTTGAACAGATATCAGTAACTAAAGACATATAGTCCTCTTTAAAGGGGCATGGTCACGATTTTTGTCAAAAATTATTTTTCCGATTTTATTGTTTACAATGCTTTAGTAATGCTTTTTTAATAGGCAATCAAAATTTGAGTATCATTCGTTGAGATATAAGCGAGTTACATAGCTTACAATTCTTTGCAATGTAAACAAAGCGTTTGTTTACATTTTGAACGTTGAAGTGAAAACTCCAGTTTTAAACCTTAAATGAATGTGGTAAATGTTAGGATCTGTTTATTTATGCTTAAAATGAATAAGAAGATGGAAAAATCAGCTTGAAAAAGAACTTTTATTTGTAAATTGAACTTATGTAAACAAAAACAGGGCACGAGCCTTGTTTACATGGCAAAGAATTGTGAGCCCTGTATCTTGCTTATAACTTTACTACTGACTCTCAAATTTCATTTGGTCATTCGAAATGCATTCCTAAAGCATTGTAAATAATAAAAACAGAAAAATAAAATTTGACCAAAATCGTGACCATGCCCCTTTAAAATTGACTAAAAACATTGACATCGCCGGACGTCACGGCGCAACGAAAACTATAAACAGTATGGATCTAACTCAGTAAAAAGCCGATAAAAACTGTGAAAATGCTCAGTGGTGGAAAAAATAAATCAAAAATTATTTTTACATTTGTGTTTAACTCTAACACATTTTGTGGGGGTTGTGGTAAATGTATTTTGAACATCAATCAGCACGAAAGAGAATAGAATATCAATAAATCTATACTACTATATTAAAATAATAGACTCGAATTTTTAGGCTTTAATACCGAGAAATCGGAGAAGTACTGTCTTTTGTTTGTTTTATATATTTGAAACATCATTGGTATTTGAAGATTACCAATTTGTTTTTATTTTTCCTCAATCAAGCTTCGCTAATTAATAATCAACAAAAATTCCTTTAAAAAATCCGGAAATCACCTTGATTTTTTGAATTTTACAATCTTGCGCATGCGCATTACATTCACGCTTAATTACGGGAGGCTCTTTAGTTCATGTTTCCACAATTATATCACATTTGCATGGATAAACTCAGAAACGATAATACAAATACGTGTAAATTTTCTTTGGAAATTTGCTATAGATTCTGTTCATCAAAGAAAATACGGGAGATAACTCTAACTCAGTGCATTTAATATGAAAAATCCCGATAGTTCCGAATGTCAACATGGTGTGAAAAAAAAGTTGGTGAAAAAGTGTTGAATTCTTCATTAATATGAATTAAATTTTCAGATGTAAGGTATTTACAGCCTCAGAATGATTTGTTATGAATAATTTGACTGTTATTTTCAATGCAGCTTCATTAATATTCTCCAAAATCGTTTCGGAGCTATCTGCAATTTTAAAGTTTTTGCTACTAATATTACGGGTATATGGGAGGCATTTTAACTGGTGAAGGCCTGTCCCGAGACACAGTTAGATTATTCTAGTTAAGAAGAGTGTAGTGAAATTATTAATAGCATTATTGTAGGCATAAAGCTTGGTTATGTAAATGTCAACAATACGGTATGTCGATGTATCTATTTCGTTAATTTCCGATATCACTATGCAATTTCAACCCGTGCACGCACGGGTCAAAGTCTAGTATTTGATAAAAAAATAAACAACGTCATCTGACATTCAAGGATTGTCTTCCTGTAAACGAAAAGACATGCGGTAAAAAATAAGAAAACTTCGAGGAACAAGCTTATGATTTTCGAACAATTGTGAACAAATTGATAATGTGCCGATTTAAAGTGTATGGTGAAAAGCACAAAAGACTCAGGGTGATATAAAGATTGGATATTTCTATTAACTGTGCTTGCGTTATCTTGAGTTATCTTTTCAACGTTACCATGCGCCGCGGTGACAAAACATGTTGATTCTAAAATCGGGTAACAAAAATACCTTTTCATCAAATGGAATAAAACTTCTTATATCAATACAATAAGTATTGTTGGATAAATTAATCTGTTAGTTTTGACTATAATGAAAAATATATGGTAAACAGCCACACTGTCTTCGTATTTTTTGATTGACCCTCGTAGTTTTTGAGAAGAAGATTTTTAAAGATTTTCTCTATATATTCCTTTGTTAAATTCATTCCCCCATTGTGGCCCCACCCTACCCCCGGGGACCATGATTTGAACAAACTTGAATCTACACTACCTGAGGATGCTTCCATACAAGTTACAGAATTTCTGGTCTAATAGTTTTTGAGAAGAAGATTTTTAAAAAATACCTACAAATTTTAAATAATTCTAAATTATCTCCCCTTAAAAGAGGGTGTGGCCCTTCATTTGAACAAACTTGAATCCCCTTTACCCAGTGATGCTTTGTGCCAAGTTTGGTTGAAATCTGCTGAGTGGTTCTGGAGAAGAAGATGAAAATGTGAAAAGTTTACAACGACAACAACGCCAACGTCAAAGCCGACGCCAACGACGACAGACAACGGACAAATTTTGATCAGAAAAGCTCACTTGAGCTTTCAGCTCAGGTGAACTAAAAATGAAAAAAAAAATTGAAAAAATTGAGCTCAAATAGTGTCCAAGTCCCTTTCAATGTAATTATCAGACAATTAAAAATCATCTTATTTAGCTGTCATTAATTAAAATTACCGATAATATTTAATAAATATTCTTTTTTAATATTAAGAGGACTGGATTTAAAAAAAAAAGATATTTTCAGGTGTAGACTCTCACCTTTTGTTTGAAAGATTGAGCATTTGATATTTAAAAATTAATGGTATCATTTTGATGATTATAATTGACAATGTTAAGGGATAAGTTTTTCATAATGATAATTAACCTAGCCTGTGCAGTAATTTAGAAAACCAGAGTTACAATTAAAAGTTTTTAAGATATGCAAACATCTACATCTACATCTACATCTACTTCGTACATGTACAAAACAATGTATCCATTGCATGTCAAACATGATTTAGAGAGATTAATAACCATCACCATTTTGTGATTTTAATTGAAAGAAACAGTTGTAAATAGAAAATAGTCTTTTTCATCTGTAAAACTGAAAACTGGAAGTACAAATTTTTAAAGTTTATTGTGAAAATACTATAGACTTTCAAATCGACGCATAAAATCATAAGTTTTTTAGCTCATCTGAACCGAAGATTCAAGCCTTAGTGAGCTTTTCTGATCATCCGTTGTCAGTCCGTCCGTCTGTCTGTCCGTCTGTCTGTCTGTCCGTCTGTAAACTTTTCACATTTTTGACTTCTTCTCAAAAACCACTTGACCAATTTAAACAAAACTTAATACAAAACATCCTTATGAGACGGGGATTCTAAATTGTTGAAATAAAGGGCTAAACCCTTTTTAAAAGGGAGATAATTGTAATTGCGAAACAGTGAGTATAGGGTGTGTTTCTTTAAAAATCTTCTTCTCCAGAACCACTGCACCAGAAATGCCAATATTTACACAAAAGCTTGTATATGTAGTGAAGATTCTAAATTGTAAAATCCGTGATCCCCGGACCAAACTGGGGCCCCAGTCGGGGTTCAATGTTTAACATAAAAATGCATAGGGAAATGTTAAAAAAAACTTCTTCTCAAGAAGCAATGCACCATAAATGCCAATATTTAAACAAAAGCCTGTATATATAGTGAAGATTGAAAACTGTAAAACTCGTGAACCCCGGTGCAAAACTGGGACCCCAGGCGAGGTTCAAAGTTTAATATTATAGAAATATGTTCAAATATCTTCTTATCAAGAACTATACTGCTACAGATTGTGGGATTACTACGCAAACATCCTCAAAAAGTGTTGATTAAAAATTGCTAAAGTCAACCCCCAGACCAAAAACTGGGCCCCCAGAAAGGGGTTCAAAGTTTAAAGGACGGGGCCCACCTAGATTTTCTGCCACCTGGTAGACAATTAAGTCATAAGGGCAAAAAGGTGGGGCTACCTCCATCACTGTCGGTGATGCTGATAAGAGTAAACATTCCATGCGGCTCAGTCCGCTTTGTTTATACACTGGTGAAAACCCAGTCTATAAGAGGGGCTGTATAAATTCTTATATAGAGAGATTTTGATAAGTGTTTTAATTTTACTTATGTTGTAACATATATGAATGAAGCTATAACGTTTAAATCTATGGCATCCCTGAAAGAATAATGATTTCAATCATGAAACTTGATCTAAATAACATTTAGCAGTTCCCCAACCAAAATGACAGAGCTCAAAAAGAAAAATCAGAGGTTCACTAGGGATATTTTTCATTCAACTGATTAAAACCCCAGTAGATCGGCATTAAAATGTGAGAAGAAAATATGAACACTAATTAACAGCTGGTTGTTGAGAACTCAAATACAACGTTTATTAAACTTTTATTTGCTTTCACAAGCAAACAAATATTCATATACCCCTTATTTACCTCATATTAATAATCCTGTGGTGGGAACTAGGAACAGAGTGAAAATGGAGGGAAATGGCAGAACGGGAGAAATGTATATTTTAGCTTTGAAAGAAACTAAAAGTCGTGGATAAACATTTTGCTAGCTTTTGACACGAGTTTGAATTTTAACGAAGTTCCTAGCTGTTGAGAAAAACAAGAACGGGTTTATAACAAATTAAGTTCCGAGGACAGTGACCTACATTTTGATGACTTTGTGATAAGTCAGGTTCGGGAGACTGATAATTGAAGAATGTCAGCATTGCTTGTGTTGTTCGTGCATCACATACAAAATTATGGCGGCTTGTGAATGTGCAAAATAAAGTAGCTTACACCATGCAATGGAAGGACAGTGCAGATAGCTTGATTTAAATTTTGACACAGGAATTTTTGGGAGAGATCGAACATAACCCAGATATGCTAAAAAATAGGAAGTATTGCATATGAATTAACTCGCATTATTAACAATTTATCTACCACGGATGGGACATTAATGCATCTTTTTTGCGGACTCCTGAAGATTTTTATGTGGAACTAAAAGCAATCTGATTATTTTAATTTTAGGTTTTTAATAGATTTTAATTATCACACCAACAGTGTTATTCATGTGAAGGATTAATTTTTAATCAATGCTAAGGTAAAATATTTTTGCCGATACATTTATCATGTTGTGATGAGTAATCTACAGAGCACATGGCTACAGCCACTTCCTGTGTAAACAAAACATTGGTAATCTCCGCCTCCAATGTCAATCACTAGTTTAGAATTCAAAATTTTGAGCTGCTTCAGAACTTTTTAACATGAATACTCTTTTAATAATTTTTTATTTGTAAAAATTTTAATGTCAATTGATAACTGCCTTGGTAGCTACCTCCACACCAAAATTTAGAATTTTTTATTCATGAATAATGCAATTAATTTGAAAATATTCTCTCTGAGCTAAAAGCTGCATAGAAAATTGAATTTCCTATTCATTTTGTGATTGGCTGCTATTTATACCTGGGCCCCGGCCTTTAAAATAGAAATTACATATGCCATGAAATAGAATTTACAAGGAACTGTTGTTCAGGTGAGCGATGTGGCCCATGGGCCTCTTGTTTTATCAACTTTAATTTCCATATAGTCTGGTGCTTGCATTTTTTTCATTAAAGATATGCATGAGGTATATGAAATAAATTCATGCTATTCTCAATAAATGGAGGATAATTTCACCACACTGCAGTGCGACTTTCCATATATGTTGTGAATCGTTTAAACTGTTTAGTGGTATGCAGAAACAACTCTCTGTTTATTAACCTCCAACGTTTGTACATTATATTATTTTAATTTATACAATGTATCATAGCTATATCATTACTTTTTTAATATATACTAAAAAGTCTTACTAATAAAAAAAAATACAATAAAAGTATTTGTGTCTATTTTTTTTTTACAATATTATATTACAATTTTTAGTGTGTGTTATGGTAACGACTTTCATCGTTTGAACGTTATGATATTGACCGTATACACACAACATATTATTCGCAGACATTTTTAAAACCATTAATTAGAGAATCGTTCACACGGAAACAATGTTTTTTTTAAAACATGAAATATGAGACTTTATTATTGTCAGTTTAACATTTTTTATTTAACAATCAATCACTTTCAACACTTTATCCCAGTCGGACCTTAAAAGCTGATACTGCCTAGAACCAGCCTTTGTCGGTTCACTTATTTCACAAATACGTTGCGAATGATTATAACACAGTTTATCTGGAATCATGGACTAAAAGTATCAGTTCATTCCTATTTTGTGCATCACTTGGACTTCAACATCATTATCATTAACGTTTTGTACAACACCAGGATATGGAATATCATCATATAAAACAACACACATTTGTCCTACTAGCTTGCTTTCTATGGACGCTTGGAAAGTGTCTACATCATTCTTTGTTGATGTAGTCGGAGAGGTTGTCAAGGCTTCATGAGTGTGTCTGTTTTTTTGCAAAAGCAACTCAGGACACGAACATCTTCTATTTGTAAACACCTTAAAGTAAAATGAGATCATTAAATTTGTATTTAAGCAGTTCATTATATTAAGTCACAAAATGGAGAAAATTTTCACATAATTAGCTTACCTGTTGACGTTTCATAATCTGTGACACTGTGTCTAGGTTCAATGGGAGATACTTCTCGATTGGTTCTACATCTGCCTCTGTGGTAAGAAAGAGCTTGATTGTCCCGGAGTTTTCTAGAGCAAACATCATGGTTTTAGCATCTGTAATACTCCCGTCATGCGCAATGCAGCATCAGCCGACCGTTTTAATGCACCACCGATCCCATCCGCTCGATCCTCACCATGCCCTGCCACAAGAACTGTCCAGTTGCCGAGCTTAAACCGAAGATCAAAAAAGTATGACGACAAGAGATAGAAGTTTGCTTTGCACCTATACTGAGTGGTTGGACCGTCGCTGACAAAGTAAACAGTATCTATTGTGGAATGCACATCCTTTACATGGACAAGAACAGGTTTAAGATGAGCCCATATTGCAAAAGGTCCATGTATATTATAGTCAGATACAGTGCAGAACGACAGGGTACATTCTTCTTTGAAGTACACCACACGCGTGTGTAAAGTAGCTTGAGTTTGTGTTACATTTACGATGCTGTTTTAATTTGTCTTTTATTTTTATTATCCTGTACTGGACCTCTGATTCTATTACCCTTTCTGGTACCTCTCGATACCTGTATATATCCACCTGAGTTTAGGTTTTGGCCCTCTTTGTACCTGGTAAAGTCACCTGCACGATCTTCCTGCATATTATCAGTTTCTGTAGTTAATTGTCTAATTTTATAAATACAGACACGGCTTCTGAGGTGAGTAAACCAATTTACTTATTCATTCTCATTCTATTTGTTTATTAAATGGTCCTGGTATAACTTTGTTGTTTCAATTTGTTTTATTTGTAATTTGCATTGTTTGAATGTTCCTTTCGTATGTTATTCGTTTGTTACGTTCGTTATATAGTTCATTATTTTTTTTATATAGTGTTGTGAGTAGGGTGTATTCATAGGGCTGCCGTAATTTGAGTAGTAAATGTGTATGTCGTGTTTAGTGACTCTAAACAGTGTAATTTGCAAGTAAATGTCGTCACAGTATTTTAAGTTACGTGTAAAGTAATTCGTTTAATGTTATGCCTCGTAAAATGCAAGTAAATGTAATGCAGCGCTGCCACGTGTACCATGTTGTCTCACTGTTATGTACGGTGGGCCATGTGGGTCATTACTTGAATGGAACTTAATGTGTATGTGTAACTTAATGTGTATGTTCTGTGTACGTAGGTCCCGAATAGCGAATAGTGTACAGGAATGGAGTGACTTGTGAAGTTTGGTGTCTTCTCTACCTACCAGTGTCCTGATGACTATCAGCCCATGAATTTGTTCTCAAATTTCGTGTTATATTAATTGTGAAAACGTTACTTTTGTGTCTTTGTTTATCAATTCTGGAGGTGTTTTGAAGCCTGTCGGCCAGCCCGCAACAGTTTGACTGGGACCTAAATGAACACTTTGGATTTCTTTGTCATATTTACAACAGTAATTTTCGGAAAAATCAATGTTTATTATGATTTCCTTTTCTGACATATTTTTTTGTAATACAGCGTATTGGTGCTTTATGTTGTATAAATGTCGGCAAGATTTCTTGAGATTTGCCTGAAAATCTTCAACTTATGTCTCGACTGTGCCTTGCTCTTCTCCTCATGTAGTCATGGATGTAGTGTATTTTATATCTTAACCTTGTACCTTTTTTACTTGACCCTACAAGTTGTCCATTTCTTCCAATTTATTTCTTTACTTAGGTCATTTTCCAGAACATCTACGGTAATCACCTTTTCTTTGCATGTTGGGCATTCCTTATACATGCATGTCTTGCTATCTAAGTCACAGCAAATCATATCTGCAAGGACAATACTATTTGACGTCCTAATGATATTCAGATCCCTTAATCTGTCTGCTTATTATTGAAGATTTTTATCATACACAAGCAAGTTTGCTTGTTCGTTTTTGTTGCTTTTATTACCCAATATAGTCAGACTTTACAGACGAAGGAAAATGATATTTCTATTTCTGGGTTCTCACTCAGAAAATTTGCATGTAGGTGTTTCATACATATATCATCATTAAGAAATCGTTTCAGCCTTTTTATGGTAAATCTGGTGGTTGTTTCTTTCTTCCCAGCAGAGGACCGGCTGTTGTCATCCCTTTGCAGAAAGACTTTGACTGTTCGTAGTTTTCGCATTCTTTTATTTCCGCAAATTGACTTTTTTGTGCTAATTGCAGTAAGTATTCTTTTTCTTGAGTATCCGATTGCCCCAGCAGCGACATATTTTAGTTTATACTTTTGCAATAACATGGAAGGTATGACATAAAGTTGACAATAGGTTTTGGGGGTTTTCTTTTTCTTTCTTTTTTTTTTTTTTTGGTGCTTGTTCATACTTCTCCATTAATCCTGTTATGGTTGCATGGTAAAAGTTCAACATACGTATTATTTCTTTGGAAACGCTATGGCTTCTGAGTATTTTTTTTTTTAGTTTCTGTTCTCGATGATTCTGTTGCATTTTTAGTATATCTTGCTTTTCTCTGAGCAAACGTGTTCTGTACTTCTCATTGTCCTTTTATTTCAATTTGTAGTTTATTTTTCAATTTCTTTATTTCCCTGTAACCCTTTGCGCGGTCATTTCTTACTTTTTTCCTTTCAGAAGATTTTCGTAAGTCCACAGGAAAAGCCACTGATGTTCTTTTATCTGTGGAATCCGGTGGAGTGTTTGTAGATACCAAATCTATATCTTTGTCCCTTTTTCTCTTGTGTTTTTGATTTGTTCTCCATCTTTTTACGCACTGCTCTTTTCTCTCTTTCAGTCACATGTGATGCGTTTTTAAGTTTTCCGCTTTTTTAGCTCACCTTAGCTGAAAGCTTGAGTTGAGCTTCTCTGATCACATTTTGCCTGTCGTCTGTCTGTCCGTCTGTCTTCTTACTGTCTGTCCGTCTGTCTGTAAACATTTTCACATTTTCAACATCTTTTCCAGAACCAATGGGCAAATTTCAACCAAACTTGGCACAAAATATCCTTATTCAAAGGGGATTCAAAGTTGTGAAAATAAATGACCACGCCTTTTTACAAGGGGAGATAAATAGATATTATTGAAATTTTTATGAAATTTTTCTTCTCAGGAAATTTGAAACTTATGTGGAAGCATCCTTAGATAGTGTAGATTCAAAGTTGTAAAAATCATGACCCCCGGGGGTAGGATAGGAATAACAATGGCAGGACAAATTTTTACAAAGGAAAATATAGAGTAAATCTTGAAAAATCTTCTTCTCAGGAACCAATCAGCCAGAAAAGATGAAACTTATGTGGAAGCATCCTCAAATAGTTTAGATTCAAAGTTGTTAAAATCATGACCCCCGGGTGTAGGGTGGAGCCACAATGTGGGGTCGAATTTTTACATAGGAATATATAGAGTAAATCTTGAAAAATCTTCTCAGAAACCAATCAGCCAAGATAGTTGAAACTTATATGAAAGCATCCTAAGATAGTGTAGATTCAAAGTTGTGAAATCATGCCTCCGGGGTAGTGTGGGGCCATAATAGGTGGTCGAATTTTTTCATAGGAATGTATAGGGTAAATCTTTAAAAATCTTCTCAGAAAACAATTAGCCAGGAAAGCTCATACTTATATGGAAAAGCATCCTCATTTAGTGTAGATTCAATGTTGTGAAAATCATGACCCAAGGAGGTAAGGTGGGCCATAATGGGGGGTTGAATTTCATCATAGGAGCATATAGAGAAAAGTCTTTCAAATTTTCTTCTTAGAAACCAATCAGCTAGGAAAGCTGAAACCTGTGTGAAAGAATCCTCAGGTAAGGTAAATTCAAAAGTGTTCAAATCATGTTCCCCGGGACTAGGATATGGTCACAACAGGGAGGGGGGGGGGGCAAACATTTAAATAGGAATATATAGAGAAAAATCTCCTTAAAAACCAATTGCTTAGAAAAGCTGTAACTTTAGTGGAAGCAAGTTAAGATAGTTATAGTCAAATTCGTTAAAACCAAAATCTTGAAGAGTCGGTTGGGGCCACATTGGGGATCCAATTGTACATTGAAAACAATTCAATTATTTAAAAAAAACCCGAAATGTAATCATATTGCTGATTCTTTTAAAATGTTAAGACTCTGTAACCTAGACATTTCTTGGGTCTCACAGGGGTTCAGAGTTTGATGTAAGTGTATATCCCATATAAAACAATTGTTTAGAATTTTTTTTTTTAAAACTGCAATGCTCAACATGTGATATGACTATAAAATCATTCTGTTAGAAAAGGGACTTGATTATAAACATGAGAAAATACACTGGGAAAATGGATTTTTATTTATACAGGATCGACATGTACTATACCACATTGTCCAAATATTTTGTATTATGACTTCATTAAGCTGATTTTATCATGCATGTTGTTGCTCAGATGAGCGATGTGGCCCACGGGCCTCTTGTTTTTCTTGACTCATGTTTTTATTTACTCATTGTTACTATTTTTGGTTGTGAAGCATCTCTATGGTAAAAGGAATCTAAATTGTGAAATTCATGGGTCTACCACCCCCAGGGCGCCACCGGCGGGGCCAGATACGCAAAGAAAGCTTAGCCAAGTTTTCAAAAACCTTCTTCTCTTTTCCAACACATGTGAGGAAAAACCGAATGCATGGTTTTGATGTCCATGAAATCTTCTACCTAAATTGTAAAATTTATGGTCACTGGATCAGGGGTTCAGGCCGTAGGATAGGGCCAATATAGCCATATAGTAAAACAATACTAAAGCTTTAAAAATCTTCTTCTATACTACCTAATATATTTGTTTAAAACTAAATGCATGTTTATGATATCCATGAAGTCTTCTACCGAAATTGTGAAATTCATGACCCCTGGGACTGGTTTAGGCCATTAAATCTTAGAAAATCTTCTTCTTTACTCCTTCACATGTACACTCCTTCGAATGTTTGTGTCATTTAAATTTAGACCACGTGGTTTTATTTGACCATTTCGCAGTAAAAATTGTGCCTTGTGTTTATAGTCTTTTCCCTAGAATCTAGGTACTCGTAGTCAAATATTAAATCTAGACGTTTATTGATTTTAAACTTTATCTTCATTAATTGGGGGATAAAATGATTTCTAGAAATAAATATGACAATAGAAAATATAGTTTTTTTTCGCTGTTGCAACAAATAACATGCTTAATAGCCATCGCCCCTAAGGATTGATTTTCGATCCGCGCCTGACCTAGTAATAGCATCAATAGTGAAACAGACTATACTATTTTATGCAGATTGCAAATGGATCGATATACTAAGTTTTTATACAAAACAGATATCCATTTTTTTAAAGCATGCATGGTATTGCACACCAAAAGCATAAAACATAATGGCTATGCTTTTATCAAGCAACCCAATGTTTATATTTTCAACCACGTGTAGAGTGGTTGAACTCGATAACTCTGTTCTGAATATCATCGTTTAGTTTAGATAACCGGTAGATGATGAAATAAGACAAATCTTAATAGTTTTTCATGTTTTAACATAAATCAAAGTAGGATATGATATGAAAAACGATCAGCACTTACGTATTTTGAGAAAATTATCCAAACACATATACTTCCGTTCGAAATTTCACACGAACTGAACAAATCTCGGAGAAATCTCGTGAACTTTCATTCGAGCACCTTTGGGGGAAAAAAACTGAATGCATGTTTATAATGTCCACGAACTTCTCTATTTAAATTTTGAAATCCATGGCCCTGGGTCAGGGGTTTAGGATGTAGATTGGGGAAATATATGGTCATGTACTGTTAATGCATAAAATATTTAAAATTCTTCTTCTCTACTCTCACACATTTGTAAGAAAATTATTGTAATTATGTAAACCAGGAAGTCGTCTACTAAAATTCTAAATTTCATGGTCCCCCCCCCCCCCCCCCGGGTAGGAGTTCTGTGTCCCCTGGAGTTTGAGTGTTGACTCTAAGGTGGGACAAAAATGGATGTATAGTGTTAATGCATTTAAAAGTTATATTCTCTACTCCCAAACACCTGTAAGAAATACTATATTCAATTTTTTAGGCCAGGATGCCCTCTACCAAAATTATAAATTTTATGTCCCCCGGGGTAGGGGTTCTGACTCTAGGTTGTGGCAGAATTAGTCATATTATAGTGTTAATGGATTTAATAATTTTAAAAATCGTCTTCAGCTTCTTAACTTCTGCTGATACTGAAAAAATCTGTCTGCATATAAAGAAAGAAAATAAAGCCATCTATCAAAATTTTAAATTGCATGTCTCCCAATGTTGGGATTTGAATCTAGGCCAGGCCAAATCTTTATGCAGGGTGTGGCCAAATGGTCATTTAGTGTTAATGTATATATGTTTAAAAAATGTCTACTGACACAGAATAAAAAACTGACTGCATACTAGTATTAAGAAAAAAAATGAAGCTGTCATCTTTAATAATATTTTATGTCACCTTCATGTAAGGCAAGGGTTATGGCTGGGAAGGGGGTATATATTTGTCTTATTATTTTATTCTGCTCAAATTTCAATGAAAGAAACGATACTTTAACATATTTAGAAAGGGGGAAGAATGAAGTTGTCTATCAAAGTTAAGATATTGTGCAAACATTTGGAGTTTAGGTGGGGGGAGGGGGTTGTATCAGTGTATGGAGTTATCTTCCCTTGCTTCTTCAAAATGAAGTTATCTTCCTTTGCTTGTTCATATTTAATAATTTAAAATCATTGAATATAATGTAATTAAGAAGTTGTATGATCAAAAGAGTTATGCAAGTGTTTTTGGGTTTTTTTTCATTCGAAACAAAAACAGTTTTTGAACTTTCTAAATAAACAAATACACTTGTTAATAGTAAAATAATAATGGGCAAACTTGAAACTATCTTGAAAATTAACAGATATGGGGAAATAATTTTCTCTAAGAGTCTTGCACCTTTTTCAATATCAGGTCATGCACTCTATTATGATATTTACGTTTTTCGCTAAAATTATAGGTTTCATAGTCCTTTTTGAAAGATTTCAGGCAGAGAGGTAGTCGTTATTACAATATTATAATTTCTCTACATCAGAATTAAACTTAATTAAATGCATATATGAGACTCCTCGACAAGATTGTGTATGGGCTATGGTACTCAGGTGACCATTATGGCCTATTGGCCTCCAATGTCAATAAGAGATAAAACATCGTCGGGGATACATTTTATGAACGCATTACACATACAAAATAATTATCATACGAGGTATATTGTAATACCAGGAGTTTTACCTGTATCGTTTATAGTAGAATAGGGGTTTTGAGGAAAAATTCACTTTCAAAAGAAACAAAAGGAATACTATTGATAACATTTTAACGATTTTATTATGAAGTACCCGAGTGTATTGACACACAAATCGGGTTGTTATATTAAATGTGTTATTATAATGTTGACCAGTAAAATGGGTTTTTTTGGACAAAGTCTATGGTTTAAAGTGAGTCATACATAAATTTCTTAAGATTTGAATCCTGCCGTCAGTGGAATTTCTATCTTTTTATACTTTACTAGATATTATCCCGCGCAAGTGCTGTAATTAACACTTTAAAGATTTCAAAATATGATACAATGCTTCAATATAACTACCATCACTGTCCCAAAAAAGAATTTCAGATAAAAGACCTTACCCGATCCGATTCAAATTCCTCGTTTTATGCATACATCATCTATTCAAACACTATTTCTATGTATACCCTAAACAAGTTTCCAGTAAATATACTCACTCTTTACGTAATCATTCAATATTATTTATTTGCAAGCATATTATATTTTGATGCAAATGTCCCCTGACTTGAATCCGCCAAAGCGTGTCCACCACCTTACTCTCATATTTGCTATTTCGGACTGGTTTATCGAAATTGAATGTAGGTTTTAATTTACTTATTAGGTGAAATTCAATTATAGCTTACGGACATCAACTCACATGCGATGAACAACTAAAGGTGTAAGCAATTACTCTAGTGCAGACTTTTCGAAGCTTATTGACAAAATGTCTTAATTTATATGTATAGATGGTTATTTAAGATATACATTGGGGCTTCAGATATCTGGACGCCAGATAACCGGACGCTTTAGTTTACGGACTTTACATGGGAACAATTTTTTTATACGTTAATTTGCCTCATTTATCTGGAATTCCGTCATCCAGACCTGGACGGTCCGTTTTTACCACGAAATACTTTTTTACTATCAATCTTGCGTCATTTAAACGGGCGGTGAAATTTGATGATATCCTGCTTTAAGGAGGCTCGATTGTCAAGAAAGTAGACATTTGATCTACCAAAAACTTTTAGATATGATTTGTTTACCTATAAAATAATATTTAGTGAATAGAAATCCATACATTTTACATTTTAAATTGTGGTATTTTCTTATATTTTTATGTAGAGGTATTCTTCTAAAAGAAATCAATACAGTCTAAAAATGGCCAGAACCATCGAGTCCTCTTAATACAATTGAATGATTGATTTGAACTTATTTTATTATGCAAATATATACATGTATTTACATAAAAGGATTAGGCAGCTTGCAATGCCTATGTGAGTTTTCTCCATAATTGAAGGAAAGGCTAAGAAAACACCAGCGGAACGGAAAACGGAACGAAAAGCGGAACGGAAAGGAAAACGGAAAATCTTATCTAATGTTATTTACTTGACAGATTTGTTAATCATGCTAAAAACGATATACTTTATGTAATTTTTAAATTTTTTAAAAAGATTATCAGTATGAGATTATTTATTCAAGAATAATTATTTCCCCAAAATTAACAGTACATGCATTGACCAATATTCTCTGTCCCAAAATATCCTCGATTCACATTTTGCTGAATAACTTAATATTTATATATACCTCAGGGTTCAAACGATGTTCTTTCAGAAGCATGAAAAATTCTCATGATTTCTACTTTAAAACGTCCTCTCTAGCTCATCAGCTTTCAATACACGGCTATTAATAAAGAAGTCTACGGGGTTTTGCATTTCAACAGACCCGGATGAAAAATTGTGCAAGGTCTTCTAAGTGACTTCCGACTGGAGATAAGATGTCATCATTTCGCATTATAAATCTCCGTAAAAAAATCTGTTTTCGATCCTGTGAATTTTTCCAATTAAAAAATGATAATGTGTCAATGAAGATTTCTTGGATATTTCCCGTTTCATCTATTTCAATTGCATTTTTTACAGGTATGTGTATTTTGTTTTTAAAAATCGTCCAAATGTTTTGCATAAATATTAATATTTTGGGATCGACAGAATAGTCCCTATTTATAATCGCAAAATCAAACCAGGCAACGTCTAGAGTTCTCTTTTTTGGATTCTATGTATATAGAAATGAACAACTGCCAAGTAATGCAAACGTGAACAAAATTGGATTTCTTAAAATACTAGTTTCACTAAGTACCGGGTATTTTTTATTTGTAGAAGATGTAGACAACGAACGCCGATATTAGTGAATAAAAAACATAACATGAAATCCACAACGTTAATGGTCCAATAAAATGAAGCTATTTTTTCGGGTAAAATGATATTTACAATAGCGGGACATGTTTGCATATAGGTGATGCAGCAAGACTTCATAAAGATGATCATGAATGTCATCAGTCGTACTGGGGTTTTTTAAAATCTCAATGGTACTGTATCGTCTATATGATTCAAAATCGTATAGAACACCGAAAATTCAATGTTGATTTCAGTATATACATCATATTTGAAATATAAAAATATACATAAAACACATGAAACGCTTTCACTAACTGCGTTACGCTGTTATATCAGCAATACTATATAAGAAAAATAAATAATTAAAAGTTATAGCTAATTTACTCTTTAAATATTTCACAATTTGTGTACATTTGATTTTTTTTCCGTTTTGTACTCAACAGTAAAGCAAATTGAATGCAATGGTATATTTGATAGACATTCATACATGTAAGAATATCAATAAGACAGCCACATGTTCATAATCATTCAAAAGATATGAATAAATGATACAAAATAAATCGTTTCTGGCCAGTCTATACCCTTTTAGAGCGATAAACGTTATATGATATTTTCCGTTTTCCGCTTTTCGTTCCGTTTTCCGTTCCGCGTTTTAGCAACTCCCGATTTTCTCAATGCATCACTATTCATACATGTTTTACATAGGGTTCTAAACTAAACATAAACAAGTTCAGTCTTTACATATAATGATTTTACTCAAATTCACACTTATGCGTTAGGATATAAACAAGATACATTTTTCATAACGAGAAGTCGATTATGAATATTTTTGTCAATAATCGGGCACTCGTTGTCACCCCTATGCCAATCCATATGTCATTGAGTTTGACAACAATGTATATATCATCTATCCATTTCAGTTCTATCTTCGATTTAATTGCAGCTTGTTAATTTTTTCTTCTTTAAAAACAACTAAAATTTACATTGACGAATATTGTCATTTATTTGTGACGAATCTTAAAAGTTAATTTCATATGTACATGTACATATTACATAACTACAGCACTAATAGAGACATCCCAGACCAACATAATAAGTTTTATTGAACTAATTATAACTAGATGCTGCCATTAGACAGTAATACCCGCACCAAGTGTTTGCCCCTAAATACCACTGTTTTGTACCAGTTTTAGTAAAAATGAAGGCCACATGGAATTTCCGATTATTTTTAAAAATTATAATTTTCATAAAAGATGAGATCCCATCCCAAATACACATGGGCGGCCCTTTATGTACAGTTTGGGGTTGAACTGTTTGCATGTGAATTTTAAGTTAATCAATAATCATAGAAAGTATGGTCTATATAATTATTACAAACATAATGAAATTATGCCCCCTCCACTCAGCGGTTGTCGGCTTTTGATTTGCTTTTGTGTGCAAACATCATCGTTTGCACGTATTTAGAGAAGAAAAGGGAGTGAGGGGTCCAGACACCCCCCTGCTTGAGTTATTTTTAATCCCCTCTTCCAACACACACACACACTCGTCATGAATAAATAAACAATAGAATATTTTGATAACAGTATATGTACCGGTAGTTGCAACAAAGAGGATTGTAAACAATCAGTGCAAAATAAATGACATAATTTTATTGCGCAATGATTTTCAATGCAGAACTGCCAGAACAGAAGATATAATTACTGTTTTCAGGTGGTATAATTAAGACATGTACACATGTCGATATTTATATGGATAAAAGTGTTTTATAATCAAAATCCTTTCACGGTGACGGTCTAGAATTTTCAAAATTTTACAATACACGTATTTGGCAAAAAAAAAAAAATCAGTTTTTAAAATTTTTGGAAACTTCAGTACAAAATAGAAAAGCCCCAGCAGGATTTGAACTCTCTACTTACAGACACGTAGTTAACGCTATAACCCATTGCGCTTCACTGTTAAGTAAGATTATTTTGGGGGAAAAATGATTTATACTTTATTGTTTATTTTAAATAGGGAGTACATCACAATATGCAGGTGCCCTATACCACCTTATAGCTGAAATGTGTTACATATTTATTTACCTAATAAAATAGTGGAAAGTGTTTTAACGAATAAAGTGAGGAAAATAAATGCATGTTACAAATAACTCATCTTTGTTTGAAGTTACGTACACAACACAGGTCTACCGGTCACTTTAGCGGGTACTAGTTGAACCCAGCTCTTCGGTTAGATGGGTTTTACGTGGTGTATGTGTTTTTCATATGAATTAAATGCATAAACGTTTTAAAGGGATTCATATGGTCCGTATGGTGGCATATCTCTGCCCCTTGTGTGCAAGTTATTTTTCTATCAAATATGTCGACATGCAAGATAAATATGTTGACATGCAAGATAGTTATGTCAACATGCAACATAACTATGTTGACATGCAAGAAAATTCCAATTAAATAAGAATGATAAAAAATCTCAAATATCGCCCACATGTGACATCCAAGATGCTAGATGCTACTTATTTATGTCGACATGCAACTTGTTTATGTCGACATGCAACTTCTTTATGTTAACATGCAACTTATTTATGTCGACATGCAACTTAGTTATGTCGACATGCAACTTAGTTATGTTAACATGCAAGATAAATATGTTGACATGCAACATATTTATGTCAACATGCAACTTAGTTATGTTTACATGCAACTTATAAGTTGCATGTCAACATATTTATCTCGCATGTAAACATAACTAAGTTGCATGTCAACATATTTATCTCGCATGTCAACATAACTAAGTTGCATGTTGACATAAATAAGTAGCATGTGAACATACCTAAGTTGCATGTTGACATAAATAAGTTGCATGTCGACATAAATATGTAGCATCTAGCACCTTGGCTGTCACATGTGAGCGATATTTGAGATTTTTTGAGATAATTCATAAATCGTATTTGATTGCAATTTTCTTGCATGTCAACATAGTTATGTTGCATGTCGACATAACTATATTGCATGTCAACATATTTATCTTGCATGTCGACATATTTGATAGAAAAATAACTTGCACACATGGGGCAGAGATATGCCACCATAGGTCCCCTTATTGGATTATCATAATGATGTTGACCGATATAGGTAAGCATAATACATGTAGTATCACAATATATTGAGACACATAAGTTTTACTTTCACTTTCTAAATAAGTGATCTCCCTTTGCCAGCATACTGCATCATCATCTTTTGAAATTTAAAAAAGCTTACCATCGTTACCTTTTCTATCGCATTTGTACAGTTTCTGTCATTTAAATTGCAATTTTTTTTTCATTTGTAAGACTTACACTATTGAGGTGACCCCATATTGATCCTGTGACATTTAGCAGTTAAAACTGATAACAATAAATGTTTAAAATAGAATGCTTATTTTCCAATACCTCCCCCTCCACCTAATCAAACCTAGTTCTATAGATTCAGAGTCTTCTTAAATTCTTACATGTGTACAGTAGCAAATTTTAAATCATTCCTTGATTGGTATTTTTCTCAAGATGCACAATAAGATTTTGAAAATATATTGCTTTATTATTTTTAGGATAAACAAAATGTTACGTATAAGGGGCAATTGTTAATTAAGTCTTCTAAACAAAGCAATGTCATCATAAGGCAAGGAATTACCCACATGGTTCAAACACTACATATGAATAAGATAAAATACTTTATTATTTCCAGTTCTGGAAATCCAGGGTCACAGTCTCCAAGGGTGCATAACCTGCATGTATATACAATTTGATACCTCTTACACAAAGAGTAGGAATAAATATGGTTTAGGGATGGGGATCTCAAAAGTGATCAAAATATATCATCATTTCTTATTTTAGAAGGGGTGGGGTTGGGGGATGGGGGTTTGAAGACAACTCCTGGGGGTCATGCACTTTACACCAGTTGATGCATCATAATGACATTAGAAACAAAATTATTTATGGCTTAGTGTTTGGGGAACTTAACAGTTTTCAAGATATTTGGTATTTTCCTGTTTCTTGGGGTCAGAACAATCCCATAATAATACATGAATAAAAAAATTATTTTATAAAATTATAATTTGATTTTAATAGATCATTCGACAATTAAAAAGAGAGTAAATCTAAGGTTCCTTTTTTATTTTAAGCAAAAATAAATGCAAGGTTTTTATTTTAAGTCATTCTATTTACAGTTTAAGGAGGGATACATGCGCGGATAAAGAACATATTTCCCGGGGGGGGGGGGGGTCGGAGGCATATGTTTGGCAATTTTATAATGCTATTAATTATATGATAAAGAAATTTGAATTGTGGAGGGGGGATTGGTACCCTCTTGACCCCCCTCTAGATCTGCGCATGGGATAAATGTTAATCTTTGCTACTTTTTTACTACCAAGATTAAATTTACTTTTTCAAAACTGTAGGATAGTCCCTATCATATCACAATATAAGATGTGTTTATTCATTAAATCAAAAGAGGAGTTCTGGGATCTAGGTTGTTTAGGAGTGATAAACGTCAATTTTCTGCTACTATTTGACTCCCTGGATGAAATTTAAATGTTTAAAACCTTATTACACATCTTAAGGACAGCCCCAATCATATCCCAAGAGATGACGTAGCTACTTCAAAAGTTGTAAGAGGAGTTCTGGGAACTATACATTTTTTTGCAAAAAAACGTCATTTTTTGTTGCCGCCTTATCCTCGTAATAAATAAAAATATTCTGAAACCTGATCACACTTAAAATTGATACCACAATCATATTCTAGAAGATAATTTGGTTACTGCAAAAAATGTTGACTTTTTGAGACCAGATTTTTTGTAAAAAAAAAAAAAAAAAAAAAGAAAAGAAAAAGTCATTGTTCAACCACCAAATGATCCCCAGGACAAAATTGAAATTTCTGAAACATTATTGCGCATCTATAGGACACTCGAAAACATATTCCAAGAGATGATTTGTATATTGTTGAAAATGTAAGAGGAGTTCGAAGAAGAAGGATTTTTGTGAAAAAACGTAATTTTTTACCAATTAGTTGACCCCCAAGACTTTCAGAGAATTTTTGAAACCTTTTTAAAAAACAACATGACACCCCAAATCAAACTCCACGAGTTCAGTTTCCTGGTTTATAAGATTTAACAGCAGTTTTGAGAAAGTTAAACGTGATAGATGGTCGGACGGACGGAACAGGGTAACAACAATATACTCGAATTTTCTTTGGAAAGTGCAGGTATATTGATTTGACAGGTCTGCGGGGTCTCCTTTAAAATTAAGAAAACAGTATTACATAAGTTTATATTAGAAATAATCAGACGATCACAAGGTAACATATTTACAAAATAGTCAACGACAATAACAACGTGATCTTCCGTTGGCGGAAACATATAAAATTACGGAGGAATATATCAAGTTTGACCATGAATTCAATGGCAATTTGATTCGACCAGAAAGTTCAAGTCACAGATCAAATGGTAAAATTAAACACATTTAAACGATTTTTTTTTGCTACCGCTAATTTTACAGAAATCTAGGCGATCCAATGAAACTATCTAGATGTGACGTAAGAATATGTATTACATATTCTAAACTGCTTTTAGATGATTTTTTAGCTATATAAATGACAACTTTAATTTAAGTAGCTGAATTAAATAAATTTTGCATCGGTTATTTATGTTTTTCTTCAGTCAGTGGATTGTATCGGTGCTACAACACATTGTTGATTGAACTCACCGCAAGAAAGTTTTCCGTCCCTGGCAGTCTTTAAACAAGCAAAGCAAAATTCTGTTTTGCAGAAGGTACACAACATTGATTTACACGCTTGATCGTGTTGCAGCAAAGCTTTGCAGCTTGGGCAAAGACGTTTGGAAGGAACACCGCACATATGGGAATAATCTAGAGTAACTTTTGGACATTCTATCAGTTGTCGCTTGATTTCTAAATTACTGCCCAAATCTTCAAATATACTATTAGGACATTCGTGGTCTTTTGTCCAACTTTGAAGACAAAACCAACAAAATTTAAAAGTAAACCGAGAATCAGAACATTTGGAACATTTTACATGTGAATCGATACATCTTGACCTTTCACAGTATGAGTTACAACCGGGACAAATTTTTATTTCACTTTTTCTTTTCTTATTCAAGAAGTTAAAGGACAATTTTGCGCTAAAAAATAAGTATTCATCTGGGCTTAATACACAACCCTTCAAGATGTCTTCATTATTCCACGCTTGATTACAGTTTCCAAATTCTGTTTGTGCAGGACAAAGCAAGCAAAATTCCGTTTGTAAAATCTTTTCACGAACAAGACCAAACAGTTTGTCAGGTGCTGAAAAAAATACATACAAGTATATATCGCAACTCGTACGCAATATAAAACTATACGTGCTTATTATTAGATATGCTTTAGTTATTTACACAACAAATACATGTTATTACTGATAGCATGTCCGCAAGTAAGTTCTATCCTTGGATCTGATTCATACTCCCATACGAGATCAGGTTTTGTAGATGTTTGGAGTCCGTGTACTGGCCTACTTTCTGCACCTACCATCACATGAAAAGGGTCGTGTAGGATATCACTTGTTATCTCTGGCTCATAGATGAAATAGTTATCCATGTTAACAATATCTATGAGCCAATACGATGTCTTCAACATCAGTGCTACAGATTTTCGTATATCTTGAATTGTACCTCTCTGCACAATAAAATTGATTATACATTCCGTATTGAAAAGAAACAACATTTGAATAAAAAAATGTTTGCTTATAAAGACACGTTAAATTACCTTATGAATAGAATAAAACTGATCCGAAGAAAGTGTCCTAAATGCTATCATGTCCGACATAGTTCTTCCGTAGATATATGTACCTTTATAAATAACGATCTATTTTACTTTCTTTTCGAAGAAAATTAAAATGAAAATAGTTAATAGGAAGGTTATGATGTTATTTTTAGTCGATGGAAAATCCTTCACTTACGTAGATCTAAAATTAACACAAATTCAGAAGGATTTCATTTTCGTTTCTTATTCATGGAAGTATTATTTGTTCACATATATCAGTGATCTTCGAGTCTCGAGCATAAACAACCCAACAAAATGTCGGATCGGATGACGATATTTGTAAAGATGTCAACAAGAAACAAGTCTGAAACAATCAATGTACAAAAGGTATGATTTACTTAAATTAAATAATGATTCCATGAATTAACAGTCTATAAATATAGAAGATGAGTTACATTAAACTTTTATAAAAAATGTTTTTTAACAGACGGACCAATTTTTGACGATTTTTGAGACTTTAGCCGGAAGAGTAGGAATTGAATTGCAGCACATACGTCTTACATTCAGTGGCAAAGAATACCGACACGATCAGCCAGAAGCACGTAAACGGGTGGAAGATATGGGAATAAAAGATCGGTCTACTTTATTCATGGTGTCACGTTTACCTGGTGGAATTAACTATATATAGCCACAGTGTTCAATTACCGGAAAAATGACATCTGAAAATGTTGACTTGTTGTTAATATTAATTAATATATATAAGTGTTAATTGGGTTTTCTCTTCGAATTCTTCGAAGAATAAAATCTGTTTGATTTTTATCTAATTGCATTTTGTGTTTATTTTCTGGGAGGAGCGGGGGATTTGAAGAATTACGAAATTTTTGTTTATGTAGTAATATATATATATATATATATATATATATATATATATATATATATATATAGAGAGAGAGAGAGAGAGAGAGAGAGAGAGAGAGAGAGAGAGAGAGAGAGAGAGAGAGAGAGAATCGTAAAAAAATGTAAGCTATACAAATAAAAGCCTGCAATACACTACGGTGTTTTTGATTTCATTATTTTGCAGTCTTTTTTGTGATAAAACCACCATTCAAATTTTAAATTTAGAATTTGTTTTTATTGATTAATTATTCTACAATTGGCATATGTCCTGAAATTAGCTTATTGGGCTTAATGTGTTTTGATCAAATGATCGACCCCATTTTTTTCGCCATTAAAGAAAGATACCTTATACCTTTAATATTTGCGAATTGCTTGTCAATTGTTTACAGCTTTCATGAAAAGTAAATGGCGTGTTCAATAGCACATGAAGTATCTTTTTCCGTTGCAATGAATAAGGTAGTGTACACCAAAATTAAAGAAACTATAATTAACAAAGGAAACTTTGCTCTTTTCCCCAAACAATATTTGTTTTTGATCTATAGAGAAAGGGCATTGTCTATTCTAGTTAGTAAAACGGACCACCGATAAATTACAAGTAGAACACCTATGTAGAACAGTTTATCGATCGATCAAATTTTCAGCAACCTAAAAAAAATTACATACTTTACGAAATAACGTCAGACTAACCCATACATAGAAAAATTCGCCATTTCTCCCATCAAACGTACTCGTCTGATGTTTAATAACAATAATTTATTTATCTTTAATTACTCTTTATGATTAATTCAATAATTTACAACATAAAGAAAAAAGATATAAACATTAACAGTAAAATTCTTTCACTGATCATTCATGCGAATCAACAAAAAAGCATTTTATTGTTTAAGAAAGGTCTATACTCGAATTACGTCATCACCGATAGTTCTGTATACACTTTATTGAAAATATGTAATTATCATAACTGATAAAGCACAAAATCGTTGCAAAAACCTTGAAATGATAATATTTCATTCGTAGCAGACCAATGCACGTTTCGGAGGTTTTGATCTTTAACTTCAAAACGCTTGGAAATACTGTATTTGTACATACATTTCTGCACTCCCACACAGTTTTTACAAATATATTTATCTTATCACGGCTTTCTCTTAAAAATAAAGATGACTACTTTTTTAAAACATAAAAACTAATTTAATTGGAAAATGTTGAAAGAATAATTATTTAATGTCATTTTCCCAATGTAAAGTTGATTGAGCGAAATAAAGTTTTACATTTTCTAGAAGTTGTACAAAGATTATAAACGTGTTGATCCCTATATTTTTTAGCTTTTCAAGTGCAACAGATATAAATCTAAACTTCTAAGAAAAAAACCGATTAAATTACAAAACTATGATAAGAAATTTGAAATTTGAAAATAATTCTAATTCTTATTTGCCATACTTTCCATACAAAATGTTTATTAATTAAAAAAATAATGATAACCACTGTAATTTGTTTCTGAAATAATTCTTGATTCAAAAATATATATTCTAAATTTCTTTTACTTAAAAAATGTATTTAAAACGGCAAACAATTGAAATTGGCTATAAACGTGATATATAAAGTTGTGGGGGGGGGGGGGGGTGTAACATATTGCTGAGATTTTGGTAAAATAATGAAGTAATTAGTAGTAGTAAATCATTTATTATAGTGACATGTGTTTCAATTGAAAATAATATTATACACATTGAAATATAACATATTATTGTTACACCCGGCCCATCGGACTTATATGTCACTGTTTTAAATTTTAATACATATATAAAATGTCAGCGTGAAAATTTGGTTTGTCTTATCCTGAAAGCTTTAAATATGAATTGAGCACATTGTCGGGGAAAGTTACAGAGTAGTGTTTTAAATAAATCATTGTCATTAAAATTTACGGAGCCTAAAGTGGACTCTAAAAGAGAGTTACGTAAGTCGTTACATAATGAGCATTTTAATAAAAAGTGTTCTTCAGTTTTAATTTCGTTTAAGTCACAAAAGATGCAGATTCTGTCGTCGAGAGGTTCACCACGAAATTGTCCAGTCTCCACGCGAAGGGGGAGTATCCTACATCTAAGTTGCACCAAGGTGGATCTCATGTTTTTTTGGAATGTCCATCAGCACAACGTTTTCAGTGATAAAGTGTTGTTTTATTATCCGGTATGTTCTAAGTTTCGCAGAGTTTTCGAGATCTGATAACCATTTGTTTTCCAATAAAGAATGTTGAATGACAATAAATTGTTGGATGTCGCAGGTCATTGTGTTTTGGTATATATTAATCATATTCGTCGATTCGAAGATAGATTTCAGCTGGTGGCTCCAACTTCTCTCGTTAATTAAATTTTTATCCCAAATGAAAACTTGTTTTATAATTCTGTTGTTATCCAAATTTATATGCATTTCCTATAAAAAATCTTGTTTATGGGCGATTCGCACACACCACGAGGAATAGGTTTACGCTTGACGTAAGTATGACGTACGTTTACTGTGCGTTCATTTTATATGTTGAAGGTGAGCACAAGCGACTTGCAGTCAACGTACATGTAATGCAAGGGACACGTGAGATCTCCTTGCGTGATTCGTGCAAGTCAAATCGTACGATTATCTTACGAGTTTCTTGAATGAGCGCAAGTGCAGCGTACGTTTTCAGATCTCGCAAGGAAACCGTGATGATTGTTGTGCATGTTCAACAGCCACCGTGCGTGCTTATGGGAAGCGTGCTTCCTTCCAAAATCGTAAGATGCACTTGCGTGTCTCGCAAGATTTTCCTTAAAATTCTTCCTAGACCACCCGTAGAAGCACGTACGACCAATTGTGACTAAGGCTTAAGCATACGCACAACTCCGTATTCTGATATAATGTTATTGTAAAAATGACCGTCTACTCCGTACCTGAATAGACTGTATTGTAGGAAATCTCGGTCAACCGTGTCGAAAGCTTTCTGTAGGTCAATAAATGTAACGAATGTGGAATCTCTATTTTGTATTATACTGTTCAGTGTAAAAACGTGTGATCTTCATAGCTTCGGTCTTTTCTAAATCCATTTTGTTCGTCGACTAAAAGTTCGTTATCCTCTAAGTAAGTTGTTAACCTGTTGTTTTGCACTGCACTATATACACATGTACCTTGGATATGACTGAGAGGAGACTAATGCCTCTGTAGGTAAGTGGAATCCTTTGATCAGAGTTAGGTTCCTTGAGTATGGGGAATATTATTGCCTTTTTCCAAACGGATGGTATTTTGTTACTTTCAAAAATAAAGTTAAATAGTTTGTGCAGGGCTTTAATTACCGTTTCATTCTTCAATACTTCAGCGGGTAAATTGTCAATTCCTGTGGATTTCCCATCTTTGTTTCGTAAGACTACGTTGCTTATTTAAATTACTTCGATAGGTTTGTTCAAGAAAGGATATGTATGTTGGTTTAGTCATATTCTGCTCGAATACTTGGTTTTGATAGATTGCCGAGTTTCTAAATTCGGAGTCAAATGAAGAGTTGATAGTTGGATTATATAGGTTAGAAAATTCTAATTTCCATTTCTGTTTCAGAAACGCCGTGTCTGATGTCACCGTGTCGTTGTCCATATAACATTCATTGTGAATTTTTGTTTTTCTCTTTGATCCAAAATGCTTTATTTTATCTTAGAAATTAACGCGGGTCACTTACAGAAATTTCATCTTCTTCTAAAGCTACTCCTCTGCGCCATCTTCGCTCATAGTGTTGAATTCTTTTATCTAGATTATTTTGCGAAAGTTTATATATTCAAAGTAATTCTCGATTATCTCTACGAAAAGAATTGGATTTTAGAAATTGCTTTTCATTTTCTCTCATTGTCTTCCTTAAGGATGTCAGTTCCTCGTTCCAGTAAGGTTTGTGATATTTGAATTTTTTGCGGGTTTTTTCCGAACAATCGATTTTCGGAATCACGTTCTCCATTTCGTTAATTATCGTGTTGCAGAGGTCGTCATGGAGTTTGTCTGACTGGTTTTGTGTCGTTCTGCTGTGTTCGATGTTATCTATCAAGCCTGTAATCGCAGTTATTGCTAAATCCGATTTCATGAAATCACGAGGAATTCGGCGTAGGTTATAACGCTGTCTGTTGTGACTGTTCTGAGGTGGGACTCTTTGTGTAGTATGTGTGTTTGACAATTGTGCAAGATCGGTGTTTATTACGAGGTCAAACGAGAGTAAAGCGTGATGCGGGATTTTACATTCTTCTCCAAGCAAATGAAATACATTGAATTTTTCTATATTTTTGCGACTGGTAATTCGAACATTTTTACAGAGTTTCAAAACATCATGAGGTACACAAATGTAGTCAACAATTGATTTTCCACGAGTAGAATGAAAAGTGTACTCATTTGATCCATCCCCGTGACGGCCGTTTAGGACACAACATCTACTGTCATTAAGAAATTCTAAAAGTGAATTTCCGTGCTGGTTTTGGGTATTATCTGTAATAGTTCTAGGTGGCAGTTTGTCCGTGCAATCGTTACAATCTTTTGTTTTTCCTAATCGCGAGTTAAAATCCCTACAAAAGATGATGGATTCAATATCACTATGCATATATATTTGTGTCAACAGGTGCGTGAAGAAAGAAGTCTCGGCCCCATGGAGAATTATCCGGGGGCAATACGTGAGAATACAACAAATTCCAAATCATTTAGCTTAGTTTTTTAATTTCATGCCAAGAATTCCGTCATAGGAGTTTTCTAGTGTGTCAATATTATAAAACTCGAACAACGACTTTTTAAGGAATGAATACGAAGTAAAACTAATGATTTCAAAAGAAAAAAGACAACTTTAACCATAAATTGGTGAAAATTAAATATAAGGACACAGTATTTTGTGAAAGGAAAACAACTTGGCTTGAATTGTCCCCGACCAACTTCCCAAAAGACAAACATGATTTATTTTGTTTAATGATTCATGACTTGCTTTGCCCCACACCCTTTCCTAATAGAGGAGTTAATTTTGCTGTCGTATGTTTTGTAGTGGTGATTATTTTTAAAATGGTGCTGATGGGGGGAGCGGGTCATTTCTTGGTATTTCCGTCTTTCTTTCTGTTTCGCAAATATCAATGACCCAATGAAAAACATTTTAATGAACATAAAAGTGCATGGTAAAAACACATTTTTGTGTAGGCATTGACAATTTGTTTAATTATTCGGAACACGCCATATACCTATTTAAAAAAGCGATTTTCCCAAACCAGTGTTTACTTTCGGTTTTGCTTTATAGCTTCGCAGAAAAATATTTTCCTTTTAATGCTTATTCATGAACTTTGAAGAGGTCTAGGTAAGCGTACTTATTTTCGTTTTCTTCTTCTACATGTACTATATGATAAGATTAACATTATAACTACGGTACACCTTTAGTACATTGTGTGAATTTTTCATCCATGTAATGATGATAGTTCGTCATTAAATGCTGCATGTTTGTAGTCTTCATTGTCTTCCATATAAATCATGATAATACATGTACTTTGAGGTATGTATACCGTGATTGTACTTCATTATGAATGGTGATACTTTGTGTTTAAATGCTGATACTATTTAATTTACGATGCTGATTAATCATTGCTGAAATGTACCAGCGAGTGCACGAACGAATTGAGTAAATGATTTAATTGATCATAGTGATATAAGATCTATATCGAGATAATTATTCGTAAGTTCGAAAATAGATTTCTTAAATAAGAGAAAAAGAGGTTCATAGCATAGTTTTTGTAAGCTGAGGGGTCAGACCTAGCCGCAATAAATTTACAAGCAAAAAAGGAAAACAATAACTTTTCACCATTCTTTAATTCTAAATTGGGCATGACCTTTTAATCAGTTATATTCAGTTATTTAGAGCAGTATTCTAAAATTTGATCTTTTCATGAACTTTCCTTATAATCTTGCTCACTGTCTCAAACAGAAAATAGCCGGAGATGTGGGTAATGTTTGAAACTGCAGAACATTCATCAAAGATTTGAACATGCATCACAAAATATGGAGTATACATCACAAGATTATAGAATATACACCACAAGATATAGAATATACAGTGTATATTGAGATTATAGAATACGCATCACAATATAAAAAATATACATTGTCATGATACTAAGCACACAATGCAAGATTAGATCAAACATACATCACAAGATATTTAAAGCATATCACATAATGATATTACAGCGCACAAATATTGAATGAAGCAACATTTGACGGAAGCCCATAAGGCTCATTCTAGATCCGAGATACGAAATACGAGATTCAGTATCCAAATTGACAGATCAAATGAAACATATGAACACCAGTACCAAGCGACACCAAACTGTTCTGAATAAGGTCAAATAAAAAAATATGTGTGGTTCCGGTAACGTATAAAAAAATGAGGGTATGTAGCTAGGTATTTTTTTTTTTTAGAAATGTATAAAATGATTCTCTTAGTACTGCATGTACCTAGCACTGCATTGCAGATGGCATGTGTATTAAGTGAGATAAATATACTAAATTAAGATTGGTAGGGGGCATCTAGCCTTTATTACTATGACACAAATATTTTTAAACCAAAAATTAATAAAAAAATAATTTCTGTTTAAAAACAACATGAACAAAAAAGTATTAAATGTTCGGTATTAATTATAGGGCTGGGACGATTCAGAGTTCATTCGATTTGGTTCGAATTTGATTCAAAATGCCATGATTTGTTGTTATTTTTTTCTATTTGTTTCAATTAAACAAACTTTAAGGTCAATCTCAATATTTCTCATTTTAAATTTTAACAAATTATTTTTACCTTGCAGATTCCATATAGATTCAATTTAGGGACCAACTTAGAGCAAAATTTTAGGGAGATTCACTTCTACCTATCAAAAAGATAGGGAAAAGCTTGAGAAATTAGAGAGACTTCCATTTCTTCACAATAGCATGATGCTAAATAATGATACACAAAGTTTAAGTCTTTAATAATTTAGATTGGATTAGAAACAAGTCAATAAAAACTTAAACAACAATCTAATTTTTTTTAAATATCTAATTTGTTGAATTTAATTTTTTTTATGTATTCATACATTTTATGTATAAAATGTTTTGCAATTTTATTAGCTTAATGACAAATAAAATCAGTCTTTGTATTTTGGTGTATTTTGAAGGTATTATTCCAACCATTTGACCCAATTACAACCGTTATGCAGAGGACCTTAAATTAACTGTTAACATATTGTTTTATGATTATTTCAGCATTAATTTGGCAGTGTTATAAACTAATTACAAGCTACAAACTAATTATAACAAGAGGCCCATGGGCCACATCGCTCACCTGAGGAACAATGGGTATGATAAAATCAGCTTAATGGAGTCATAATAAAAACTATCTGGACAATGTAGTATAATACATGTAGATCCTGTATAAATAAAAATCAATTTTTTCCACTGGATATTCTTATGTTTATTATCATTAGTTTGGATGATTTTATAGTAATATCACATGTTGAGCATTGCAGCTCTCAAAAAGATCCTAAACAATTGTTTATAAATGGGATATAAACCTACATCAAACTCTGAACCCCTTGTGAGACCCAATTATCCAGGAATCATCCAGAAGCCAAAATCTAAACAATTTTAAATAATCACCTGGCCGATTAGTTTCTAAGAAGAAGATTTTTAAAGATTTACTCTATATATTCCTATGTAGATATTTGATCCCCAATTGTGGCTCCACTCTACCCCTGGGGGAAATGATTTTCACAACTTTAAATATACACTACCTGAGAATGCTTCCACACAAGTTTCAGCTATCCTGGCTGATTAGTTTCTGAGAAGAAGATTTTTAAAGATTTATTCTATATATATATCTATGTAAAAAGTTGACCCCCCCCCCCCAATTGTGGCCCCACCCTACCATCGGGAGTCATGATTTTCACAACTCTGAATCTACACTACCTTAGGATGCTTCCACACAAGTTTCAGCTTTCCTGGCCAAATGGTTCTTGAGAAGAAGATTTTTAAAGATTTACTCTATATATTTCTATGTTAAAAATAGACCCTCCTTTGAGCCCCACCCTACCCCTGGGGGTCATGATTTTCACAACTTTGAATCCTGAGGATGCTTCCACATAAGTTTCAGCTTTTCTGGCCAAATGGTTCTTGAGAAGAAGATTATTAAAGATTTACTCTATATATTCCTATGTAAAAAGTCGACCCCCCCCCCCCATTTTGGCCCCACCCTACCCCATCGGGGTCATGATTTTCACAACTTTGAATCTACACTACCTGAGGATGCTTCCACATAAGATTCAACTTTCCTGGCCAAATGATTCTTGAGAAGAAGATTTTTAAAGATTTACTCTATATATATTCCTATGTAAAAAGTTGAAACCCCCATTTTGGCCCCACCCTACCCCAGGGGGTCATGATTTTCACAACTTTGAATCTACACTACCTGAGGATGCTTCCACACAAGTTTCAGCTTTTCTGGCCAAATGGTTTTTTAGAAGAAGATTTTTAAAGATTTACTCTATATTTCCTTTGTAAAAATTCGACCTCCCATTGTGGCCCCACCCTACCCCAGGGGGTCATGATTTTCACAACTTTGAATCCACACTACCTGAGGATGCTTCCACATTAGTTTCAGCTTTCCTGGCCTAACGGTTTTTGTGAAGAAGATTTTTAAAGATTTACTCTATATATTCCTATGTAAAAAGTCGACCCCCCCATTATGGCCCCATCCTACCCCCGGGGGTCATGATTTTCACAACTTTGAATCTACACTACCTGAGGATGCTTCCACATTAGTTTCAGCTTTCCTGGCCAAATGGTTCTTGAGAAGAAGATTTTTGAAAATTTCTCGAAATTTTTTATTAATTCCTAATTATCTCCCCTTGTAAGAGGGCTTGGTCCTTAATTTTCACAACTTTGAGTCCCCTTAGGCTAAGGATGCTATGTGCCAAGTTTGGTTGAAATTGGCCCAGTGGTTCTTGAAAAGATGTTGAAAATATGAAAAGTTTACAGACAGACAGACAGACAGACAGACAGACAGACAGACAGACGGACGGACGGACGGACGACAGACAAAATGTGATCAGAATAGCTCACTTGAGCTTTCAGCTCAGGTGAGCTAATAAAAACACTAAAAGAAATAACATCGATTGTAATTTTCAATGCACAGTATGTGGTTACATCACCCGTATTTATAACCCCTATAGATAAGACAGTCGCAAGTTGTTTTTCACAACAGGGGTTAACTGAGTCTGTGAAAACGCCTTTTGAAATTGATAATTATCATTTTATTGCCTATGGGTTTTATTAACTCGGAATACAGGGTGACTTCGACATCTCTTTCGAAGGAAATTCCGGCGAAGTTACCGATCAAAAAGCGAGCATGTCACTACCTAGATTGGTCCTAAATTATTTATTGTGAGGTACACAAGGTACAAACAGTTCTTAATTTATCTTATTTTCAATCAACTGATTGGAATTAAAATGTTTCCACACTAAATTGGGGCCGTCATTGCTGAAACTAAATCTAATATTGGAGCCGATGACGGAAAGCGGGGAAAATTCCGGAAAATTTTGAAAATAGGCGAAAAAAAGTTTAGGGTCGGGGTAAAAAAATAGGGACGGTCGGGTGACCGGAACCACAGATATTTTTTTATTTGGCCTAATGATCATCTACACATGCTCTTACCTACAAATAAATGTTATTTTATCTCTAGTGAAATGATTACTTGTATGAATTATTTCACACGCACATATACAGTCATTGGACAAAAGTATTCGTCGGTGACGTAAAAATGGTTTGTTTATATTAACTTATCAATAAAAAAGACTCTCCTGATTTTAATATTTTGTGAGATTGTCCTTCATTTAAATAACTTCTTGAAGACGGATTGAAATTGCGGCATATAGCTGGCGAACATAATCTACCGATAGGTTTTGCCAGAAAAGTGTCATAGATCACTTCCGCGATCAGCTGATCTTTAGACTCGATGGTGTTTCTTGTAGACTGCAGCTGTCTTTTAAGTTTTAACCAAAAATTTTCAATAATATTAATTTCGGGAGATTGAGCTGTCCTTTATGTAGTGTTTATATTATTTTCTTCCATATAGGCACTGAGTTATCGCGATCTATGAACGGGGGCATTGTCATCTTGAAACACATAATTTCCATGAGGTAAATGTCGAACAATAACGGACCACAAATTGTTTTCTAATATATAAAAAAAAAATTTCAGAGTTAATATTACCGTTAACACTGGTCATTGTTCCAACACCATCGTAACAAATACAACCCCAGATCATAACAGACAATTTGCTCTTTGATGGTGCACACACGAGATGGGGGTTGTCAACTTCGTCGGTCATTCGCCAGATATATACACGGTTGTCATTACATATTTCTACCTGACATTCATCACTGAATATCCAATTCTTCTAGTGATCATCAACAGTCCAGTTTTTGTCTTTCTCTGCACCAAGAAACGCGTTTTTTCCTGTTACAAACTCTGACGATCATCTATTTCTGCACCCATCTATTGTATCCCATTTTAAATAATTTTCTCCTGACAGTCTTTGAACAAAAAGTAGAATCCTTTGCATTATTTATTTCACTTGTTATATCATCCATGCGGTGTCCCTCTCCTGTTACTTTTCATGATTCTTGAAAGTTGGACTTCATCGTGCACGGAGAACTTCGGCTTCCGCCCAGATCGATGCCTGTTTTCCACACTTCCATGAACTTAATTTTTTTTAATAATGCTAACAATAGTAGTCTAAGGTATTCCCAACAACCTCCCAATATCTTCCTTATTCTTCTCTGTCTTGTAAGCTTCTTTAACTTTCATTCTTACTGCCACCGGATTTTCCTCTAACTATCGAGGGGGCATTTTCTCGAGCTTTGTTCATAGAATATTTTGACAGTCGACAACAAATTGTAAACTCTGACGTTATCTAAAAACTATGACGTATTTATGGTAAGAAATTCCGAACCGGATGTGCTTTCTATAAATAGCGCGATACAAAAATAGCCGCGACGAATTTACAACATCAAATGCATTTTGATGCCAGTGAAAGATAATATCACACAGTATGAATAATCAACAAAAAAAAAAGAACTTGCACAGTTACAAAGTTTCTATCGACAAGCACTTTCTGGATTTAAACATCCTTCTTCAGTTGAACATACATAAGATATGATTTTTTTCCCTTTGAAACGTTAACCATGACTTCATGATGTAATGAGAGTCTTTTCAGGGAAGGAATAAATCCATGACGTCATAATACAATATAAAACGTTAAAGTTCGGTAAAAATGAGATTGTGTTAAAATGTGGTTTCAGCAAATCAATCTGAGAATTATTTTTAGTTTGTAGACAAAAGGGCATGTGTTAACTAATAATTGAGAATCCATCACATCAGATCTATTGTATTAAGTATTTATTTATAAGGTTTAGGACGCCTTTTTCTAGGAAAACACATCATGAATCTAGTTTTTGGTAATGTTTTCAATATAGAAGAATATGCATTGTATACGATCAAACGGGTGATTTTTACCGATTTGTTGAGAGTGCTCAAAGTTCATGTTTAGAACACAAAAACACCTTTAAAATTAACAGTTTTAAAATGTTATAACTCGTTCTATCAAGAAGAAAGTATAGAATATATATATATATATACATTCATATATTAAATCTTATTTAAATCTTTGATCATTTCTGTAGATTACCATCTCCCAAACTTCGTCCAAAATTAACAATTACATTTAAATCATACATATAATTTGCATTTAAGGTAGTCCATCCATAACTAAGGCAAATTTAACAATTTTGATTGATCTTTACTACATCAAATACGTATTTTAAAGTAATTATGAGGCTGACATAAACCAAACTCGGGAGTATGTATGTAATCAATTCAATGAACTTTTTGAACTTAAAACTTTTTTAAAGAGTTGTTTGCCCTTTACACAAAAAATTAAAATTCATTTTCTGAAAATATGTATGGTAAATTATGAATTATTTTAGCATATTCGAAGAAAGGGAAAACTTTTGCAACGTTTCACAAAGAGAAATGTGAGAAAATTACTTGTACTAAAAATATATATTTAAACATGCACATTTCCCTTAGACTTCAATTTAGACTTCAACATATGATAATTCTGTTAATATTTAATTATTTTTTTTTTATTTCAGAGGGGAATCTTAATTATTTAATAAACTCCTTAAAATTACACTATAATTTTAGTGATCAAACTTGCAATCTATTAGATATGAAATATGATAGTTATGGATGGACTACCTTAAGTACCTCTCTAAAGATGAAACACGCACTGCAAAGATCTGTGTACTACTTCAATCGTAAGTAGCGCACAGGCTTTGGTGAGACCAATGAGATTTTTTACATGCTTCCATTCCTTCGTATTGAGACGAGATACTAAACAAATGAATATAGATTTGTACGTGTGACGTCAGTGATCTCGCGCTACATTTTCCGCGATAAATTTAGAGGTGAATCAAACATCTGTAATGCGTGTAGTACTATGATACCTGCCTTAGATGTTTTTTGCTTTTTTTTAATTTAATTTTTTTATTCGATTATATATATATATGTGTGTGTGTGTGTGTGTGTGTGTGTGTGTGTGTGTGTGACGTGTATGACGTGGCAACTGAACACCTTAACTTCCCACATGCAAATGGACACTTCTTGAAAAATGGAGTTAGAGGGAAGAAATGTTCATTTTTTCACTAGAAATAACAACTAATAATGGTATTAGACCTAATATGTATCAAAAAAGGTTTATTTCAATCCTTGATTTTTCACATACCAAATGAACACTTAACTCATACACAACCAAGCGAACACTTTCATTTACACACTATCCATTGAACACTTCTAAAGCACACAGTCAACTGAGCACGTCTGGCACACACAGTCATTTCAACACGTATAATACACACAGCCAACTAAGCACATTTTGCACACACAGTATCAACTGAACACTTCTAAAGCACACAGTCAACTCAGCACGTCTGACACACACAGTCATTTCAACACGTACAACACACACAGCAAACTAAACACATTTAGCACACACAGTATCAACTGAACCCTTCTAAAGCACACAGTCAACTGAGCACGCCTGACACACACTGACATCTGAACACATTTAGCACACACAGTCAACTAATCACTTTCTTTCGAAGACTTATGATATTACAGGTATCTGCGGCTGAAATCCATCTTTTTAAAAAATATATTTTCTGACCTTGACCTTTTGACTTAAAAAACAATAGGGGTCTTCTTATAATTTCAATGAAATGCTCAGAGAATCTTTAATATACTTCCTGGAAATGAGTGTTCCAACAAACAGAATGACAGTCGAATGGAAAGAAAAATGAATGAAACCATTGAAATTGCAATGTTGCAGCATGCTGTCAAAAAAGGTAACGTTATGGGGTATATAAAACCCTCTAAACAGCTTGACAGGGTGGGGTGTTTGACTATGAACAATGCTTTTTCATACATACTGTAGATACCTAAACTTTCTATTTTATACTTTAGGGGAGTCATGCTTAATAATGCTCATGCCAATAAAAAGTAACTTTTCTTCATAAAAATCAACACGTATTGGAAAGGTGGGGGGGTCTATGATATTGATTATGATATTCAACAAAATAATAAAATCAGAGAAGTCATCTCTCTCTCTCTCTCTCTCTCTCTCTCTCTCTCTCTCTCTCTCTCTCTCTCTCTCTCTCTCTCTCTCTCTCTCTCTCTCTCTGTGGACAATACTAGCAATGTTTTCGTTAAGATTTTTATAATTTTTTATTGTAAGAATTGTATGTTATCGTATCACGACGATTTGAAACATATGAGATAGTTCAATAATCCAACCGTGAAAAGAAATGACTGCATTTAATTTTTTTTGCTTGGGAAGCAGATGTAGCTAATATAATTTTTAAAAAAATATATACAATATATTATAGTCAAAACCATTACTCTTTCATTATAAAAAAAACATATTTAATTTATAAATGTCTGCATGTTAAAATAATCGTTTTAAGTGTATTTAGTATGTAAATGGTTGCTTTATTCACCTGTAGTTTCAGTGATTGGAATGCACACTTTGCATATTAAGAGGAAACGTGGGGAAAACGGACGATAAATGTACGAGGGGCATTGATCAGTTGATTTAATTGTTTAAAAGTTCTGTGAAATTTTAACTTTTGTGATTGTTTTATTAAGAAATAAAGGAAAAATAGTCTATGGATGTAAATGTACTGTCTCACAATTAACTGATTAAGCCTGCTCGTAATTAACCCCTAATTGTCACCAGTATATGTCGCGTACGGTGTGTTTCCATTTCGCCATAACTGTGAAAAATATAATAGACTAGAGCCGAGCTCGTTGCAAAGCAACGAGGAGGTCTTCCGTTGCAGCTTCGTGTCGAAAAAGGATTGTCAATACGATAATAGTCATGATGTTATATACTAGTGGTTATAAATGAGTAAATGGATGGCATGTATCAGCCCCTTATTGAAGAGGACAGCAATTCCAATCCAGCAATAATTCAGTCAGGGAAAAACACGTGGTTTCTTTTTTTTAATATATTTGACAGCGTATTAATGTTTGAAAATGTATGCGAAATACATGTATGAAGAATTTATCAGCAACTGCTTAACTGCAAAGCCATATTTATAATAATAAATTTTCGCCGCAAAGAGATTGACCGATCAAATGATTTTAGATCCTATTTTTGATTTATTTTCTGTTCTTTGTATAATTTCAAAACTATATACATCATTGGGATCTTGAACTTCTCAAATAGCCCCGCTTTATTAAAAGATGAGACATTGAAAATCACTTGCGTAACTATTCACTGAAAAAAATAGTTCAAGGTCACAGCACACCCCTTACTTTTTCTGGTGAAACTAAAACTGGATTTGACAAAAAGAAGGAGACGGCATAGAATAGACATCTGTTTCACTGATGATTGTTATGATCTTGACCTTTGAATTATAAACTAAGTTTATGATTACTGCACACGCATAAACCACAAGTACTGTTTGCAATGATCTATATTTTTACCAGGAGAGAGAACACACGGTCCAGAATACAGTGTATACAGTTGTATGCTATGACATTGACTCTCTAAATAGACACTTTAGGTAATTGATGCCCTTAAAGCAAAAACAAGTCTTAAATTTTGACTAAAAATTTATTAAAACTTTACACAGTGGTCTGTGTTATGACAATGACATTTAAAAAATATCTTGATTCAAGGTCACTGTACATCCTTGACTTAAAAGCACTCTTTATAGTAATGTATGAGCCAGACAGAATCATTGGGAGAAAAATATAATTATGGTTAGAAAAAGATTTTTCAAACAGGTCTCATATGATCCTGACCTTTGATCCAGAAACTTTGTTCAAGGTCATTGGACACCCTTTAGTTTAAGGCACTCTATAGCTGAAGTATTAGAAGTACATGTAAGTAAGTTACATAAATGTAGGAGCAAGACTCGGCTAGCTTGGGAGAATATATGGTCTGGACACCTGGGGTACGTAACATAAAGGGTACTTAAGTCTAAGACAGTGCTTAAGTAGGACTTAGGTACATTCTTAGACTTAAGTCCGTAACTAGAAGAGTGCTTAGCTGGGACAATTTACCCAAAACTTAGGCGGCCGGTAAATGTGACTTAAGTTTTTTTAGAAGTTTTATTGTTAATTATTGCAATTCAGCATTTGAATACAGTGTATTTATCACATAATTTACACAAAAATAATGTCATAATATTCACCAATATCAAAGTTTTGGATTAATTGATATAAATATTAACAGTGGTTGTAAAGAGATGTAACATTTTCCATATAGTATGCAAATGGGCTGCTGAATAGGTTGTAAACACGTAATGCTCAGTTTACTCATGTTACTAGACTATGTATGTAAATTCACGAAACTTGAGAAATTAAAAAAGGACGTTTAAAGACAGAAAAACTCTCAGTGATTTTAAAGACGACGATTGCCTCATTTCAAGATATCGTCTTAACGAAGAAAATACACTCATAGTATGTAACTTGCCTTATTGGTGATGTAATATGCAAGACAAAAGATAAAAAGAAATCCACTAGTTTTAACGGTATCGCGATATTACGCCACAGGGAGTTTTCGAGAATGACTGAACTAGTGAATATTCGTAAAAACAAAGAAGTAACAATAGACTGAATACATTGCCCGAGAGCCATCGCTTTGAGCTTTTTAAAAATGTTAGGTACATTCAAATTCGATAAAAGAAATGAACAAATTGTTTTTACTCTTTAACATAAGCATGACTTAGCAAAGACATTGCTAAGTTTTCTTTATGTTATGATATAAGACATACTTAAGTTGGACTTAGGCAGGTCCTAAGATTCCACCTAAGTCCTATACTTATGACCCTACTTAAGTCAAAATCTTAGCATGCTTTATTTAACGAGCCCCTGACCTCCACTCTTTTACCTAGAAACTTGGTTTAAGGTCACTACACACTCTTTATCCAAAGGCACTCTGTGGATGAAGTATTAGAAGTACATGTAAGTAAGTTAAATGTAGGCAGACCCAATTACAGAGAAATTACACTTGTGGAAAAGTAAACATACTCATCATTATACGGCGCCATCGATATCAGAGTGGGACGTCGATCCTAGTTATACATATATATGAATAGATATTATGACCATAAATTATGATTAGTATCCATTGTCATGTAAGAAGGGGGATTAACCAAGTGTTCTGTCCACAAGTACCCAAGTTACAAACACTTGGATAAACGTATTTTTGCATTGTTATTTCATACATAATGTATAATGCTGCGTTTGTGTTTTAGGAAAGTATCAATTGCCAGTAATAATCTGTTTAGAAAATATGTGGTCACAATTTATCTACGTAAATGTAGCTTGTACACTGATCCTGAACATATTTGAATAACTGTTCAAATTTTCGGCGATGTTTAGTACTGGTTGACGTCCATGCGCGGATCTAGAGGGGGCGGATGGGTGGGTAACTGGAAATTTTAAACAAACTTATTAAATAGACTTAGTAAAATTACTTATCATATATACATGTATGGCTTGGACACCCGCTGGCAAACACCATTATCCCACGGACCCCCCCCCTCCCCACCCCTTAAGTTTCCGGGGGGGGGGGGAATCCTGGAACCGCGAATGACGTCGTATTTATCATGCCCTATCTTTAAGGATCACCGGACTCCATGACTATGTGATTTTGTTTAGTTAAAAGTTTTGAAAATTGTAAGCATGTAGTTGGCCCCGTGTTGTACATTTATTACGCGACCTCCGTGCGCTCATTTTGCGGAAGAAGTAAAAGCGCTGATCAGACAACATACACACACACCAAAACGATTCGGTGAAAATTAAAAATATATTAACCATTCGAGTGCGCGTGCACCGCATACGCACAAGTTCGACTTGTAAAGTTCGCACGAATAAAAATCTCCGCAATCTACGGATTTGCAGCATTTTCAATCATATGACCGCTACTCGATCTTCTACAACTGCCCGAATCTGATCAATTGTTTTTTAACATATCTTTTACTCTTTGAACACATGTTCCAATGAAAATGAAAGATATAAAAAGAGTAATTGCAATGAGCTTCTACAATGAATTAAACGACCATACAGAAAAACTACAAAAGCGATCATGTTACCGTTTCTCTTTTACGACCTGAATCTAAACATAGTATTTTTGGAAATTCGCGTGAATATGTACCTAAAATAATCCCTGAATCCCTTAATTCCGGACATCGATCAGCGAGGTTTTTTGTATCGTGCGAGCCCCTCTCGCATACATTGCAACATGGAACTTTAATTTTAAACTGCCTTACAAAAAACGCTTGGAAATTATTAAGAAAAAAAATTACCATTTTGGATCCTGTTCAATTAATACATTCAAATTCTCTCTCTCTCTCTCTCTCTCTCTCTCTCTCTCTCTCTCTCTCTCTCTCTCTCTCTCTCTCTCTCTTTGTACATTTTATTAGAATACCTATAAAACTTTATACACTTATACACTAATTTGTGTTCGCCAAATATTAATTCATAAGACAGGTTGATCTGGCAGGTTGTGAATATCGTCAAAAAAGTGTTGAAGTCTGTCCCGTGAATGCATTAAAGTCTCAGAAGTAATTTAACGGAGATAATCATGGGTAAATATATTAACCTTTTAGTTGAAACGCTAGTCGATTTTACATGAACCTGTCAAAATTTCGGCGTTGTATTGTATTTATTCAAGAAACATGCACATGTGTGATAGGGTAGAAGCACACGAAGCTTGACGTGTGTATTAGACTACCTCTTGTCCACTCGCGCGGGATTTGCAAGGGATGGATTAATATGTAAATGTATACACGAATCCCAGTTTCATTTTAAACAATATAACTATTTCATGACATCGACAAAATCTCAAAGAACACTTTTTATAAAGAGAGCCATACCAACATATATATTATTTTTGAATTATGAAGCTAAAACAGATTTCATCATTAACAGGTTAATCTTTTTTGTCGTTGATCTCAAACATTATTCTACAGTTTTTAGAACATTTTAGACTTACAAACCCACCATTTATCTATGTCTGTCTATGCTTCAGATGGGACTAATAATGTTTTTACTAATTCTTAATTTACACTCTATCGTTTAAATCAATTTAAGGATGACATTCAAACAATTCTTTGTGTTTACGGTTAAATAAAACAATGTATGTAAGACGCGAGTCTTGTGTATTAGATCACCATTGACCGCTAGGTACATGTAGTCCAGCCGCGACCGAACTCCTCGGCCGCGGGCAAGGGGTGAGTTACGTAATGACACACACAGCTCAGAACCAAGGTACATGTAGATTTGAAATGCTTGCAGTATAATGATTAAAATGCATTACATAGGTATTATTTTTTTAGACTTAGATACTGTAACCACAATTGATATGTATGTTTCTGACGATGTTTCAGATTGGGAATAATATTCAATTGCTTTTATATTTCTTTAACACTCTATTGGTTTAATCAATTTAAGATGAATAAACTTTAATATGAAAACAAAATTCAAACAATCCTTTGTGCTTACGGCTAAACAAACCCATACAAGTAAGGTGCAGATCTTTGTGTATTAGATAACCGCTGACCGCTTAGTAGTCCCCTGTCGTATAATTATAGGTCCTCCCCGTAAAATGGTCCGGAGCGGACCTATAATGTTAACATTTAAGGTCCGCCTTTGCTCTAAAAGGTCCGGCCCGTATAAGAAAAGGTCCGCCTAACATAAAAGGTCCGGGGTATATTTTCCATTTCTATCTATTCAATTTCGAGTATTTTGTTACAAAATAAGTGGTATTATATTGTAATTCGTTTAAAGGAGTACTTAGCCGAAGTGGTTCGTAAATATCCAGCACAGAGTGTAAATGAAAATACATACAGCTTGGTCAACACAAATAAAAATTACAATATTTATTACAGTTTAAAACTGTTTTTTCATTTAACTTTAATTTTGCAGGGCGACCTTATATAAACAGGAAATGAAGCTACATGTATTAATTGGTGTCATTAATTAAACAATAGCTTGAACCAGGTGTTATATACACACACCACCCTGCAGGTGTGAAGGGTTCACACCTTCAGGTGTTTGACCGTTTGAAATTATCAAGTACTAGTAAACAATGGACATTTCACACGTCCTCTTTTTGCACATCTTTCCAATATGATACACGTCTGAAAACTTAAACCAATTCAAAATAAAATATTCTTCACACTTTAATTATAACGATACCCGCAAGCCGTATTATTGCTATATTTTATTTACACTATAACACATGTGTAAGTTATGCTAATTGCATGTATAATAAATAGTTAAGTTCTTCGATCCTTCTTTTCCCTAATTATATTTTTGGATCGGACCTTTGCCTTTGTTATAATCAAAAAAGGGTAGTATCCAATTTTTTAAAGGAACTAATTTATATATAATAGGAAATTAAATACATGTAAGATTAGTAAAGAGCCCTATTCCTTCGGCTATATTAGCATTTTGCATCTGACAAAAAATATAAAGGGATTTTTTTAAAAAGAACATATTCGTGAAAAAGGCAAATGTTGACACCCCTGGTAAAGAAATTGGGCGCACAAGATTATAAGTTTGCAGGAATCATCGACACGAATCAATAGTGATTTAAATGTCTATAACCTCGAAAGGCTATGTACAGATTTGAACCAAAATTAATTACTCAAACTATATCATGTTGAGAGTTGAAGTACATGTCTATTTCGGCTATTAAAAAAACTCACAAGCTTTCTAAAAATGGCAATGAGAGGGTAAACTGATAACTAGTTATATTGGAAATGTTAATGCATACATATTTTAATTCATTTATATCGTATATCTTAATAAACTAGTAATAAGAACAGAAAATAGTGTTCATACGGCAGAAATCAATAACGACAAATTAAAATATACCGGTTTTCTATAATTCAACATAATGTTATATCAACATACATTTAAAAACAAAAAAGTTTAAAAAAATAAAGTGAAAAAGGAGTCACCGGTAGGATTTGAACCCCAAAAACCGCATGTATGTATTCACTAATCCAGGACGAAACCATTGAGCTTCACAATATGCGGTATAAAGTAGTGTTTGAAACAACATTGTCATATCCATGGACTTTGTTTTTTATCCTCACAAAAATATTTTGAAAAAGTACATAATTAGTCATCTCTGGGTCATCTCTCCATCTTTTTTTAAAAAGCGACATCTTTAATGTTGAAATATGTCATCTTTGCACGTTTCAAATTTGTGAAGAGAAGACCCAGAGACAATAAAATCATTTAAAAACAGCTGTAAATAAGTATGATTTTGCATGAATTGCATCGTGTTGCTATATTTAGACCCATATAATGATAAAACCTTTTGCATTACAAACATTTTTCTACCCATTCCACGTCCAGCAGAAACCAAATAATGGTTATAATTCGAAAAATGTGCAAAATTAATTGATGAAATTTCCACTCTCCTTGTGCGCCCAGATTCCTGCCGAATGTACATCTTAAGCGCCCACTTTCTTTTATTATTCTAGATTCCTGTTACACTCACATATAGCATTAATTAATTTTTTCACAAATATCATGTAAACATCATAACATGCACTTCTTGGCCCCACCCCCAATAAAAAAAAAGGTCATTAGATAAAAAACAATACAGTCTGACAAATATGACAAATCTACCTTATTTTGTGATTATTTCAACGAGACGGACAATCGCTTGCAATGGATTCCAGGCCTTTGTCACGTTTTTAAAAAATCGTCGGATAAAACTCAATTATAAATATGTTTTCACTTCTTTTACTTAACATTACATTAATTTTAGGGTCTTTTTAGCGATACAATACATGTACCGGGGGTCTCACTTCTTTAAATGAAATATTTTACGATGAAAATCAATGATATAAATATTATTATAAATAATGTGTAACTACTCTGAATACATTTATAAAAAAAACTAAGCTAAAGTCAATTTCATGTCCACTCCAACTTTAAGATCAACTGATAAATATCATTACAAGAACCTATATTAAACTCACTGCATCCATGTATGACCAGTACTTTCAACGAGGTGGACCTTTTCTTGTACTATGATATTGGGTCCTACCCCCCTGAATCAAAATGTAATTTAGATGAACATCAATGCATGCATCAATATCTATTTTATACTTAATTCCTTGTTTAACTACATGTATTAAGTTAATGTTAAACATGTTTTTTCAACGGGCGGACCTCTACTTTTATTTGCAATTACGTCAAACTCCAGGTCAGATTACTCTCTTGAGGTATATATCCACCTCTACATGTCCCCTATTCAGTCGTAACGATTGCATTTCGTACATAATAATCATTTCAATTTTGGAATGTGTCAAAATGTTCATTGAAAATCATGTTGCAAAAGGAATACAACTTTTTATACTTGTGCCAGTTTATTATCCATTACGTATTGGATTAAGGAAGTTTTTTTTTACATCCATTTATCAATTCATTTGATTAAAATCTTCGACTGTTCGCAGAGCTACGTCTTCTATTTGTTTATTCGCTTCGACAAACAGCGCTACTTAAAACCGTACATACAGAGCTACGTCTTCTATTTGTTTATTCGCTTCGACAAACAGCGCTACTTAAAACCGTACACTTCCGTTCCTACACTGTGCATGGTACATGTAGTATGTTCATTTTTATGGCGCGTAGAATCAGTGGATCGGTAGATAAAGTTCCTTCCGTGATCTTGTCTTAAATTTCTTTATAAGACACTTTAAACATTTAGATAAATTTCCTTCCATGATCTTGTCTTAATGTTTTTACTTCATCTTTTTCAGACACTTTAAACATTTTGTTTAGACATCATTTGTTTGAAGAAACTAAGAGAGAGAGAGAGAGAGAGAGAGAGAGAGAGAGAAAGAGAGAGAGAGAGATTAACTTACCACATTATCAGATTTTTATTACTTTTTTAAACACTCTACCTGTAGTCAATTAAAATATGGTTTTCAATTATATGTACATGTATCATCTAATTAATTGCTTTTAATCATAGGTACATGTATCATCTAATTAATTTCTTTTGTCTTTTCACACCCTTATAGTTACCACAGTTACGTATACACTATATTGTCAACGTATATCCTCTGTCCAGGTAATGCACATATGCGACCTTTAATTAATTATCTTAAAATAATGATAAATCTACCTATAAATTATTAGTATATTAGTATATTACCATACGTTCCTGATCTACTGAAAGTTTAACAAAGCACGAGCTAAAAAGACAATCTTAGTTGTGTAGAACACTATAGCGGAGACATTATTTTCTTTCTCAGTTCAGGGGTGTATTCTGATTAGCACAGGTGTTAATGCCTGCAGGGCTTCATTTACCCTTGTTTTCCTGTCGTGAAACACTCTGCTAATACGTATACACCGGAATAGATTTAAAAACAATGGGACTAAATGGTGTGTGCAAATTATTGTCAAAGTACTCATGGTTTTCCTTTTTTCAGATTCTTAAACAATTGGTCAAAATCTAATCCGCTATCAATATTTAATATTCCACAAAGTAATTTAGTAATACGGTCATACATGTACCATACGCAAATGGCCGATTGGATTATCTACATGAGCGAAAAGTAATAACTTTAAGAGAAATTTTAAATAAGTGTCAACGGGTAGGACCTTTTCTTATAGGGGAAAGCCGGACCTTAAATGTTAACATTAAAGGTCCGGCCGGACCATTTTACGGGGCGGACCTTAAATTATACGACACCGGCCGCGACCGATCTCCTCGGCCACGGGCGAGGGATGAGTTACGTAATGACACACACAACTAAGAATCCAGGTAGATTTAAAAAGCTTGCAGTAAAATGACTAAAATATATTTCATAGAAATTATTTTTTAAAATCCAGTTAATGTATTTCACTAGAAAAGAAAAAGATTGTTTATATTTTCTCGTTCTCGTTTTTCTTAATTATAAGGATTCTCCACTAGAAGACCTAAACAGAAATGACTAAAAATAAAGCTGTAAGAAAAAATTGTATGCTTTTAAAAAACTTTCTCTAATGAATTAAAGCATCCCGTATAAGCTGGTACTCTTTCAGTTGTTAATTTATGTCAGTTGTGCGCACAAAGACTATTCGTTTACTTGCAAAATGAAAACAGGTACATGTTAACAAGACAAGCTTTTTACACTCATATTACGCAATACCGGTACAAAATAATTTTGTAACGACATTAATAACATCATAATAAACAACTTTTCCAGCGACAGCTATATCAAAATATTACCCATTTTTGAGTTATAAAGGGAAGACTTTTAAGGGCTTTAGGCCCCTAATTCAAGGGGCCAGCCCTTTTTCAATTGTGTCAAGTGAAAGCCCTTGATACTTTGCACATTTTTTGTTCTTTATGTGTTCAGAAAAAAATTTAAACTAAAAAGCTACGATACAAAAACACGACCAAATTTCAGCATTTTTTGAAACATAAAATTTAAATTAATTTTTTGAAATTTTAAATGGGAAAAATCGTAAAAATGGGAATAGGTGTCAGGACACCTCGATAAATGCGCGATTTGCACCGAGACATTACATTTTATTTTTTTTATTCTCTGCAAAATAACTTTCATGAACAACATCATCAATAAATATTTGGATGATACGAGTCTTTTTCATCATGATCTCTTTATTACCATATTCATTTACAAAATGAACGTGTTTGTACTGATCCCAGGGCTGTTCCTAAGTCCCGGGAGCCGGGGAATTATCGCGCATTTAATGACGATATCACCCGGTTATTCTGGTATTCCCACTCAACCTCCTGTTAGAGAAGGAACCCCGCACCCACTTCTACTTTTTTAATGTGCTCTGCTATTTCAATTCTTTTCATTTCAGGCAGACAATCCTGTGATCCTCATATTTAATTTACTAATTAACTAAGAAAAAAAAATGCACTGAAATGAGGAGCAGGTCAGGCACGTCGCATCGGGAGGCACAGGGCCTGCCCCCTTTTTTGGGCACCTTAACTTTTTATATATAAAAGAATATAAAAATTCTATGAGATAAGTTAAGTGGCCCCTCCACTTTTGGGGCACTTAAACTTTTTATATATAAAAACTATGTTCTAGTGCATTGGTCCTTCGATTTTACTGATTATTTTCTCTCTCTTTTTTTTTTCTTTTTTTTTTTTGCTTGCTTGTCAAGAAATATTGTGGATTGCAAAAATTTTTTGTAAAATTCTGCCACCACCCCCCCCCCCTCCTTGAAAAACGATGCTACGTGCCTGCAAGTGGAATGAAAGAACATCGAAAAGTGATTAATTCCGGGGGTATATCGTGGCACAACCTCAAAAATAGTTTCAAACGGTTACGTCTAAATACACTGCTTAAAAAATGTATCTTAAGCTACCCCATAGCTTTTCAGAGCATAATTATAGGCATCCCCTTTATTTGAAAGCTTGAATTTCATTTGCAGCATTTGTAAATTATATTAATACGGTTTCACAGTACCAGTTCGAAGGTATGATAGACCAATGACTCACTAGTCAGGGGACATTCTGAAGCCCACTCCTAATATAATGAATGAATGATTGAATGCCAGAATATTTTTCAACTACCCCTCCCCCCCCCCCCCCCACAATTTTAGAACATTCAGTTGTCTTAATCATTGAGAAGTTTAAAGGCATTATTCATCATTATTCATAAAAAGAACATACAATAACAAAGCAGGCCAAATTTTGCTGTCATAGGATTTAAATATTCATAGACAATGCAGTTTTCTTCAAAATTATAAACAATACAAACTATCAACACTATTCAGAAGGTGTCATTTTCCTTCACAACCAGAATGATTGTAGACATCATAATTCAGCGTAGAAAAAAGGCCCCATACAATATTTATGGCAGATCATCCTTTAAACCCTACTTTTAGCCCAATGTCCAAAATGTGAAAAAAATTAATCCATATGATGTGGGAATGCTTGCACATGAATTTGAAATGTGTCATATACTTGCTAGTTTTTCACTTGTACATATTTTCATGCAGTTATTCCCTTGCTTTAAGAAAACTTTTGGATAATGTTTGTCTTATATGAACAAGTGGTTCTTAAAACAAGTTTTTAAATGACACCATCCAATTATCATATTTCTCTCCACTTGAAAAAGAATGTAGCCCTTTATTTGAATAAACTTTATTCCCTTTAAGCAGAGAAACTTTGTACTAAATGTGGTTTAGATTGACATTAATAGAAAATATATTAAAAGTTAATCAAGTTAATGTTAATGGAAGACATATATAAATGACACATGATTGGACACCAGAAAGTTCTTTTTTATTAGAATGGTGCAATTGAGCCTTTGGTGAGCTAAAATCAATATCCAGGTTTAGCAGGTGTGTTATATCTCATTGAAGTAATGTACACAAATGTAGTTTTAAGGCAAATCACTTCAATATTTGAATATTGGTACAGTTTGGAGATCTCAATTCCACTGGCAACAGTCAAAGACGATCAAGTCTTAGTATGGTTTTTTTTTTAAAATTAATTTGCTTCCTTTTAAAGCTTTAATTCAATTGTCACAGCAGATTTGGTTTTACTTTAATGAAATATTTTCATCACTTGCTGGCTCTCTCAGTTAGGCATTTAAGCACTCAAATGGCTGGGTTAATTTTTTTCTCTGACGAACACTAGGAAATTTCTTTCTCGTCCTTGTTCTTTTCTTCAGCCCACCATCATGTGTGCATCTATACTGAAATTAAATTTAGATATGATTATTTAGTCATGCATATTAAAAAAAAACCCACTTGCAATAACCAAATCTAGCTTCCACAAATCCTCAATATATATAAATATATACAGTTAAACTTCAGTATCTCAAACACAGATATCTTGAATACCATGGATATGTTGAACTTAAGGTGAAGTCCTAACCATGTATTTGAATTTCTTAAGTTTTTTTTACCCTGGATATCTCAAACCCTTGGATATTTTTTTTCATGGTACCATTGAAGTTTTTTCTCAGTCAAATTGAATTTGAGATAACAAGGTTAAATTTGGCTGTTGTTTTATAAACTGTATGTGGCCCTACTTATGATGTACAATTTTTTTTAAGGAAATGCTTACCAGTATACATGTTACTGTTGTAAGTATTTGTTAATTGTTATTTGTAAATTAAATAAATTTAAAAGTAAAAATTATTCTGGTGTACAGATATTTTGGAGACTCTCTAGAACAGTGGTATATTCATTAATTCTAAATACACATACATGTATCGCAAAAAAATTTGATCTACATATACATGATGTATACATATAGAACATGCTAACTAAATTTTAAAAAATCCCACTTTTCAGAGCACAATCATAAAAAAACAAAGAAGTGTGAGAAACTAAATTGGACAGATTGATAGCTAGAAAGAAAGATGAACAAAGAAGTAGGAAACCTATACTGGTAGTTTGTTATCCCTCTCGTTTCACTGGCTGGGGATTAATAAAATAGGAGTTAAACTCCCTCAAAAGTTAAAAGACCCATGCAGCTTTATTTGAATTAAGAATTTAAACAAGAGGCCCAATAGCCACAATGCTCACCTGAGTTAATTTGTCTCTGCTGTTCTTCAACAGATTCCCCCTTACTTATTGTGGCCCCACCCTACCCTTGGGGGCATGTTTTCAACAATTTAGAATCTACACTACGCTTTTCTGGCCCAGTAGTTTGTGAGAAAATGATTTTTAAAGATTTTGCTTATATATTTCAATGTAAAATTTTGATTTCCTATTGGGTCCCACCCTACCCCCTAGGGCCATGATTTGAACAATTTAGAATCTAATCTACCCATGCAAGGAAGCCTCCACATAAGATTCAGCTTTAATTTCTGGCCCATTGGTTGTTGAGAACGAAGTGCAAACTTGATGTATAACTCATCAAGGTTAAGTCACATGCCAAAAGTCAGCCCAATATCTGCAAGCGTTTAGAAAAAAATTGGAGAAAACCCTAAAATATTGAAAAGGTCATAATTCCATCAAAAATCATTGAAGTGGAACATAATGCAAACTTGATCTGTAACTCTAACTCACATACCAAAAATCATCTCAATATCTGCAAGCATTTAGAATAAAGTGCGGAAAACCAAGTGGGACAGACTGACAGACAGACAGACAGACGGATGGACAGACGGACAAACAGATGGATGGACAGACTCTGAGGAAACCTATAGTCCCCTGCGGTTTCACTGGTAGGGGACTAATAAGAGTGTTGACTTTTTATAACTAACATTAACTTAATTGATGTTTCTGAAAAATAAGAAACAGATTACTTTAGTTCCTAAATATTGTAATAGATTGTGATGTTTTATAATAATTATTAAGAGGTCACAATGCCTTTAATATTGATCTACTTTTTGTTAAAATAAATTTGCTATATTTTTCATAAATTGATACTTAAAAAAAATATAATGAAAGAAAGTGAAAGCTTATTAATAGATACATTTTCTAAAATACTCTATTAGTATATAGGTAACACAATGACATTAAACATGTAACTATAGTTTGATCTCTATATGAAAATTAAATTTTGCTTTTATTGTTTTCAAATTTTGACCTGTCAAACTCTATAAAAAATAATATAACAAATGTAGCCCTTTTATTCCGTCGTGCTCGGTTGATATGCTTTTCTGTGAAGTTGATATATTTGTGGATCAACCTCATGAAAGGGCTACATTTGTATAATATATGTATAAGGGGAAAAAAAAAATGAATGTGAAAAGCTCACCCTCTAATTTGATGAAAATTAAATGGTAGTAATAAAAATTGTTAAGTCATTAACAACCAAGATAAATGTTTAATTGAATTACCAATTATGAGATTCCAGTTCAAAGCCATATTTCCAATGGTTGATTCTTTGTCATCAAAACTCTTAAATTCCATCTTAGTCTAACTCGCGCATCTTCCATGAATTTTTGAAAATCATGATTTTTGTTAGTTTTGCCAGTTCAACATTATTTTCTTGACTTAGTGGAAGTCTGATGAAAGTCCTGAGGATTATACTCTACTATTCTTTTTTTCACACTCCTATGGACTTTATTCTGATGTGTTTTATTTGGTTTCTCACAATCCTTAAATCTTTGTATTGTGGCTCCCTGCTTCCTTTTAACTTGGTCGATATCATGTGTTCTATGATCCACAACAAGCTGTAGAACAGAGGTCCTTCCTTTTACAGGGTGTGTTGATAATATAGGTTCATAACTGAAAAGACAAATTGATTACCTTCTATATAGAATATTGCAGACATAAATAATATATATAAATCCGTTAAGACAATGATCATGTAAATTTTTATTTACAGTATGAAAATAATGGATTCAACAATTTTTGTATGAAAAACATCAGTCAACATTCAATTTAGCGGTAGATTGTATTTGTTAATCATAAAATTTGCAAAATGTTGACTTTGAATGAGACATTTTGATATCCTTGTATCATCAACTTGTCAGTAATATTCCTTGTTTTAAAAATTTTGTTCATAGTTCACATGCTCTTGCCTGTTGAATCAACTGGTAGTTTATATTAACTCCATATGTAAACCCATGTATCAATCTAATGCTTCCTTAACATATCATTATCTATTATACATCACTCACATCCATACTACCAAGTGTCATGAAATTCCAATAAATAGTAAAAGTTTTAGAGACGTATAAAAAATACATGTACCCCTCCCTCATTACATGTAAATAAAGCTGTTTTCAGACTTGTCTTTTGATTGACTTATACACACTTAAATATTAAGTTATACCATGATTTTTTAGTTTGAATTGCTTCTTAGAACTAGATTTAACAATATGAATCAAAATATTGAGATTAAACTGTTAATTTACAAAAAAAAACAGTATATTAAGTTAAAAAAGTACACATTTTTTCTCTTTTCTGGATACATTTTTACTCAAATCAAGAATAATTGCATAACAAATACCACGAATAAGGAATTGCAAGAAAGAAGAGGATACGTCGTTTCTAAAAAGGTGCTACATGTGAAATTTGGTACGTTAGAAATGGAGTTATTAAACTTTCAATGTGTAAACCTATCAGTATAACCTAACCCCATTTTTACGCCAAAACCCAACGTCATGATGTCATAGACAGCTGAGGCAGCCATATTGAAATGTGATGTCATCATAACAAGGTAATTTGAACCTGTGTATACTGTCAAAATGAGAGGTGAGAGAAAAAAGCACAAGTTTGTCTGTGGAAACAATGTTAGAAAGGGGAGAGTGGGTCCAGGCCACTCTAAACATCAGGTATTTAAATCGGTTTGGTTACCACGGTTAACAGCTAATCAATTTAACTGAATTACTAAAGTATCACCTGATGGTAAGTCGTACACTTTGTCAGGAGCTAAAAAAAGTCTTAGTAATGTTAAGGTTTTGCGTGCCCGCCCCAGTGATCCCAGCCCTTACTCAAGTGTCACCAGATCCGACAGTCGGGAAATGAGAGTTGTAGATAAGGGTCTGACCCTTGACATGATAAATGACCTGTATGTATCACATGCCAGGTGTTTATGCCAACTTGCTGATTTTGAGATAAAATCTGAAACTAAGTGGGGGCTAGGCTGGTCATGGACATTCGGGTGCAAGAGATGCAATTTTATATCGAAGCGATATAAATTGTATCATGAGGTTCCATCAAAGCACTGTGGCAGAAAAGCTGCAGAAATGAATCTAGGTATACAAACGGGTCTCTACCAGACCCCATTAGGTAATGACCAGGCCAGACTTATTCTGGCATGTACCGGCATTCCACCCCCAGCAAGGTCCGCAATGTATAAATCAGGTAATAAAGTGGGTGAGAAAATTGTTGAAATTGCCGCACGTGATATGGATGAAAAATTGAAACAACTTAAGAAAAAGAACGAAATGTTAGGTCTTCCATCCTCACATCCAATCAATATTCAAATGGATGCCTCTTATCAATCAAGGGGTATCACTAGCAGGCATAAAATGGGCCAGGGAGCCTCACAAGTAATCGGCGTAGCGTGTGAGGATGAGACAGACCAACATAATGTGATAAGCTATCATATGGTAAATAAACTATGCTGGGTTGGAGCATTGGAACACTGGTTAAATATGTGACCACTGATGGCGATGCCACCAGTTGTGCAGGGTTAGAAACCGCCCTTCAAAACACTCTGTCCCCCCTGTGGAAAACTAGCCGACTAGCCGATAGGATTCATAGGGGGCAAAGTCTATTTCGACAAGGCGTTAAAGCCGAATTCAGTCCCGAAATGTTTCCTGCACACACTAAAACTCAAAAGTCTGATTTGCAGAAAATGTTTGCCAATGACATCAAAGAACGATGCCACGGCATTTTTCAGGCATTGTTTAAAAAACATAATGGTGACTTGAATAAAATTTCAAAATGCCTACCTAGAATTGTAGACAGGGTCATCAAGTGCTACAGTGGGGGTTGCGGTGAAGGTTGCAGATGGAGTACGTGTAACTCTCTGTAAGGGTGGTAAGAAAACTAGCTGGTGGCACAAATCTGTTGGTCTCCGGGCACATAATCTAGAACCAGGTGACCTAAAGTTAAATCAAAAAGACAAGGTTATTCTAAAATCATTACTCGGAATGGTTCTCTCAATCTCTGCCTTGAATGAGATGAAACTGAACACAACTACAAACTACAAACAAGTGCGAGTCAGTCAATCGAACCATATCTGTCAGTCTTCCCAAAAACAAAACTTACAGCAGAAATGCAAAATCCCGTGCCCTCTCAGGTCTGTTACGAGCTAACAATGGGATAGACATGGCGGTGTGTACAACCCTTGCTTCCCTAGGTGCTCCCCTTGGTGCCCAGTCCCAGTCACTGAAAGCTCTGCAAAGAATAAAACAAATGTCAGAGTATAGCATAAAACATGCAAAATCAGTGAATCAAAAAAAGAAACGAGCATGGGCTTGATGTAGAAATGCAATACAGTACGTCAAACAAAAACTAAATCGGCCTGTAAAGACTGACTACCGAAAGAATCAGCTAGAACCGTCACTCTCCGGTCTGGCAAAACAAGGGTGTGAGAATTTAGAGAATCCCGATCCCGATCAACCTGGCTGCAGTCATTGGTGAAAAATTAATTGATATAAGCATACTTTTAAACTGTTGTGTTCTTCAAATATGTGTTTAAAAATTAAAACGGATTTACAATGAGTATGCAATGAAAATTATGTGCAATGTTTTTAAAAATAAAATTTGTAAAGAAGAAAAAAAATTGTAGACCACTGGGGGGAGGGGTTGGAGATGGGCCTCCAGTGCTCTGCATATTTTTTTTTTATCTTTATAAAATTACACAATACATAAATTCTAAGTGAATTAAATCTATAAAATACATATATTAATTCCATGTGGTTCAAGTGAGAGATGATCTGGGTTTATACATAACCGGTTGTGGCATAAATGTGAACAATCAAGAGATGGGGGAGGAATAAATCCGAGTTCAATAATTAAAGACAATTTAGCAGGGGAATAACTATGCCATTCAAGGTTAGGGAGTTTGACTTTTATCTGACCATAGGACTTTGACCTCTGACCATTATGCCACAGTCTACACTGGAGATTGGCAGCTAAATAGCTTTTTTCATGTAATTTCTTGGAATATTTAGCCACAAAAACATCCATATTGATGAAGAAGATGAACAGGAAGTGGATAAAATAAAAACACACACTGTTGAATTTCATATTTCAGATAAAAAATAAAAAAAATAAAAATAATATATTTTTGCTACTTACTCAATATGGGTATAGTCCACTAATACATTCTCCATAGCCGATAATGTTAACAAAATGTCACACAGCATTCTCCCTAATTTTCGTTCAGCAACGAGTGATCCCTCAAACTGAAGCTACACAAGTTGTCCATCTTTGGTCCGAGTTTCGTGGTTTGATGTCAGATTCGTTTTCCCGCAAAATCCGTCTGTTTACGTCAACCCCTGAAAAAGAAAGTGAAAGTAGAAAACTCCTGCCTATCTAAGTGAAGCATCACATAACACAAAATAATTCCATACACTTTCAGGTTAAATCACATTTTGCTTAATATACTTACAGGAAAAATGATCCTCACTTACAAGTATGATGTTCATAATAATACATAGCTTCATTATTTTTATATGTAGGCTGCTAATAAAGGAACTTTTATTTTTAATGGCACTTCTTTGTTGTCCTACCGATTCTAAAAATAGTTGAAGGGATAAACCCATATGTAGGTGTTAATGCTACATAAATAAGGGAAGTTATTGAAAATTTAAGTACAATTATGAAGTTTATCAAAACTTTTAGTTGCTAACGCGTTATTCAAAGCGTTTGCACACACCGTTGCAGTTATGAGACTATATCTTTCAAAAAATTATGATTCATTGCTTAAATGACATCAATTGCAAATCATGTCACAGAGCAGATTACATATGACATACAGTAATATCATAGTGTCTGTGCACATTTTTTGTGATAAACTTAATTTTCCTTAGTTTTTAACTAAAACATAGCATAAATACTTATACCTGACCACTGCATATTGCCCAAGAACACACAGTCAATAATTGTTTTGTTATAACTTTATTTGTGACATACATGTATCTTGTGCTGGTTTCCATGGTGTTAATTTCCTTTACCCACTAGAAATTAGTGTTGGACCACTTATGTCACACCATGGGCAAGATCAACTAAATCTTATTTGCAGTCACTGATGTTCAATAGTGACAGAATTGACCAACTTTTAGTGCAGATAAAGGAAATTTTCCTCATGAAAGCCAGCACAAGATTACATGCATGTATACATGTATGTCAAAAAAAAAAATTAATAAATAAAAGGTATAACAAAACATTTATTGGCTGTGTTCTCGGGCAAAATGCATTTTGTTGTCACTTTTATTTTTCTCAATACTTTTTTTCTCTTCGAGAGGAATTATAGAAAAAACAACAACAATTTGGTTCTTGGGTCCGATAAAATGCATGTTGCCCTCAAACCAAGTCAATAAATGTATATTGAATATGTTTACATTAATATCAACTTACATAGCTGCACTATACCCTCAGATTGCAAGGGTTAGAAGACCACGTTGAAGCAGGGACTTATAGTCATACTTACTATTTATTATTATGTCCCTGGGAGAAATAAACAGCTAAATATATTGACACTCCCCCCATCCCAGGTGTGCCTCCCACCTTTAATTCATCATTAATTTTTATATATTTTTTAAAAGAAGAAAAATTGATTTATCATGAGAAATACATGTAACAAAAAACTAGTCTGTAGTACATGTATTATTATTGTAAAATATCATTACTATTTTTTCCCCTTAATTCATGATTGTCGATTTGTATGAAAATTATTTGTATTCTTTTCATCATAATAAATGTTAACTCATTAATTGTTCGGCTTTAACCAGAGACATGTAAAAACCTTTAAATCATTTTTCGACAATCATTTAGAAAATTCACTGTCTTTTTTGTTGTGCCTTTGTATGACTTCTGGGCCCAAAATTGGAAATTTAAACATTCCTCACTTACTTACTAGCTTACTTTAAACGTGCAGAATTTACGTTTCATTTATGTGTTTTCTAGTTGACAGCTTAATGTATGTACACAATGTTAACAATGATTTAGTAGACCACATACCTATATAAAGGACAAGAGCGTACAAGGCCTGACAAATCCCCCGGTACCCAGGATTTTGAAATGGCATATGAGCATAATTATAAAAAATCTTTACATTTGAAACTATGCATGAGTACATGTACATGTATAATATAGAGCTGCATTCTCTGATAAATAAATAATATACAATAATACATGTACTTGGTACTTATCTCCTTTGTTTTATTTGATGCTTTCTAAGCATTACAACATGATTTCATATCTGTGCTAGTGCTAATTTTATCCGACATTGTATGTACAGAACATGAACATTAGGTAATTGTTGTCATTATATAAATGGCATTAGATATTTTCTCATAATCAATAAAAAAGCAAAACACGATTTATTTAAAGGCAAATGAATTAAAAATAAAACGCCGTCTATACGATTCGAACACCCACTCCTTGGAGAAGTATGGACTACGAGCCTCCGCCTATCGCAGTGAGCTACGTTGACACATTAGAGTACGGGTGAATAAATTGAACTTTTTTGACAATTATTAATAAAATAAAACGTTTTTGGTGAAAATCACAAATTTGACCCATTATGGGTCTAGACTCCATTTTAATAAATCAATAATAAAAATCAAAATAAACTTATTCTTTAAATAAAAGTACTTTAAGGATGGAGTCAGGACCCATTCATACCTAATTTATTGCAATTAAAAACAGTGAATGATCCAAGATTTAGGCAAAAAGCGATGTGCAGCTTAATTTGGAAACCAATACCTGTCGTGTTTACAGAATGAAAGCACAATATTGACTTCCATCGTGAAATTTACAATGAAAACAATCCATACAAGTCAAAAATTAATATTCTAACTTGAATTTAAATTCTTTCGTCTTCATTGCTCCGAGTGGGGGATATGCAACGCCTTGTACGCCCCTGTTCTTTATATAACCGAAACTGAACGTTTCTCTTGCCCATAACACATGGCATGACCGACTCTACTTTCGTTTTTAATATGAAAACATTCGAATTTACGCTTCAGTTGAACATGTGTTTTTTTGGCTGACAGCTTAATATATACACAATATTAACAGATTTAGCAGACCACGTACCTGTATATAACCCAAACTGAACGTTTCCTAGGTCCATTACCAGGGACGTATATATACGTCCCTGCCATACACATGGCATGACCGACTCTACTTTCTTTTTTAAAATGAAACCTAACTTGATATGACATAAACAAAACATTATTAATTTCTGACAGTATATTGGGTTACACAATGCAAAAGATCTACGTTGATTCAATTTGAAATATATTAGATTTATATGCACATGCAGAAATTGTTTCAGAATCTCACCGCGAGTACAACATATGCCAATGTTAAATGGAATTTGACCTACCCAGAGACATAGATATAGAAAAGATTTCTTTGTGTTTTCACTAAAATTAATAATAAAAACTTTTTGTTTATTGGTTTTAACCATTTGTACTGCAATCATGCAACTATGTACATTGTAACTCTGCCTTATACTTGTACATTCTTGAGTAGACAATAGTGCCGTAATGTCATATATTATAATGAACATATCTTTCCTCATAATTCATAGGCCATATTTAATACATAAAATTTTATCTATATATTTACAGGATTCTTTACTTACCTTTTTCAAAGTTTACTTCGTCCCCATGTTCATAACAAAGTGTGAAACGGGTACTGTATTATGATGTCATTTTCCACGTCATTTGATGTAACGAGCATGCGCACTCGCAATGTGTGTAAGTCTCGCCGAGAAGAAAAAATGATGGATCGGTGGTCATCTTATACACACTCATTACACAGATCTCATGCATCCGGTCAAATTAACACATTATTTTTTTTTAATCAGATACATCCTAGGACATTTTCTAGTTGATTTATAACAAAATCCAACTGAACACCACCATTTCGTGTTCATTTGGATTTTTGCGTGTTCATTTAAACGTGTGTCGTCTAAAGCCCGTGTTCCGTTGACAGGGTTTACAAACACACATGTGTGTGTGTGTGTGTATACTTTACTGTCATATCAATCCAATTTTAAGCTAATTTTGCGTCCTTGAACAGTAAGTATAAGTTATTAATTAGGGAGGAAATTTTTTAAAAAGTCATTTTGAACTAAATGATAAAGAATAAAGAGACAAAATAAGCAGTTAAAATATCTACATGTATGCAGAAATTGCATATTGTCAAACACTTAAATTGGAAAATGGAAAATTACACATCTGCAAACGTATCCAAAAATAAACAAATCAAAAAAAATCTGAACCAGAAAAACTTAAAATTCAGATAACACCAGCGTACAAAAGAAAAATGATACTGTTAAACACAAATTACATTTTACAGACTGATCAATTTTCTCCAAAAGTAAAGAACGGTTTTAGGGGGAATCAAGTCTATGTATATTGTAAGAATTATTTTAATTCTATTAAACTTAAAAATATTATATCATTTTCTCTCTCTCTCTCTCTCTCTCTCTCTCTCTCTCTCTCTCTCTCTCTCTCTCTCAAAAATTCCTTGATGTTAGTTGATAACTATCAAAATATCACTAAGTTGACTGGTTCTGGGTTTGTGCAATTCTTGCTGCGCTCGCCACAACGGTAGTTCAGTAAAACATATTATATTGCTGATTCATTTTAGCTTGAAAAGAAATACTTCGCTCGCCACATGTACATGTAATTACCAATGTTTTTTTTCTAATTAAGCTGACCTTGTGTCCCAACAACATACATTTGTAGGACTCATCCAGTGCATCTTGCAGATATTTTAATGCGTATAAATGGTTATTGATATGCATACAACCATGATATTTTGGTAGAGGAATATATTGCTTAAATCATAGTTTAAGTGCATTTGACGGATTTTATTCATATTAAGTATAATACGATAATCAGAATAATTTATTTAAACACACTTTCGTTATAAAGTATTAAAATGATTTTTCTTTCAAAAGGATTACTTAAAAAGATATAAATATTTTGTTTTAGAAGCGTCTCATCCAGGTACCCTTGTTTCGATTATCTTGATGACATAAGACATTGTTGATGACAAGCAGCTGCATGCACAGTTCACATTTACTAATATCCCATGAATTGTTGCAAGAAAAGAAAGGATATGTCTTCTAATGGGTAATAACAAATCCACCCGCTTATTAGAAATTATATGTTATTTAATCGCCTGAATATGAATTCAAAAATACATTTATTTTGTATAAGATGAATGAGTAACTACTAAGTTGCTTCTCGGTTCTATTTTTATTACTATTGCAATTGGTCTTCGTCCGTCGTCGTGCGACGTGCGTCGTTCACCGTGCGTTAACAATTTTATATTATTTTCTAACTTCTTGAAAACTACAGGGCCAATTGTTGTAAGTTTTAGTGAGAAGGATTTTTATGGTCAGAATGTGAAATTCTTGGCTTTTTACCACCCGCGGGGCCTCATAAGCGGGTACAAATATGCAAAATATAGGCAAATTTTCAAAAATCTCTTTTTTACTACCACACATTTAGGTAAAAAAACTAAATTTATAGTTATGATGTCCATGAAACCCTCAACAAAAATTGTGAAGTTCATGGCCCCTGGGTCAGGGATTTAAACCCTAGTGTGCCAACATGGCCATATAGTAAAAATGTATTGAATCTTAAAAAATCGTCTTTATTCCCATCTACATTTGAGAAAACTAAATGCATGATTATGATATCTTTAAAACCCTATTCCTATATTGTGAAACTAATGGCCCCTATGTCAGAGGTTCAGACCCTAGATTCGGCCAATGTTAAAACATAGTAAACATGTATTAAGTTTTAGAAAATCTTCTTCTTTACTCCCAATCAAAAAACTAAAAACTAAATAAATTGGTCAGGCCCTAGGGCGGGAACAATGTGACCACATAGTGAAAATGTAATGATTTGATATGAAACAGGTGGTGATAAGTCAAGTCTCAACCGGGATTCGAACCCAGTGCTTCTGGCGTACCGTGGCAGCGCTCTAACCACATAGCTATTGAGACCCGATATAGTGACTGACTTTTCACACACCTGTTAATCGAGTGACATACTCCCCCTCTTAGTAGAAATTCGCCCTCGAATTTACGAGTAGAATAATACGACTTAAGGATTTGTTGTGAAACATGTTCCTAGAGAGTGACCATGGGATTTGTACGTTGGGCGCCAAATGTAACAGGTGGTGTAAAGTCAAGTCTCAACCGGGTCTCGAACCCAGGGCCTATTGCGTACCGTGCCAGCGCTCTAACCACTGAGCTATTGAGACCCGATATATTGACTGACTTTTCACCACCTGTTATATTTGGCGCCCAACGTACAAACCCACTGTCATTCCCCAGGCATATGCTTCACAACATTTCCTGTACTCTTAGAATTCGAGGACAAATATCTTAAAGAATTTAATTTACAACATATAGTGCAGTTTATTGGCGGGGACAGGTAAAAGAACAGGTTTTAGAGATCATGTGATATAGTTATTTATAGATGAAGTCGGTCGTCGCTGGGCTAAAATATACACTCACACGCACACTAACACTTTCAAAACAAATGCTATAGCGCAAATACATATTTAATAATATTACCCTGGTTACAAAATATTTCTCCTGTACTATTATGTTCATAATGTCCCGATGTTAAATTGGGGAAGACGTTGATGCTTTTTCTTCGAAGTGGGGAGGGGGTGTGTGATAAATATGGCCATATATTGAACGTTATTACTTAGGTTAATTGCTGTTTGTATCCATCAACAATTTCAACTTTCTCTTGAAAACTACATGATATATTGTCACTTGGCATCATTGACGTATTAAATATGTTTTCTTTTCAGGAAATCTACTTTGATAACTTGTACATTATATACTTGAAAAAATAGGCTGTATGCATTTGGTGTGCATTAAAATGAAACTGAATATTATAATAGATTGACCATTAAAGGACTGCAGGTATCTTAAAGGGACCTGGACACGATTTTAGATCAAAATTTTATTTTTTATTTTTTATATAATAAAATGGTTTACTTGCACATTTTGACTGATTAACCAAAATTTGAATGTTGGAATCCAAGTTATAAGAGAGATACAGAAGTAAAAAAATTATTGTTATGTAAACAAAACTCGAGTCTTATATTTGTTTTCAAATAATGTAAAGTATGGAATTACCATTTCTTAGACAAAATGACTTGCGAAAAACAGGGTAAACTTTTTCAATTGTGTTTATAAATAATATAATATCATCAACAGAAGAAAGCAACATTAGATTGAAACTTATACCAATAAAACACATATGTAAACAATAACAAGACTCGAGATTTGTTTACAAAACAATTAAAGAATATAAAACTCTGTATCTTGCTTACATGTTACTCAATATTTGACTTTCAAATTTTGACAACGCATTACAAATACCCATATTAACCATTCTAAACATTAAAATGGAAAAATAAAATTCAAAATTTTGAGTTCAAATCGTGTCTAAGTCCCTTTAATACCAAATGTTTACAATATTTGGTCCCTAGAGCTAAGATTTAGATAATCCGAGATTCCTCTGACTCTAACACCCCTCTCCCCCACGTCTTCGTAAATTAATGGTTTTTAAACCACAAAAAGTCAGAGGAGTCTCAGATTAGGGTTTATACTTCAAAATGAAGCTTAAAATGCAATTATGAGATTCTCTGACATATCAATCTAAGGGCTATGGTAATCGGGTGACCATCAAGGCCTGTGGGCCTCTTGTTTTTATTTGTTTCGCTCATTGCAGAAAAAGCGGAAATGTTCGTATGCGGCATCGCCAACAACAAATTCAAAGAAATAGAGATATAATACAAAAACCAACTCAGGAATTTGTATCTCAGACACACACTCAAAGAAAAAAAGAATATTATCCATACAATCAGAGAAATATAGCAGTTCAACATCAGGCTTCAAGAAATAGAAAATCGCGTAAGTTTCTTATCTTAACTGTATATCATTAAACGATTTGTAGAATGATATTCAAAAAAGTATATTTGCATCTTTTGAATATTTTCAAAAATCCGATCTTGCTCATATAGCCATTGACCGAACCGAACCATGATATCAATCAATCGAATCAATTTATCGGCGTAGGAAATAACGCAATCTTAATCTTTTGGAACCTGCGTAAGCGGGTTATGTTATTTTTTCTACAATGATCGCTACCTTCATAACCCGCATGGATCATCAAACAAAGCATTTTATTGTTTATATTTACATCTTTCTTTTTAACAAATTAATTGTAAAAAGAAAGTAAAATTCACTAGACTACTGTTAATTTACATCGGTGCGTTAGTTAAAAAAAACAGCCAAATCGTCTGACATCATCAGGCTTTTTTCGTGCAGTCCGTGATTTTTCTTAGGTCGCTGTAGATTTCGACCAATCAATAAACGGGGCATGTAAATTTCAGTCTGTTTCTATAGAGTATGAATTAACTATAGGTTTCCAAAGAGCCCCTTTCACAATATAAATGTATTCAATCTTGCGATATACCTTGCGTCTATATTAGACGTACAATTAAAGCGAATGTTGTAACAAAGATGATGCGATGGGATCGCACGAATGACCAGATGATCGGACGATTGAACGTGCGCCAGTGCGATGGGACGAGCGGCGCACTTCCGATCATGCGTTTCATCGTACAAATGCTCGTACGAGTTAGAGGGTGTATATATACCGCCCATTTCCGACGCTCTTCAGTAGAAATAGTTGAATGCAAGAGCTAATACCGCCGAAGACGATGACAAAAGCAACAGCCAAAGGCAAGGTCAAATGTGGCATGAAACAGATATGTTTATACAGTGTAAACTGTATAGGAGAATTATTCGCCCCCGTTTTGTTTTCGCTCATTTCGCTCTTTTTGTCAGTTATAGCGGATTAAGAATTGACAAATACCAATGTGTCACATTATCTCTTTTTTGCCACAACATTGTTGGGGCGATTGCAAGACGACCCAAAACCGTAAGAAAAAGAGAAAATGTCACGGGGGAAAATAATCCTGTATGCAGTACATACTAGTGGCAAAGCATGGACACTGAAACCGATAAATCTTGCAATGATAGTAATACGTTGCAAGATTACATGACATGAGACACTTTGAGCAACAGTCTCATGGTCGCACAAACAGCTGCAATTTATCTTACGATCTTTAAAACTCGTGCATCGCTTTTGCGAGTACACAAAACGTTGTCAAACGTTCGCACAAATGTTCGTGCGTTGCATTCCAATAGTTTAGATCGCATTCGGTCGCGTCTCACTAGTGTGCATGTCTACTATTTTGAGGAGACTTGATGACTACAAAAACGCATACAACGTATGCGATAGCTCGTGCGAAGCCACAAAATTCCGATCGCCAAGTGTTGTAAAGTGCTCGTGCGCCCAATGTGAAAAGGGCTTAAAAAATATAGGAAATCATACCTCATAACATAAAGGGTACTTACAAATAAATACCAAATTCCTGTAAAAAGTTATCTAAAATTAAGGAACGTGTCGTCTGAACTTAAAAAGAAAAAGGAATTTTTCATTTCTTTTGTCGAATTTGAATGCATTGGTACATTATTCTTGATATCTTTGATATTAGATGGGGATAGGTGTAAATGTACAGACAAAATTCAAGGTATGAGTATATATACGTATGTACCTACACTTTTTAAACAGCTCAAAGTGATGGATCTTAGGCAATGTGTTCAATCTCTTTGTTTTGACGAATACTCACTAGTCGTTCTCGACGACTGACTGTTGCGTAATATCGCGATGCCGTTAGAACTTGATATAATAATTTAGTGGTTTATTTTTATCTTTTGTTCTACATCTTACCTCAACAATAAGGCAATTCACATACTCTGAGTATATAATTTCTTCATTAAGTCGATATACATTGTAATGAAATGAAGTAATCGTCGTCTTTAAAATCACTGAGGGTTTTTTTGTCTTCAAACTTCTTTTTTTTTTAAATTTCTCAAGTTCCGCGAGTTTACATATTTATATAGTTACGTCTTGTAAACTGACCATTACGCGTTTACAACGTGTTCAGTAGCCCAGTTGCATACTATATGGAAAATTTTACAGCTCATTACGACGACTGTTAAAACTTCTATCAATTAAATGAAAACTTTTATATTGGTGAATATTAAGATATCGATTTTGTGTAAATATGTGATTAATACACTGTATTCAAATACTGAATTGAAATAATTAACAATAAAACTTCTAAATGTATAAAATAATACTTAAGAACATACATAAGTCACCTCTACCGGCCGCCAAAGTTTTTGGTAAATTGTCCTAACGAAGCACTTTTCTAGTTACGGACTTAGGTCTAAGAATGTACATAAGTACTTAAGCACTGTCTTAGACTTAGGTACCCTTTATGTTACGAGCCCCAGGTCTTAAACAATTTACATCCCTATACCAAGAAAAACAAAAAATCACTAGATTGTATATTATAAAATTTGATGTGCACTGAAAAGAATTTTGTTTATAAAGTGTTTCTCGTCTTCAGAATCTTTGGATAGATCTAAGGTATGTATACAATTTTTATCAATACAAATATTGTAACTAAAATTTTTTTTGTATTCATTTGTCTCATTTTACATAAAATAATCGTTTGCTGCTTGTTGTTAGACTTTTCGCCATGTTTTAATCTTTAGGCATGTATGTCAAAGCAACACACTTTTCATGCCAAAACATCATGTAACTTGTCGGTCTTGTAATCCGTGTACCCCGAGTTCGAATCCTGCAGGGGCTTTTTACCTATTGAATTGATTTTTTAGGTATTAATTTGTTATCCCAAAACTGAAAATTTTTCGCTTGTTTGACATATGTACAGTTTTTGTATCATTTTATCTTTCATAATCAAATAATTTATGTTAATTTGAATGACTTTTTCCAGGTGTTATTTCATTTAAAGAAATAAATCACAAATATCTTTTTTATTGTGAACAAAGATTGTACTATACACAGTAAATTATTTATTTTAAGGACAATGGACCTGAATTACTTAGAGATTTTCATGAACATTTTATATGAGTTACAGTTATAAAATATATATCAAAATCATTTTAAAAAATAGCATAAAAATCAAATTAGATTTTTAGTAGGAATCATTCAAAAAATGTTTTTATTACTTTTTTCCAATTGAACATAACGGGGAAAAGCGTTCTTGTGAGAGAAAATAATACCTACTTACTTTACCGGTCCCCCAAAAAGCGCGCTAAAATATAGTATGGCCGTAGGCGATTTCTCTATATATGAGATCGCGATCGAAAAAAAAAAAGAAAATTGTGAGGTTTTGAGCTATTTTATCCCCAAAATCGATCTTTGTTTCCCTGGTCTAAAACTTCGTTTTTTAAAACGAGAGTGTTCAACCTAATTTTAAAATAAATTTCAATAGAAATTGATGTTTATAAAGTAAAAATCGAGGATGTATTATCGTTAACGAAGCTCGAGCAGCGCATGCCTAGTGGTGTAATTTTAATAATTTGACAGCTGCAATGTAAACAAATACACGTGGTGCCGTTGAAGCTAAAAGATGTAGCAAAATATGCTAGTCTACAGAATCTATTATTGCATGGCTTATTAATTTTAATTTACTCCTTAATCTTAAAGACTGTATATGCAAATTTTGTGAGATTGGGCGTTTTGGATTTCGAAAAGATTCTTCCTTTAGCCGGGATATTTACGTTTGGAGATGTTCAAACAAGAAATGTTATTAAAAAGTGTCCGTTCGAAAAGGATCGTGGTTCGAAAATCACAATTTGACTTTAGAACAAATTCTGCATATAACCTATTTCTGGGTATAGCGATGTAACCAGGAGTTTGTATGCCATGAACTTGGAGATTGTGAAAGGACTACAGTGGACTGGTATAACTACGCCAGAGAAATTTGTGATTTCATTCTGCAAATCAAATAAAACAATGTCATTGGTGGCCCGGGCATTGTAGATGAAATAGACGAAAGCAAGGTTGGGAAAAGAAAATATCACAAGGGCAAACGGGTGGATGGAGCCTGGGTGTTTGGGGGCATAGAGCGGGACTCAAAAAAGTGGTTTTTTTCACAACCGTTGAAAACAGAACTGCCGATACCCTTATCAATATCATAAAGCAACACATTAAACCCGGATAAACTAGTGATTGTTGGAAAACCTACAATTCTTTAGACAAGGAGGGTTTTACTCATTTGAGAGTAAATAAACCACTCGGTAAATTTTGTAGATCCAACTCAGGTACTCATGCCAACACCATCGAATCTACCTGGAGAGCATTGAAAAAATCCTTACCATCCAACGGTACACAAAAAATCTTGTACGACAGTTATTTTTCACAGTACTGTATTCGAAAACTATACATCAACGATCCCACAGACCCACTCACGCGGTTTTTTTTATTTATAATTTATTACAAAAGTCTACAACCCTCAATCCATCAAATCCGACTTAATTACCATCATCCCCGCTATTACCACGAAAGAGCCGACTTAAAAACCACAAGTGGCACTTGTAGACCTCCCTCAAAATCCAAACAACTGTTTTGACGACTTTCAAATCTTTTCCAATCAATAGACAAACATTTTGATATTGCACATATTACACTATTATATGTATATCGCATATCGTATTTGAAAAAAAAAAATGGAATCTTTCTGTAAAATCTATTCTTGATAATATGTTTCTATTTCATTCAAAAAAATTTAAAATAATTTCATTCCTTTTATATATCAGTCTTTGATAAATATACATTTACATGCAACTTTAATGTTCGATTTTTACCACACAGGAATATTGAAAATAAGCTTTTAATCATTTTTAGCTCACCTGAAAGCTTAAGTGAGCTTTTCTGATCACTTTTTGTCCGGCGTCCGTCCGTCTGTCTGTCTGTCTGTCTCTAAACTTTTTACATTTTCGACTTCTTTTCCAGAACCACTGGGCCTATTTCAACCAAACTTGGCACAAAGCATCCTTAGGTGAAGGGAATTCAAGTTTGTTAAAATGAAGGGCCACGCCCTCTTTCAAGGGGAGATAATTAAAAAATCATTGAAAATTTGTTTGTATTTTCAAAAATCTTCTTCTCAAAAACTATTTGGCCATAAAAGCTGTAACTTGTGTGGAAGCATCCTCAGGTAGTGTAGATTCAAGTTTATTCAAATCATGATCCCCAGGGGTAGGGTGGGGCCACAATGGGGGTCGAATTTTTACAAAGGAATATATAGGGGAAATATCTTTTTAAATCTTCTTCTTTGAAACTGATCAGCCAAAAAGATGTTACTTGTGTGGAAGCATCTTTAGGTAGTGTAGATTGAAGTTTGTTTAAATCACGATCCCTAGGTGTAGGGTGGAGCCATAATGGGGGTCGAATTTTTACATAGAAATATATAAAAATCTTTAAAAATCTAATTTTCAGAAACTGATCAGCCAGAAAAGCTGTAACTTGTGTGAAAGCATTCTCAGGTAGGGAAGATTGAAGTTTGATCAAATCATGATCCCCGGGGGTAGGGTGAAGCCACAATGGAGGGGGGAGGGGTCAAATTTTACATAGGAATGTATAGAGATAAACCTTTAAAAAGTTTCTCCTCAGAAACTATTCAGCCAGAAAAGCTGTAACTTGTGTGGAAGCATCCTCAGGTAGAGTAGGTTCAAGCTTGATAAAATTATGATCCCCAATGGGTAGGGTGGGACCACAGTGGGGGGGGTGTCAAATTTTCACATCTGAATATTTAGAGAAACATCGTAAGTTCTATGGTCGATACGACGACCTTGTCAGCAAATACAATCTTCCACTGAGTCGCATGCTGACTGACCTTTTTCATACTAATTGTTAGACCATAATTAATTACCTAATTGTCTACGTACTTTTGCGGTTTTTATTTTCCTGATTACGACAAAGAGCACACGGCGGCTGTGACCGGTCAGCAGAGGATGCTCACTCCTCCTAGGCACCTGATCCTACCTCTATCTTGGAGGACCGTGTTGCTCTGCTCCGAATTTGTATTTCGTTTTATAGATTTTGGAGATGGTTAACGGTTTGATATTGTCATTTTTTCATCTTTAAAAATCTTCTCAGAAACCGATCAGGCAGAAAAGTTGTAACTTATGTGGAATCATCCTCAGGTATGGAAGATTTAAGTTTGTTTAAATCATATTACTGGGAGTAGGATAGGGCCACAATGTGGGGGGGGGGGGGTCAAACTTTTACATAGGAATATAAAGGGGAAATATCTTAAAAATCATTTGCCAAGAAAAGTCAGTTCAGATTGTGTAGATTAAATTTTGTCAAAATCATAATCTTCATGAGTAGAGTTGGGCCACATTGGGGGGGGGGGGGGGGGTCCAATATAACAAAGGAAAACATTAGACTCTGGCCTCTGGATAATTATTGGGCCTCACAAGGGGTTCAAAGTTTGATGTAGGTTTATAATCCAAATATAAACAGTTGTTTAAGTCTGATCATTTTCTTAAGAACTGCAATTCTCAATATGTAATATGACTGTAAAATCATCCTGTTACCAAGGGGGTCAGTGATAAACATAAGAATATGCAGGGGAATTGTTTTATATACAAGATCTATCATACGACATTGTTAAGATATTTTGTATATGACTCCATAAAGCTGATTTTATTATGTCTATCATTGTTCGGGTGAGCTATGTGGCCCATGGGCCTCTTGTTTAGTATAACAGAGCAAAGAACTAAAATAAATGTTACCTAAAAAAAATATTTCTTTGAACAACCATGCCTGGTAGTAAATCATCACCAAAATTAAGAAGGTTTTTTTTTTGCAAATTTATTACCTTTATTGATAAAAGAAATGTGCATCCGAGGTTTGTAACCTAGAGTTAATTTTTCTTTTCGCAAAGCATTCTACAGATACACCAAAAGTACATGAGCTTGGAAAAAAGGTTCATTTCAACAAAAAGATACAATCTGAATCCGTTCGTATAGAATCGGTACAATATATTTTTCTGTCATTTCTTTTCTTATTTTGTTATTTAAAGTTTCACTGTGATAGGGAGTATTCTTCTACATTTAATATGTTTTCATACTTAGATTCCACAGTCTGCTACTGAGTTTTCAGCAACTTTAAACAGTGGAATCCACAATTCTGTTAAAAATGATATGTTCCCTGATATACTCAACCAAAAGAAGAATATTCCGGAGTATGATAAAAAGGTAATCTATAACATTGTTTTATAGCTTATACATGTTCATTTTTCATTTTCATGACTAGTTAACCTATTGCTGAAACTAAAGAAATTCTTATTATTTTTTCAAACCTAAAAGTTGCAACTTATTACATATACGGTTCTTAAAAACTGGTCTGAAAAACAATGTTGCCTTTTCTTGCCGATGATATATCGCTCTAATCTGTTGTAGACCAAGATATAGTTGGAACAGCAAACTATCTTACAAGAGATTTTTAGAAGCTAGATAATTAGTAAAAACAATGCGTTGTTAATTTCAATCTCAAAAAGAACAAAATTAAACTTTACCTTGAAAAAATATAACTCATCCTTATATAAGGATTAGTGATAATGGTCCTTAGGTTTTTCAGTTGAAAAGTAAATAGTACCTAATAAAATTCATGCAATCAATTAATTATTTTACGTTTATGCTGTGGTATTATAATCATAAAATATTCATGCTATTTTTAAGACTTATTTAAGAATAAAATTTGTATTATTGCCAGAAATAACTGTAATGAAAGGGAAGCAATTCTATTAAAGAGGTTTGCTCCTAAGTTTTTGATAGCCTTTTTGGGTCACCTTTAGTCTGAAAATTCTGCGTAATATATTAATTCTACTAGTATATTTATATTTTACAATGCCAAATAAACTTTATTGAATAAAATAGTTAAGAGAAAATAACATATTTACAGACTATTTTTGTGGCGGAAAGTTTCCTAAAAGAAAATGAACAATTTTCATAACTAAATAGATTTAGAGTACTGCAACTTTAGCTTTCTATTTTTCTGCGCAGACCTTACTTCCAGATGAGTTGTGCATTGTGATATCTTTATGTTGTTTTGAAAAACTTACTTGAACATTTTTTAAATATTTTAATTGACATATTTGCATATTTAGCCCATTAAATCAAGATACTGAAAGTTATTAGAATATCAAACATTATGTAAAATCAGAGAAAATTCTGAATAGTTTTTTTTTTAAATGTGACCCCAATATTTTTTACTGAAACATGAACCATTAGGTTTATGTCTTTTTGTATGCAAAATTTTGGGAAGATGGCATTACTATTATTTTTTGCGCTATAATTTGATTTCTCCAACATTTTGTAACAATCTTAACATATGCTCTTGCGTTCATTATGTACTGGCATATGAAGCCAAGAGTAAGGCAAGGTTTTTCAAACTTTGACTTAAATGTGACTTTTTTAGTCACTACATGTCTTCAGCTTCATACTGTTTAAAAATCATAGTCTCATAATTGTTCAAACTAAATATTTGAAGGAATTCAAATACTCAATTTCCATGTCAAAATTTAGCAACATTTTCAAGAAAATTATCATTTCTGTTTGGGGTTTCATATTTTTAAAAAAAAATGGCATGTGACATGGGTCACAAATAGAATAAATAATCCATATTTTCTAATTTAGGCATACAAATGTAAATAAAACTACACTTCTTAATGTTTAGATATAATATTTCTTATGTTAAACTTTTTGTAACAGTTTTATTGCGTACATGAATATATCATTAAAACTATGAGATTTAAAAATGAGTTTTATGTTAACAATCGAATTTTATAATCACATTTTATAATACAAATGCTGTATTTTTATGTGGGCTTTTTTGTTCTTTTATTCCTTATCTATCTGTCATATTTAAATTTTTCCCTATATATTCACAACGTTGTATTATGTTGTTTTATTTCGAACAATTTACAATTGTGTTTTAGAAATATAAATTACAAGCATCCATTAACATTGATTTATCATATATTCTACTTACATTGTATCTTAGAGAAACAATGAAGGTTTATCTAGGCATCTAGGCAATACCTGTCGTTTAATCTAATTATGTTTTGTGCATAATAAAATGTTTTCAAATTTTAAAATAGGAATAAAAAGAACAGAAATTTAAAGCTGCATGCTCCGATTTTATATCAAATTTTGTGACCGCTTTTCAACGATGGTTATGCTAGGTATGTGTATATAAAAAAAGACATTGCAGTAGTTTTCCCGGTCAGTTAAGTCATATTTCAATAAAAAAAAATAGTTGAAAAACAAACGACACAAAAGGGTACCGCATTATTTCGCCTCATATTAAAGTTTGCCCCTGAAGTCGAGGCGGCTATGATTGTATTACGATATAACATCGCTATAAATAAAGGTCATAATGTTTTGGCAATTAAAAAATAAACAGGTGTACATTTTATTTAGTAATATTTATCGAGTTTGTTTTGTTTACAATCGATACATAACACGCGGGTTGGATAAACCTAATCATTCGGAGGACGAAACCAAACGGTTCCCTTTTCTAAACATTCCCATGATGAATTTTGGTTTGTTTTTTGTGAGTTATGTCCAAGACACGATGAAGTATCGATATCGATGATATCGACGATATTGTATTGATATCGATTCACTAATTTCAATATTATAGAACTTAAATACATATCCGTACTCAGCATTTCATACATTGTGTCGATATCGCTTCAAAATCTTTTCACCATCCTTAAACACCATAATAACGCGACTTTATTTTGCATATTTTCATGCTAAGACATCTCCTAATTGAGTATCCGTACTTTACGTCAAAATCGACGATATCGTATCGATATCGATTTTTCTTTATACACAACTGAAGCTCTCCAAATTTGATGTCGATATCGAAGATATCGTATCGATATCGATTCGTACATGTACACAACTAAAGCTGTCCATATTTAATGTCGATATCGTCATATATTGACTATATCGTATCGATATTAAGTTTCCTTTGTTCACAACTTAAGCTGTCCATATTTCATGTCGATATTAACGATATCGTATCGATATCGATTTTCATATGTACACAACTACAACTCACTGTATTTAAACGTCGATATCGTCGATATCGACGATACCGTATCGATATTGATTCGCATATGTACACAACAAAAGTTGTCAATATTTATTATCGATAATATATCGACGATATCGTATCGATTCGCATAATTACACAACTAGAGCTGTCAATATTTATTGTCGATATCGTATCGATATCGATTCGTATATATGTACAACGTAATCAAGTACTTTTGAAAATTATACCATGCTTATCTTAAGTTTGTCGATATAGATGATCGCATTTATACATGTATCATTTTACAATCGTTAAAGGGACTTGGACACGATTTGGGCCCATTTTTTTTTAAATTTATTTTTTCATTTTTAATGTCTAGAATTGTCAATATGTATGTTTTTAATGCTCTATCAAAATTTGAAAGTCAAATATCGAGTTACAAGCGAGTTTCAGAGGTTAAAATACTTGGTTTTGTAAACAAAGCTCGAGTCTTGTTATTGTTTACATATGTCTTGAATTGGTAAAAGTTTCAATCTAATGTTGCATTTTGTTGTTGATAAACTTATTTATGAACACATTTAATAAGTTTATCTTGTTTCCACAAGTTATTTTCTCAAAGAAATGGAAATTTCTTTACTTTACATTATTTGTAAACAAATATAAGACTCGAGCTTTGATTACATAACAACGATTTCTTTCCGCTGTATCTCGCTTGTAACACGACTTCTAACATTCAAATTTTGGTAAATCATTCAAAATACACAATTAAACTATTTAATACATAAAAATCAAAAATTAAATTTTCATCTGAAATCGTGTCCAGGTCCCTTTAAATACTATAATTTAGATGTTCTACTTACTGCTATTGTTTTTACTTGGTATTGAGTTCGACAATGTTATCGTGATATCTTGATAAGTTATGAACTAATGTTTCAAAATAACAATTTGGATATTGATTAAATTTTATTACTAAAGGAATTCAGAAGAGTCAATATCAAGGTTGATATTGTCATTTTTATTGAAATTGTTATATTAGATTTATCCAATTATAAAGATCACTTTTGATTAGGATATCGTCATTTTGTGTAGGTCTTGAAACTTATTAGTGTCGATATCGATGTCGATATCGTCATTTTTCGCACGATATCGTCGATATCGACAACATAATTGGTTTTGCAACTTCATCAGTGTATGTCGATATCGAGACGATATCGGCGAGTTGTGTACGATATCGTCTCGATATCGACATCATAATTGTTCTAGCATATTTTAAAATACGACATCGATGTCGATATCGTCATTTTGTTAACGATATTTTCGATATCGACAACAAAGTTGGTCTTGGACATGTAAGTTTTTTTGTATGCCCATAAAGAAATTATTTTATCTACTTTGAATATTTTTTAACTTTTAAAGGAGACCGATTCTGCGTGTGTAATTAGGCGATAGTTTATAACTTTTTAAGAAAACTGGTTTGTATGGAAAATTATTTGATACTGTAATTGCGAAAAAATCGGACCATATTGCTTTAAGAAATCTTGTACTTTTTGTTTGCCAACAATACAAAAAATACATCTTTACAATGCATTTTGAGTTTTGTTATTTTATCTACCTTCCAGATGCGACCATATGATAATTACAACTCACAGACGAGGCCAAAAAGACAACCACCACAAGTAAACTATCATAACTTTTGTAATGTTTATATACAATATGTGTTTTACAGGCAATGATTTATTCCATAATAAATCTTTTTAAAAGTCTAGATCCTGAATTAAAATTAAATTTTATATAATATTATAGAATTCTGTTTTAGAGTTTACCCAACATAGGAAACACATGCTATGCAAACGCCCTATTACAGGTAAACATATCGATATCCTTATATAGTTGAACCGAATCATTAAACGAATTTGTTTATTCTTTAGTTATCTACATTTTGCATCATATTTTGATTTAGGTTCTTGGTCAATCGCCTGATTTATATGAAATTATTGAAGAAGCCGGCAAAAGAGAAAGCTTTAGCACGGTCAGCTGTTTATCTTGTTTCGCTCGTCATTTAAAGCAATATGAGCTGCAATTTTCACGATGAATTTTTTTTTTTTACGAAAATGTTATTTTCTACTAAAATGACAAAAATATCACGGTTTTTTAATTTCTATTAGCCATATTTTTTGTGAGAAAAGCCGTTAAGAAGCCTTAATTGAAGCAAAAATGTTATTATTACTGTCCTGTACAAAAATTGATCTGCTATATATTCCTTAGAAGAGAAATCTTTCTTCTGATAAATATTTATGATTTTTTCAAATCTTATTTATCATAATAGTTAAAGTTACATGCAGTTTTATCATACTAGCCGGTTCTGCAACAAAATAAAATTCTTAAAAATACAGCTCATATTGCTTTAAGATTTGTTATTACTATTAATATTCTAAATTTCGTAACGAAAAAGTAACTTTCAAATTGAAATTTAATTAAAAGGATTTTTGTTTTCTCCAGACAAAAGCAGTCACCTGTTCATTTGGGAACCTTCTTCAACACATGTGCACATCAACTTCTGGGAATATACAGATATCTGTCAGGCGTTTTATGAACAATATTTCAAGCAGGTGTATTTGACATCATAGGAGTATTTTTGCTCCCTTTTTCCTTTTTGACAATTAAACTAAAATTTATTTTGAAATGAAGTATTCTTTATAAGATCTAATGAAAAAATATGTTATGCTAATGCAGCACATGTTGGTATCTTAAGGGAGCGTGAGTTCATGATTGGCTACCAAAATGACTGTCATTCGTTCTTCTTGACTCTTTTGAGTGAACTACATGATGAAAATCCATCAAACGGTACAAATGTTATTTTTTTTAAGGTATTGTTATTAAATTTATAATAATCTTTTTTATTGTTTCACAAAATTCATCGAAGAACTTTCTTTGATATCTATAAAATAATGTTAATGTTTTGTATGTCAACAGAAAGAGTACAGTATGAAATCAACTCACAATGTTAACAAATGAAAAAAATGTTTTCAAATAAAATATTTTGGAAACTTTTAAGTAACATGTATGATGTTTTTGCAAACGGGTCATATTTATGTATTTTCCAATTCAGTATATATATATATATATATATATATATATATATATATATATATATATATATATATATATATATATATATATATATATATATAACAGGTAAAAAACAGTGTTTTAAATGCTGGGAATTTAAAATAAAATGGTAATACTATATTATTAAATGTATATAAATAAAATACGTTGACTTTAAAATCACATTATTATTAAAGAGAAGCATCTTTCATTTCAGATATAACATCTATGTTTAAAATAGAAATGGTTGACGAATTCATATTTGGTTCATGCCTACATGTATGTACAATCAATATTTTTCAAATTTAAAAGTCATTATTTAACATAAAGATTGAAATTTTGTAATTGCTGTTATTTGTGCTATTTCGCTCACATCCTCAATAAAATACGATAAATACGCAAAATTAAATCCAAATTTTCAAATTCAATTTGGCGCAAGCGTGTTGTAATTCATGGTTTTTTTCTAGCTTTTGTCTGTGTTAAGCTTGAATTGATTCCATATTCTTACATTTTCAAATACATGTATAAAATTATACATTTTGTTTCATCGGTTTAACAATTAACTACTTACATGTAACATGCTCTTATCTTTATATTTATTACGGAATCAATCCTGCCTATCATTGCAGACAGAAATAACTGATTCACAGATTTTAAGAAGTATCACAATTCCCTCCAATTCTCTTGTAAGTACGAATTAAAGCGTTTTAGCTACGCATACAATGTAATTATTTTATCTGTGTCTCACGTAAAAATCATATATGTCTATATTCATATATAATTGATAAAAAACGATTTTTATCAAAATGGCAGCATATTGAAGATGGTTTTCGTGAACTTCTGTCTGAAGAATACTTTGATGAGGAAGATGTACCATGCAGACAATGTAACAAGCGAGGTAATTCAATGTAAGAAACGGGATAATTCAGTGTAACAAATACATTTAGTGTAACACCCGGGATTATTCGTTCATCACTTCAAACGCAGAAAAGGAATGATATCATGCAGATAATTTTTATTTAATATTTTCACCTTTTAAAGATTTGGTTTGCAAACAATCTATTGATGTCAAAAGTTAGACCTTTAAATTGATAATGCTTCTAGTTCGTTAAATCATGCATATCTTTTTCAGGGTTTAAAACAACAATGAAGGCCATGAAATTCAGGCGTTTGCCAAAAATCCTTGTTCTTCAGCTGGGATGTTTTCAAGAGGTACAGTAAAAATATTATATTAGTTTATTGAAATACTAGTTATTCTTTTAAAAAGTTAAGAGAAAATTGAATATGTTACGAGATGTTAAATGTTAAAATGAAAAAAAATTATGCAACATCTAGCGAGAGTATGCATTTTGCATATTCCCTATCATAGTAGATTTAATCATCGACGTTTGATTTACTTCCAAAATGTATGCAAAACAATTTAAACAACGCGCAGTTTGTTTTTTCTTAAAATTGTATTATTTTTTTAAGTAGAGCCAAGCCTATTCTTATAAACTTTAAGACAGAAAACAAATCCACGTGAAATCAAAGTGCTAAAGTACTGACGAGGGTTGATTTCATTGATTATTATTTATTTTTAAATCAACGATATGTAATTCGCATGGCAAGTAATTATTAGCTATACAGTGTATTTGAATAATTACGCACATTTATTTTTTTAAATGTGAATTCTCGGGCTTTTCTGACAAGAGTTCCGAGCTATAGATGGAAATCCCCATATGAATCATGTTGTGTAATTTTTACAGATCGAATTAACGCCATAAAAATTCTACGATGCATTATGTATCAGTAAACGAAATAGTTTTAGAAAATTGTATCTAATCATTTTTTTCAACAAACAAATAACAATAAAGTATAGTCCACGCCAGTACTTGTTCTATCTTTAGAATAGTCTCTCCTTGATTCCAAACGCTACCGCTGTAAATGGCGCTTTGGTAATCAATGACAGCGAATCAGTTTTATTGAAGTCAGGTGTTGGAATACATACGACTACAAAAATGTCTAAATTGTTCGCATCATTTAAAATCTGACTGGAATTTATTAGACATGTTTCCTTGAAAAACAATGCTTCTGAGTAGTACTAAATCTTGTCGACGGTAATGATTTGTACTTAAGTCAAAACACTGTTTTACATGTACTTACATTTTGCCAAAGTAACTACATTGAAGAGTTGATGAAAACCAACTCTCAAATATGCATATCAAGAGTTCAATAATAACAGTAAAAATCATATTTTCAAAATTTTGATATATTGCCAAGATAGTTTTTCTATGTCGCAGATGCACTATGGAGGACATACTCATATCGCCAAATCGTCAAGAAGGATTCAATTTGGTGAAAGTGTGATTGTTCCTTTGGGGGTACTATTGTTTACTTAATTATGAGATGTTTGATTTCAATTAGTTAACCTACATGTATTAGTTCATCTTATTTTTATGGGTCTCTCTTTTTTAACATTACGATATACAATGTAAACAGGGTATTAACATATATACTAATTCGCAAATACATCATGTTTGTTAACACTGAATGGGAATATTATGATAGTTTTATCCCAAATCACTATTAATCATACAAAAAGACTGAACATTTCGTTCTAAATCTTTGATAATACCATCAACACCACGCTTTGTAGGCACGTAGCATCGGGGGGATGCTTATTGCAGCAAACCATTTTCTTAATTTACATAATAATAGAGTGAATTATAATTGAGCTGCCCTCCCAACACCTTTTTGGGGGGAGGCATGACAATATTGAGGTGAATATAAGGAAATTGAAGTTATATGTATACTACGCTCCACTCCCCATTTCAACGGATTAGGATTTTTTTTCATGATTTTAGGAAGAAGTCTTTTTTTTTTTGCTTGTAAAGAGTTTTTGAATGAGCCTGCTACCCCTTTAAAAAACGATGTTACGTGTCTGCTTTGTTTAAGTAGTAAATCTTGCTTGGTCAAAACATGGCAATTTTTTAACTGATTTTGACAACAAATGATATCTAAGTTTTTGATATATAAAGGCAAGGATACTAAATGTTTGTTTGTGCGACACAAAGCATTGAAATAACTTTTTTCTGTTTTGAAGTACAGTGATAATTATTACCGTAAATGACACGATAAAAAACCATAACTAGGGGGGGGGGGGTAATATTCTTCGCATTTTTAAGAAGGGTTCTGTTAAAGAAAACGCAAGTTTGTTTAAATTTGACAAAACTATGCAACGATACAACAAATACAATGATTACAAAACTAAATCTTACATGTGATTAATTTATTATATCGATGCTATGAAATCTAAAGACCCTACAATTTTGCAGTCATTTATTTGAAAACTGTTCATTCATTTGTAGAATGTTGACCACGTAAAGTACGATTTGTATGGCGTGGTGAATCACCACGGCTCCAGTTATGGCGGCCATTACACGTCCTATGTGAAACAACTATCAATAACCGGGGATCAGGGTCCTTGGTATTACTGTAACGACAGCAGCATCAACATGTCAGACCTATCTACTGCTCTGGCATCACCTGATGCTTATATGTTGTTTTACAAACGTTTACAGTAGAAAAGAAACGTAATCGAAAAGATATTTGAGTACAGTTGATTTTAATGTAATTGTAACCTGAGAACAGCTATCACTAACACGCATAAATCTCCCATATACATTTCAAATAATATTATATTTTGTAAAATATGTAATTTTTACCATGTATAACCTTTAATGTTTGGACTAAGACAATTTATATACATATAAACATCTTAACATAAAAGAAACGGGGATAATATTAATATACTAAATGGAACTATATATTACATTTATGTATTTTGTAAAGAAGATCCTCTTTTATGTATCTGTCATAGTGAACATTCACTGTTAAAAAAACTAAATTGGATAACTTTTCAAATAAAAAATTATGTGTGTCATATTTCAAGCAATTTCGTTTTAATAAAGTAATTTTTACTATTTTTCTGACCCTACATTTGTTTTCACAAATAGTTGTGATAGTGCCTGTCACAAGAACAGTCTTTTAAACAACATTGTGTAATTATCCGACCTTCATGTCCAGGACATCACAGAGTTATTGAATTTAAATAATTACCAAATTCATGTGAATCGTCCACTCAGCCTACTTAATAGTTATATAGTATATATAATAAAATGTTACAGTAGCTCTTAAGTTTGGAATACGGAGGCCAGTCTCTACCACATGAGTCTCATCCAGAGGCCACCACTAGCCATATCCGACTCCATCGATCGTTAAATATCATTTTGTTGTTTGTTAATATAAACTGTTGCCATCGTTAAATGTAGTCTAATAAATACAAATATATTCAATTGCATGTACTTGCTATTTTTCTAAGGTTTTAAAAATCGGATCTTTTTGATTGTACTTCGTTTTTACCTCACTGCCAACAAAGGGCATACACTTTAGATCTAAACCCTAACATTACATACATTACACCAACATTACCTCTACCTGTTTGCTTTGCCAAAAAACGAAATATTCAATGTAGATCTCTATGAATCCCTTAGCTGGTACATGTACCATTCAAATCCGCGCTGTCATATATCATAGCCATACAATTGTTGGTTTCTGCCTCAAAATGCTAATGAACCATGTCTCATTGCCCATACTTACATACGTATATTTTTTTAGCTCACCTGAGCTGAAAGCTCAAGTGAGCTATTCTGATCACATTTTGTCTGTCGTCCGTCTGTCTGTCCGTCCGTCCGTCCGTCTGTAAACTTTTCACATTTTCAACATCTTCTCAAGAACCACTGGGCCAATTTCAACCAAACTTGGCACATAGCATTCTTAGCCTAAGGGAATTCAAAGTCGTGAAAATTAAGGACCAAGCCCTCTTACAAGGGGAGATAATTAGGAATTAATGAAAATTTTCGAGAAATTTTCAAAAATCTTCTACTCAAGAACCATTTGACCAGGAAAGCTGAAACTTATGTGGAAGCATCCTCAGGTAGTGTAGATTCAAAGTTGTGAAAATCATGACCCCCGGGGGTAGGATGGGGCCACAATTGGGGGTCGAATTTTTACAAAGGCATATGTAGAGTAAATCTTTAACAGGAGGCCAATAGGCCTTAACGGTCACCTGTATATCATAGCCCATACACAAAATTGTCGAGGAGTCTCATAAATGCATTTAATTGAGTTTAATAATGGATTAGAAGATTATAATAATGTAATGACATCCACCTCCCTACCTGAAATTTGTTGGAAAGGACTCTTAAACCTATTGTTTAGAACAAGACTTAAAGCTCTTAACAGAGTGTATGACATACTATAGAAGAGGTGCCCAGATTCCATTCAATTTATTTATCCCACTTATGTTAACACACTAATTAGGTTTTATGTTTATATGTTTTCATAGATAAACTAAAACAAGGTGGCTTTTATACTACTTATTACTTTGCTATTAACAAGTCTATTTGTTTATCTTAAAACATTTTAAAACTGTTTTTGTTTCAAATTACAAAAATACTTGCATAACTATTTTGATCATACAACTTTATAATTACATTCTATTTAATGATTTATTACTAAATATGAACTAGCCAAGGAAGATAACTCCATTATGAAGAAGCAAGGGAAGATAACTCCATTAACTGTTATAATCCTCTTCCCTGAACTCTTTTCAAATGCTTTCACAATATCTTATCAATAACTTTGATGGACAGCTTCATTATTTTTCTATATTCAATGATTAATTAGTATGAATAATTAATATGAACAAGCTAGGGAAGATAACTCCATTAGGAAGAAGCAAGGAAAAATAACTCCAATAATTGTTTACCCCCCCCCCTTTCAACTCTTTCCAAATGCTCTCCAAATGCTAGGTCCTAAACCCTGACTTAGGGGGTCATGAATTTCACAATTTAGGTAGAGGAGTTCATAACCATGCATTCAGTTTTTTGCCCACATGTGTGGGAGTAAAGATTTTTAAGATTTAATACATTTTTACTATATAGCCATTTTGGCCCCATCCTAGGGCCTAAACCACTGTCCCAGGGATCATGAATTTCACAATTTAGGTAGAAGACTTCATGGACATCATATTCATGCATTTAGTTTTTCACAAATATATATGGGAGTACAGAAGAAGATTTTCTAAGATTTAATACATTTTTACTATATGGCCATTTTGGTCCCACCCTTGAGCCTGAACCCCTGACCCAGGGACCATAAATTTCACAATTTTGGTAGAGGGCTTCATGGACATCATACCCATGCATTTAGTTTTTAACAGATATCTATGGTAGAGGGCTTCATGGACATCATACCCATGCATTTAGTTTTTAACAGATATCTATGGGAGTAGAGAAGAAGATTTTCTAAGATTTAATACATTTTTACTATATGGCCATATTGGCCCCACCCTTGAGCCTGAACCCCTGACCCAGAGATCATAAATTTCACAATTTTGGTAGAGGGCTTCATGGACATCATAACTATGTATTTAGTTTTTAACAAATATCTATGGGAGTAGAGAAGAAGATTTTCTAAGATTAAATACATTTTTACTATATGGCCATATTGGCCCCACCCTAGAGCCTGAACCCCTGACCCAGGGGCCATGAATTTCACAGTTTTGGTAGAGGGCTTCATGGACATCATAACAATGTAATCAGGTTTTTCCTCACATGTGAGGGAGTAGAGAAGAAGATTTTTGAAAATTTGGCTGGTTTTTGCATATTTGGCCCCACCTGTGGCACCCTGGGAGTGGTAGAGCCACCAATTTCACAATTTACATTCCTCTTACCATAGAGATGCTTCACACCAAAAATGGAAACAATTGGCCATGTAGTTTTTAAGAAGAAGTTAAAAATGTAAATTGTTAACGCACTACGCACGTCGCACGACGCACGACGACGGACGAAAACAGATAGCAATAACTCAGGTGACCTAAAAATCCGTTAGGTCAGAAAAGCTGAAACGTATGTGGAAGCATCCTCAGGTAGTGTAGATTCAAAGTTGTGAAAATCATGACCCCCGGGGCTAGGGTGGGGCCACAATGGGGGGTCGACTTTATATAGGAATATATAGAGTAAATCTTTAAAAATCTTCTTCTCAAGAACCATTTGGCCAGAAAAGCTGAAACTTATGTTGAGGCATCCTCAGGTAGTGTAGATTCAAAGTTGTGAAAATCATGACCTCCGAGGGTAGGGTGGTACCATAATGGGGGGTCGACTTTTTACATAGGAATATATTGAGTAAATCTTTAAAAATCTTCTCAAGAACCATTTGGCCAGAAAAGCTGAAACTTATGAGGAAGCATCCTCAGGTAGTGTAGATTCAAAGTTGTAAAAATCATGACCCCCGAGGGTAGGGTGGGGCCACAATTGGGAGGGTCAACTTTTACATAGGAATATATAGAGTAATTCTTTAAAAATCTTCTTCTCAGAAACTAATTAGCCAGGAAAGCTGAAACTTGTGTGGAAGCATTCTCAGGTATTGTATATTTAAAGTGTGAAAATCATTTCCCCCCAGGGGTAGAGTGGGGCCACAATTGGGGATCGAATTTCTACAAAGGAATATATAAAGTAATTCTTTAAAAATCGTCTTCTCAGAAACTAATAAGCTAGGAAAACTGAAACTTGTTTGGAAGCATCCTTAGGTAGTGTAGATTTAAAGTTGTAAAAATCATGATTCCTGGGGGTAGAGTGGGGCCACAATGGGGGTGGAATTTTTACATAGGAATATTAAATCTTTAAAAATCTTCTTCTCAGAAACTAATCAGCCAGGTGATTATTTTATATTGTTTAGATTTTGGCTGGAGGATTGGGTCTCACAAGGGGTTCAGAGATTGATGTAGGTTTATATCTCATTTATAAACAATTGTTTAGGATCTTTTTGAGAGCTGCAATGCTCAACATGTGATATTACTATAAAATCATCCTGTTAGAAAAGGGACTAATGATAATAAACATAAGAATATCCAGTGGAAAAAAATGATTTTTATTTATACAGGATCTACATGTATTATACTACATTGTCCAGATAGTTTTTATTATGACTCCATTAAGCTGATTTTATCATACCTATTGTTCCTCAGGTGAGCTATGTGGACCATGGGCCTCTTGTTATGCTAACGTTCAACCGTTAAAACATTAAAATTATACAGTGTATACTCTTTTATTTAATGTTCCCTTCAATAAAAAACAGTTCATTTATTCATACTTTTAAAGAATATAAATCGTGTGTTTCTCGATTGAAAAGAAGTCGGTCATTCCAAAAAATAATCATTAAAGTATATACATATAGGAGTCCAGTTTGATGAGCAAAGCAATCATCATACATATGGAAAATTCGTTTTATACAGGAATGTAGCAATCAAGAGAATGCGTTTTGCACGGGAGCAACACTACACTCCTTATTGTATCCCGAACACTGAAGTCTACTGCCATTACAAAGAGTTAAACATGCAAAACAGAACTCAGTTTGACAACTCGGACATTTCATCTGTTTACACATCCGTTCGTGTTCGATGAGAGTTCGACAGTTAGGACAAAGGCGCTTCGAGGGTACCCTTTCAATTTTTGAATAATCCAAGGTTTTTAGTGGGGCTTCGTTCAGTATTTTCTGTATGGCTTCTAGATCTCGGTTTTTACATGTGTGATTTGGTACCCATGGAGCTTTACAATCCCAACAGAAGTCAGCTTGCTTATCGTTTCTTTTCGATGAACAGATGCTGCACCGGACAGCCTGGGTGTTTTGTTGTCGTTGACAAAACTGACCACAATTCGGACATTCTGAGGTATCATTGTTGTGACTAAAAATAGCGTTCAGTGATATCTTATATTCAAAGAATAAAGATTCATCCGTGGTCATGTCTGCTTTTTTAATTATTTCAGTCATACTCCATTCCTGGTTACATCCGGGGGTCAAACAGGTTACTGAACTTTTAACCTTATTTATCAACGAATCTCGCATATGCCCAAACAAGTTATATGGAGCTGTAAAAAAGAAAAACATATCTTATTTACACCCTTTTAGAGAAGGACAAAAAAATATGGTTCAACATACTAAGCATTGTATATATTATTGTGTTGAGTGATAATTTCCGCACTTTTGTGGGATGTCATCTAGCAGATTGTATGTAAGGGTTATCTGAAACTTGTGGTTCAATTGTCTGCTCATATACTCTAGTAATAGCAATTTTCAAACAACCAATGTAATGCAATTGGTGAGCACTTTGCATTCTAGTTATAACTAATAATCAAATACAACTGCACTGACTGATTGCGTGACCACAAGACATTTTCAGTCGCGGTTCCTCGTCATCAGGGTCCTGATCAATCATGTCGGCATCTGTAGTCAGCAGATAGAACGGGACACGCCTCTCGTCAGTACCGACCATCACTTGTAAAGGGAGGGAAAGCGTCGTGACATCTCGGTAATCATCGTAGATTATGCCTTCCTCCTTGTCCACAATTTCCACACAGTGACGGGGAACTCCACATAGAGTCGCTATTGGAGTTTTCATTTCTCCAACACTTTTTGATGTCTATAAAATGGATAAACTGGCATAATATACAAAACCATATTATTATTTATCACTATGAGGGTTTCTCCACACCTTTAGTAGCAGAATCGCATACAAATTAAACCTTCTATATTTCTTAGTGAACGGGAATAAAGAGTCCGTTAGACATTGAAATGACAGGAAAAAGGTTCAATTTTTATTCATCGCTATTAATAATAACAGGAGTCCCTGCTGTATTCCTACCCGGGAACTGCAGGTCAGTAGACCGAAGCTATATAATACCAATTACGCTGTAAGAGATGGACACCAATCACCTGCAATTTAAACAGTTTTACAAATTGTCCTTGTGACATGTATACGGTAATAAAAAGTAAATGGGGTTCGAGGACCTTTAATTAATAATCGTTTGAAATGTTGCTTGTAATATGATTTAAATATATCTACACAATTTTTCCACTTACCGTGTCAAAATGTATACGTGTTTCCGAAGACAACCTTTGAAACTGCATATTAGCTTTGTGTAGTTGTCTAACAGTAACTTGTTTTTAATACAGTGTCGCCGTTTTTAGAAAAGTGATATATGGTCTACTTTCGCTTCACATTTTCCAGCTAATCGAATCGAAACCTTACTAATTTGTTTAAGTAGCGATTAAAGGGCATCGCTTAAAGGTATAGGAATGATGATGTTTCATTAGCAAAATTATAAAATACTTAACATTATTCCTTTTATGTAATGATATGATTTTGCAAAATTACACATTTGAACTTGATCGCTTTACTATGGTGTCCGGATAGGGCCATTTGCGTTAGCGCGACATCGCGTTCAGATAAACAAGACATCGCGCTAACACACAACACGCCGTCGCATAACACACAACACGCCGTCGCGCTAACGCAACTTTGCACAACATGCCATTGCACTAACACACAACACACTATCGCGCTAACACAAAACACGCCGTCGCGCTAACGCAACTTTGCACAACACGTCGTCGCGTTAACACAACACGGCGTCGCGCTAACGCAACTTTGCAAGTTTCACAGTCTAGTAGGAAGTCGTGTCCAGAAATATCAGCCTGCGCATGCTGAAATATGTAGGCCTGCATGCAAGCATGGATGAAAAATAAATTAAATGTACTTTGAAATATATATATTTTTTTCATTTATTATCAATACATACCTTGTATGTTACTGCATAAGGATATGCTAGCATGCATGTAAAATATTAATTATAAATCTACCAATTGATAAATTTACCGTTATATTTAATATAATTCATAAATTCAAAAATAATATATTCATGACATGTTATATACCTGTAATTGTACATTTTAAAATTTCTTTGTTTTGGTAATATACAGAGCACATAATTTGAATTTGTAACATGTAATAATGTTATGAACAGTGTATATTTTTGTGAATTAAGAATTTGATTAACACATGAATTCCATCAACATGCGCAGTCTGGTAATTCCGAACTCGACTTCCTACTAGACTGTGAAACTTGCAAAATTGCGTTAGCGCGACGGCGTGTTGGGCAAAGTTATGTTAGCGCGACGGCATGTTTTGTGTTAGCGCGACGGCGTGTTGTGTGTTAGCAGGACGGCGTGTTGTGCAAAGTTTTGTTAGCGCGACGGCGTGTTGTGTGTTAGTGCGATGTCTCGTTTATTTGAACGCGATGTCGCGCTAACGCAAATGGTCCTATCCGGACACCATAATTTACAAATGTATTATTTAAAAGAATATTTATTTTGAAACGGAAAAATAACGTTCTAAAAATAACCAATGTGTTTAATCATCAGCAAATATATGTTAGGCATAAAAAATTAAAGTTAAATCCCAGATTTTAAAATGTAAACGCACATGTATATTTGTTGTGTTTTTATTTTTCGTTTACGTGAAGTTATATAAGATACGTCTTTTTCGTTCAATTTAACATCAAACACAATGATTTTTTTAAATATATTGATGCATTTCATGTAGAAGGCCTTTAGTATCGATTCAATACTACCTGTAGGTGAAAAGTTTAAATTTTGATTTTTAAAAAAACACGTACATTTAATACTAGGTGCACTCAATTTTTTTTTCCAGACACATCATGTTTATTGTTAAGAGAATATTTTTTTCAATCATTATGTCGTTTTAAGTTTTAAGGAGCAGTCCTTAACAATCGCATACCATATTATATAAGTTGTTACAAATATACGTTCTTGTGGTATATTTACCATTGTCCCCCAAAAGAATACAACATCAATGCTTTCATTAAAATGCACACAATTCTTAAAACATCTCTAATGATTCGAGTTTATTCAAATTTTATTTAGATTATATTAAAGTGTCATGAATAATTCTTAGAACTTTTTATTCATAGTATATTTTTAAAAGAGAGCGTATACATGTATAGCTTTACATAATGAACTTCAATGTATGCCATAAGCTTCTGTTAATCACTAGCAAAGTACTTGTAAATGCTAAATCAAAATGATTTCAATGCGGAGGAAAGACACTCTATGTTTTTGTTTTTATAAACTATGTTTCTTGATTATATGCCCAGCAGATTGATAAAGAAAATAATTCAAATATATATGCAATATTTCGATTCTTACAATTTTCTTGGTATACATATGTTTGCACTACCTCTCCATATTACTAATGATACTCAGCTGGCAGTGTTACAATTATAATTCGGTTTTGGAATAACTCTTCACCGGTAATTTTAAATCACAAAATGACGCTATATGATTTTAACAATCTCGTTCATTCGAATATATAATATTATTGTTGTTATTTTTCTGTGAATTCGATATTTTTTTATTATATTTCGACCGTGCTTGTTTTTGTGAAAGAAGATAAGTTCAGTTATGTTCGTAAAATAGCATATATGCGTCTTCAAATTTGAGCACTTCTTTAGCATCTCTACACTTCCAGATGTGTTCATTATCACAGATGTACCAGTCATGCCCACGCCTCACGGCACTGTAGTAGTGGCCCGCCTCCAAGTCACCGCTATGATAAACAGCCGCATACAATTTGTAATCTACCTAAACGACACAAAAAGGAAAGATACTGCGGAATCTTTTTTATTACTTGTATTGGCACTACAGTACAAGAAAACATATTTCAATGAAACGTTGATGTATAACAGGGTTTCTGCATGTAAAGTCGTAGCAAAGTACATGTATGTATTTGTCGGTATTTATAACAAAAATATCAATTTATTTTTTTATGAAAATATTAACAATAAGCAGTTTTAAAGCTTTTTTTTAGGCAAAACTATCCTTTTTGGTCCGCTGCAGAAGATAGATTGATAGATTGAAAAATTACATTCGACTTTTATTGAGCTTACTAAGGCGGTAAGGGACACATATCAATATTAATGTGGATGAAAGAAATTTTAAATTTTACAATATTTGACCAAAAATATGTTTTAAAAAAATGTAAAGAGAAAACTTATAAAACCCCAAGTAGGATTCGAACTCATGACTTACAGATTCGTAGCTAACGCTCTTACCTTGTTAGGTAACAGTTTTGGGAAAGAAAATTATATATATTTACTTGATTTTTTGTTTAGAACGTCACAGTATGTAGGTGTCCCATACCACCATAAACAAATCCAAACCAACAAATACATATATTGATGAAAACTTTACCTCTATACGTTTCTCATCTTCACTGCCTACCACTTTTAGATCAAAACTAAATTCAACAGGGTCCGTTCTTTTAAAGAGACCGTTTCCTGTCTCCTGATTAAGATGAATAAACACATTGATTGTATTGAATTGGAATACATAACCATTAAGATTTTTAAATACAGAAGGAACTTGGGAGAATAAAAAATATTTAAGAAAAAATTGAAAATTGAAATGGCTACGCAGATAACCTTTAACATAAAAATTGAAGTAAAAACAACAAAATTTTACCACAATACGTTGAATCTGAAACATCAGCACTGGAGGACAGTTAAACATCATGGTTTTCTTCATAAGCTTCTCGTTACTCTGACATTTGAAGCACTTAAGTGGTCCGTTTTCAAAAGTTTCTTCAGATAAATTGTCTTTGTCCAGAGTCTGTACCAAATAGTTTCAATTTTACAATAATATATAAAGAAGAGGTCAACATTTAAACAATAAAATGCTTTCTTTTATAATTAATGCGGGATATGAAGGTAGAGACTTTGCAGAAAAAATGCATAACCCGCACCATACCTATAATTTATTAATTAAAGAATTTATACAAATGTTTTTATAAAAAGTACACGCGGTTTCATTTTTTTTAACACATATCATCTGCAATTTTAAAAATGACATGCCATTTAACAGCTTTGCATTTTATATATGTACAAATTCCTTTTGTTAACAAGCTATTTATATTCTAGATACAGGAATTTGAACTTATTTATTTAATGTCTATTCATTGGCTGTATTTACTACTATAAGTTAGATAAAATTGACTGCGTTCATTAATAAAACATCATTTCGCACCCTTATCAGAGGGTAAAGAGTTTTACAACTAGAATTTTAGAACCTTTTCGTTCAATGTACAAGGTGCTAAGATTAGTTCCTAAATACGACATACGAATATTAATGACATCCACCGACTACAAATGGGTCATATGATGAATACAATGTAAAGTTAATTTTAATCCATTACAACGAAAGTACGGATCATAGGGCACTAGTGTTAGAAATTATCTAATAACTCTAAGCATTAGAGTAAATACTGTTGAATGAGTCTAATTTGTATCGCTCAATTCATCGGGATTTCTTACGAACACTTTACCCATGAATATATATCATCTCTGAGGAATGAAAAACAGTCTCTATTTATTATACCTACAATGGATTACACGAAATGATGCCACAACAAATCCCTTCAGAAATTGACAATGAACGAAAATCACCCCCTCTCCCTAATTTGAATGATTTGAGTAGGGCTCGATGGTCGTGACCATTTTCAGACTGTGTTGATCTACTTTAAAAGAAAAGCTCCGTATAAAAGTATAGGCAAATGCCCCAAATCTAAAATGTAAATATTATGGATTTTTTCTTTACAAAGTTATAGTTTATATCTTAACAATTCATATTAGTATTCATTATTATGAGGTCTTATCTTTACAATAGATTATAGAGCAATTTCGATGATTTATTAAGGTATACGTACCTTGAACATGTTGGTTGTTAATTGGATGCCCAAAACTCGCTGAACATTGGCATGTTCCTTCTTTAAAATACACAAATCATGTCTATTTAATAAAACAAATTAACTCAACTGAACTATTTTCTCTTGATAAATCAATTTACTAAAACATATTATTATATAAATGATTTTTTAAAATTTAATTTGTAGTACTTACCTGTACTTTTTGTTCCTTTTTAGTGTTAAAAATTACATTTAAAAAGTACAAAAAAAAGATATTTCTTACATACATACAGGAGCAGCACTCTAGTTCATCAATCATGTCAACGAAAAAAACGTCAAAATCACCTACAAAATACCTAATTCGTTATAAATTGATAAATTGTGATATTATGTACAAGTACATTAAGAGTACAATATAGGATTGACTATCAATAATTTGTTTACTCGTGAAGAAAAATAGTGTACCGTCAATGCTTCTGATTCCCCTCTAAACCAATGTCATTTGTTATAATTAATGCACACAATTAATAATAAAAAACTTTTTGAGAGAATATGAACATGGCATTGTGCATTTTTTGTTTACTTATTTATTTATTTTTTTTTTTTTAGCTTTTTGTGGCTTTTAAGTCGAGTTCTTCATTTTAAGGAAAAATGAGGAACATCTTTAAAATAAGAATTAGAAAATGTTCGCAAAAGTTTTATCATCTAATTTTCGTTAAATTTCACTATCTGTTATAAAGAGGACATTCTTAATTTTGTGGGGAAAATATTCTTTATTTGAAAGAAAAAAGTGTTAAATGGCCTGATGTGAATATGTCCACAAAGATACAACCTTGTGTTTGCTCATCCCTGCCTAGTGCATCCAGCAAAACATGAAGAAATGAGGCGCAATCATTTTGACTGAATCTATTAAATGTTCCGTCACTAGAAATGTAAAACAACAAAATAAATGTTATCCGTAAGTTATCCTTGATGGTTTAATTGAGTAAAATTTGGACTATAATTTTAAAGTAATAATTTATGTATTTTGACCATGGAGCGGTGTTTTCATCCTTTGAATTCTTGTTAATCACAAAACAAGTGCAATATAGTTGGGAATACACGTAAAACTAGTCAACACGTATTTCTCAGTTATTTGTTCAAGAAATAAACTCTTATTATTATCGAAAAAAAATGAAACTGTTACATGTACCAATACATAAATCTCATATTGTACTGTCTATAACATCTGTTTTTCTCTTTTTGAGGGTTTTTTTTCATATGAAAGTAAACGTTTACGACAAAAACAAATACGTTTGTTTAATTAGCGAGACTTCTCATATAACATTATACATCTATATGTATACAGTATGTTCAGTCTGTGAGAAATCATTGTGTCCTTACAGTGAGTACATTGTGACAAACTGGGCTACCATAGATTCCAGGACAAGTGAGTAAGATATCATATTATTATCATTTCGATTTCTTCCTTGACATGTGAGTGATTTATATTGTAGATTGATTCCACTACCAGTGTGTATGTCATATTGTCATATCATTGATTTCAAGAACAGTAAATGAGTGATGTGCGACTTTTTTTTTTTTGCATTGATCCCAACAGCAGTATGTGGATGATGGCATACGTGTATTTACACAGATTCTATAACCAGTAAGTGTCATGTTAGATTGTTGTATTAATGATTTAAAGAACAACATTTTAGTATTTTGTTATTACATAGATTTTAGAACAACTGAAATAGTGATCTATCATTTGTTTCACTGTGTTCCAAAAACACGAATAAGTGAGTGATATTATATTTTAATAATTTAATGCCATAAATACTATTTATAAGTAAATAAAATTAATTATTTACAATTCATTTTTAAGAAAACTAGTAGTACTTTGATATTGCTTTGTTCTTACATGGACTCCAAGAACACCAGTAAGTGGATGATGTCTTGTTTTTTGTCCTCTTCTTCAGATCTGTTCTTTAATATGGCCAGTAAAAGATCTGAAAAGGACTCCTACTGAGTCAACAAATCTTAACATTATTTATAATTCTATTAGCAATTGAAATGAATTTATTAGTTAGCAACTAAATAATAGTATAGCCACCCCAATCCCAACCACCCACCCTCTCCGAAAAAACGATTAATTAAATAATGTTTATTATGAAAATTAATTAAAATGATGCCTAGATAAACTTAAGCCGTCATTGATTATATGGTATTTAATAGCATTTGATAGAAAACATAAAAGTTGTTTATATCAGCCTATATAACCTTTCTTGGTGCATTCTGATCCAGTAACGTGACAAAAGATGGGGTGCTGCTTAATACCTGAAACAATAGCAAACAGAACATTACATCATCAATTCTGCGCAACTTATATGCTTTATTTTAGTATGATGAAATAGTTTGCACTTTTAAAACAAAACAAAAAAATGGAATTGTTTGATTTTTCTTATTTTTTACACACCTGAAGGATGCAGCCTGCATAACAGGTCAAACCCACGGATGGCATTCCAAATGGTGGCGAGGTGTCCCTCTCCTAACAGTTCAAGAAAATTAGGTCGCATGTTTAAAAGTTTAAGAAAAGCTGTCATACTTAGTTTCTCTTTACTTACACTGAAAAACAATCAAATAACATTGAATTTTATTTTCGAAGAGCTGTTTCTTTTCTTACAGCTAACTTGCCTTTGTCTTAGAACTCTTGAGAACATCTAACGGATATCGCATTCGACATAATGATGATAACGGACACTCCACTGTTAACTCGTGTTTTTCCGCTTTTGTCAGACAGGAACGGCACACGACATGGTCACACAGACAAAGCTTGACCTCACCCTGGTACATGTAAGTCACGAAAACTCAAGAATCTTTTTTATTTCAAAGATCAAGAAGAGTACTAACATGTGCTATTTTAAAAACAACAAAAAACACTTCTTTACCCCCCAAAAATCATGAATACATGTAACTGTTATATTTGATATTAGATAAATTGTCAGATAACACTACATAAATAGCATATGAAATGCAATATTTTCTTATAGATATATGAATTGAGAAGGTACACACATAAATAAAACATGTTTCTCAATGATCGAGCAAACAACTGTGTGAATCTCAAACTAAATGTCATATACGTCGTGCTTAGACGTTACGTGGTGTATGATAGCACTGTATCAAACACTGACGTTAGCAATGTAAATGTCTATGGAATACACAGATGTAATCAATGTTCATGTCATACATTGTAGGAATTGGTGTAATCACTTTTCTTTGTAATGTAATTACATAGATAATATACTTATTGTTATAAGTGTTACCTTTTGTTGCTTGCAATCTTGACATTGTACATCCTCATTAATATCAGTAGCAAAACGTTCTCTGATTATCGACTGAAATAAATATAGAAAGAGGAGTTGAGGTAATAAACAAACCTGTAAAAGTTAAATACCGTTACACGTTATACTAGATATACTATTAAACAAAATTGTCAGCATCTTAAAAAATGGTTACCTGATCTTTGATAAAAACTTGTCTTTTACACATATGTTCGCTTGTCTGTAGACAAAGCAAACATGACAATGGCTTTACTGAACAATCATTGCAAACAGGATGATGACAGTCGAGTTCCTTACACTATAATAATACAATAATCATTATTATCATTCCATAATCCAAACATCCTGTAGTACCATATGTTTCAAACAATCAGTCAAGCAGCAAGATCTTTTCAATTCTGTCGTGTTAACATGTGATTGCTGACGAGTCTTCACTTACCCATCCTTCCAGACAGTCATTACAAACCATGCAGCATATCTTCCCACTGGCACAGTTTATCTGCAACAAAACAAGTGTCTCTTGTCCAACAGTTTAACATACATAATATGTTTACATCTGGGCGTGAGTGAACTGTTTAAAATTTCAAACAAACAAAAACTTCTTCAGTTTACCTTTAGTAAATCTGAGTAAATTGATTTTTTCCGACATGATCTAAAACATTCAACACCGTCAACCGGTTTTGTCAAGTCTGTGTAGCATCTCCAACACAGTGAGTGTTTACAGCTCTTAAACACGACTGCATAACCCTGTAAAAAAACTAAATAATATTTATCTTTGGCATTCCTTTAGGAGAATATCTAAGTCTCAGTCACACATTCACGTTAATTAACGATAAAAATTAGGCATCTCAAACCTATTCCAATCATTTTCGAAATGACTTTTCGAATGAATCTCTTCGAACAATAAATATAGTTTCATGCCCACTTCCATACGGACCGATACAATGTAACGGCAACAACATTTTTGATAATGAATACACTATTTCTTTGGTTCATCAGAGATAGCTGCATAATAGATCACAGGCTATTCCCGCTCTTTCTCGCAACACATGCTGTTCACGTGGTTGCAGAATTATGCAAAGACACAGCGTCAATGAATCTAAACTTTACAACCAAAGATTGATCTACACATCTACGTAATATTTTTGTGGTAAAATAAAATGGAGCCAGGTACAGTAGTTAATAAAAAAAGTCAATCGATTTTGCTCGTAGATTTTTGTAAATATAACATGTTTGTATGTACATATAACAGCTTTCAAATGGCATGGTGTTGATTTTTATAGGGCCTGGTAAGTGATATAGATTCACCAGAATTTATCTTCATCTGTGACAACCTTAGCGATGTCAAACTGTTTACAGAAAATCATAGTTTAACAACGAAATTTAAAATAATTGACAACAATAGCAACTTTCTTCAATTTTGTCGATGCTGTGACTACTCAATTTTTTAAGCACCATGCAAACAATCGTGAAGGTTTGATAACTTTTCCACCAGTCTTAGTAAGCGGTTTAAAATAACAGGATCCCTATTCAATCTATATCATCGTTTGTAGTACCAATCCAAATCGTTAGGGGACGCTAAGGCGAATAGGGACAGTTAAACTGCTGCTTAATGGAAAAGGGATGGGGGTTGTTCCATTAAATTTAGTTGAAAAATTGCGTTGTTGCATTAACATTTATGCTATTAGATTGACAGTATCGCTATGATGCTATCAGTTTGTCAGCATTTTCGTAGCTATCACGACATTCAAGCTGCCTGACATTCATTATTTAAAAGAGTCAAGTAAAATACAGCTATGTTGCACCATGTTTACCTCAGTCTTGTTATAAGAAAAACGTTCTCCACAGCTGTCACATTTGGTCTAGAAATAAATCAGAAAAATCACATTGTGTCTTGTAAATAATACGCACATGTATTAAAAAGCAGTTTTGTATCATCATCAGAGAGAGAGAGAGAGAGAGAGAGAGAGAGAGAGAGAGAGAGAGAGAGAGATAAAATTGATATATAAAATATGACAGGTAAACCTTATATCATTCATACCTTTTTTCTATCCATTGCTACGAAGTTTGAATTCTACTTTCTTTTTCAGTTTAGTATGTAAGATTTTCCGAAAACGAGCAACATGTTTTAGTAAGCAAACCGAAACTAAGAAATCGGTACAATTAAAGGTCTTTAATTATGGAAGGCCAAAAGGGCTTCCTTTTTAGTATTGTCAACATTGAAAATATGTTGCTTTATATATTTACTGTAAGCTTACATGTAACAATTTATCTCTCGTCTTAGCTCACCTGAGCCAAAGTTTGTTCAAAATCAGGAACCCCAGGGGTAGTGTGGCCCACAATTGGGGGGGAGGGGTCAAATTTTTACATAGAAATATAGATAGAAAAATCTGTAAAAATCTTCTCAAAAACCATTTGGCCAGAAAATCTTAAACGTGTGTGGAAGCATCCGCGGGTAGTGTAGAGCTAATTGTGTTTAATTCATTATCCGTGGGGATAGGATAGGACCATAATGGGGGGGGGGGGCGCGGGGCGAATTTTTTTTTAAAAACCTTTTGGCCAGAAAAGCTGTTGTGTGGAAGCATCCTTAGGTAGTGTCGATTCGAGTTTGTTTAAATAATGATCCGTGAGGGTGGGTGGTGCCACAATGGTGGGGGGGGCGGAATTTTTACATAAAAGTATATAGAGAAAAAACTTTAAGAACATGGTTCACTTGTGGTCAAAATCGGCCCAGTCTCAAAATTTTATCATATGTTTTCCAAAAACAGTCTAGGAAACGCCCTTTGAGAATCAGCTTAATTTTTTATCCTAGCATTAATAGTTTTCAGTATAGAGCTGTTGAAAAATACTATTGTTTTTCGTGTCAGGTGCACCAGAAACGTCATGACGTCATTATTCTTTATGATAACGTCGCATGCATACAAATTGTGCAGTGTGTATACTTGAGACACCGGCATAACTTTTCATCCTGCATTCATTTTGAATTTGCGTATATACATTGTTTTTCAAAACTCTTCAGAGAAAATCATTTCAGATAACACTGATAGAAAATACCGGTAGACAATTCTATCTTGTGATGCATTCAGTCCTTTCGGGTTATACGGATCATACGCGTTTTATGTTTCTCTTTCGGTGAGATTATCGATGTGCATATTATATTCAAAAAAATGCTTGACCCCTCTCATTTCCGCCTTACGTATTCAACTTATGCTTTCCAGTTTAAATTACATGTCAAATTATTTAAGTGATATTAGACATTTCTTTTTGTAGTAAATGTTAACCCTTATCGTATAATACCATGGGAATTATATTACAGAAAGTAGCGCTTTCGTCACACCGGTGTACCAGGGCACCGATTTTTACATACATTCACCTATTGTTGAATCAAACCTCAATATTTTTTTCTCAAAATAATATTCTCGATCCAAAGAATATACACTGTAGTATCGTTTATTATAACAATTAAACTGAATATTATGTTTATTTTGGTCTATTACGGATTATACATGCCGTAAAGGCATGCCGCCTTTTCCCCGCACCAAGCATTTGCCATATAAGGTCATGTCAAAATTCGACAAACTTGTAAACTTTACATTTGCTGATTTGTAACATGTCAGATGTGCTATATCCGATGATAAAGAAACAAATGCAGAAACTATGAATTAAAAATGTGCGAAGTTGAAGATTAAATTAACTAACAAAAACAATTAAGTTGCAAAATGTGCTTAATATAAAGGAACAGAGTCAAATCTTGAAGTGTTTATGCCCGGATTTTTATAGGTTATACGATCGGAATTACACAGCTCACACACCAACACCATGCGCGGATCTAGAGAGAGGGGGGTCGAGGGGTACCGACCCCCCCCCCTGGATAATGATAATTATTACATGTAGATTTACATTGTAAAAATACCGCTAATTATGCCTCGAACCCCCCCACCCCCACCCCCCGCAAACACAATTAACCTTCGGACTCCCCTGGAAAATTTTTCTGGATCCGCGCATGAACACGATTGCATATTCTAACTTCAAGTTTACAGGTCTGGATTTTTTAACACGATTACCCTCCATAATTTTTATTATTTGAAACATTTTCTTCTTTCGTTGAACTTTGCTCTCTTTTTAAATAATACACGGGGATAATATCGTTTTTCGGTGCCAGGCATTATAAGAAAGATAACAAAAAATTACTAGTCAAGTGGACCGGTGATTTGATGAAATTTACCGGTCTGAATAAATATTTACAGGTCCATATATATATATATATATATATATATATATAAAAGATACAAAACAGTATTTAAAAATGACCAATTTATAAGTAGTCTAAGAGAAAATTCCCCCGAATCTCCACTCTTTACCTTTAATTTCTTTGCGTTGAAAACGTAAGCATAGTTCGGTTGTATATAAAAATAATAACTTCAGTGGAGCCTCAGTTATCCGGACTCTTTCGTTCCAAAGTCCAATCGTCCGGATAGGTGAGGCGTCCGGATATCTGAAATGAGTCTATTGTTGTCATAAATGATAATTTATATGTTTATTATGGGTGTTAATACTGTTTTCTTTGCCTTTCATACTTAATTCACCTGTTTTTAATACAAGGAACCCTGCTTTATATTGTTATTTAATCAGGAAATATTAACCAAACTATAATAATAGCCAAATGTAGCTAAATATATTGTGTCCAAGTGTGAAATGTGCCTATTTACGTTCTGTTTTTAACAATCTATATCTAGACACGTCAATGTTTAACCAATGCACTTCCGATCAGTTGAAATGTTTTCCTTTTTGTTTTCTTCCTATACTTCCGGTTTTGACTTTATCTAAAAAAGCAAGCTTGAGACACTTCGTTTAAAATAATTTTTTTGAATATAAATACCACAAAGCTATGAAAAACTTCCTAGATTTATTAAGCACATTCTTCCTTTTAAATAGAGGGGTGTTTTAAAAAGTGATTGCACTTGACAGGTGCACAGTGTAAAGATACCCAAGCCAAGTGCAGTGAGGCGCGGCTAATCCTGTCTAACCAGCAATGTCAGTAATATTTGAAAGTTATTTGAGAAGTCAGAGTGTTTATACAAGCTACTCATGGGGGCTAGCAGGTGAAAAAGTGTGAAACTCAATTGATAGACTTAATCTTTCTATTGTATTAATCGGAGTATCATTAAATTTTACCGTCCGGTTAAATGAAGCAAAATTTATAGTTAACAGTATTTTGTGGTAAAAACAAACTGTCCGGATCTGGAACGCGAAATTCCGGATATATGAGACAAAATATCGTATACAAAATCTGTTCCCAAATAAAATAGTCCGTAAACTGAAGCGTCTGGATATCTGGCGTCCGGATATCTGAAGCCCCACTGTATAAAAATTTTCGGAAAAAAGATTTGAGGTATATAATTACTTGTTATCATTTTTTTATTAATGAAATTAAAACAGTTTTTCAATGAACAATAAATTGGAAATCATAGATGTAAATAAATAGCTGTCTGAGACTTTATCGTAAGTTACTCATCTTAAAATTCTTCGTTAATTAGCCTACCCTTACAATTCGCTAATTAAGATCTTGTCAAGTGTGAATCGATTTGTTAAATCCAATTAAAGGTGTTTGCAAAAATTTAAATCCTGCTTGTAAAAATGTTAACTTCTTGATTTGGTATTTTTTATATTTATTTACCGGTCATTTTGACCGATTAGATAAGGAAAATTACATTACATTTGAAATATTGTTTTGAGAGAGATAGATAGAGATCTGAGTATGGAGTAAATTGTAGTCCAGGATATATTTTAGAATTAACTTAGGTGTGGCTCAAATCTCAAAGAAAATTCATTACCGTATATTTATATTAGGAGTTCGTTATGCTATAAATTGGGAATTTTCCGTTTATGTAGATGGCTAAAGAAATTGCCCTTGCATCTTAGATTTCGTCCGATAGATTTTCAGCTTTAAAGAACTTTACAAGTTTTGCATATGATCTTGCTGTTATTCAATACATTGAGAAATTAAAAAAAATTATTAAACACATAAAGACGAAGAATAGAAAAAATAAATACACGCATGTCAAGATTTGGGGTTTGCGAGTAACATGGATTAATAAGTCATTACATACATTAAAACATATGGGGTTTTTTTTAGGGGGGGGGGGGGGCAGGCACACATCGGAAAATGAATCGAACACATAAATCGACGCTTGACAAATGTATGGGAAAAAATTACAGACTGGTTTTGGAAACTTTCTTTTGAATGGTGACTATTAATTAGCGGTCAAAAATAAGAATACATCCCACATACACAAAAGGTAACCACTTTATTAAACCATAAGAAGAGAATACGGGAGTTGGGGTTGGGATGGGGTGTTAAAGACCATACATCCCATGGAAGGGGAAATCTCTTGAAGATTTTTTTAAGAGAGATAGGTAGTAAAAAGTATATAACTCCGGCAATACTTTAATCAGCTAATACTTTATAACTTATACTTAAAATTAAAATTTTGTTGATCTTGATCCAACAACCTGTGCGTTCACAGGTTTAAGTCTAGTTGTAGAAAAAAAATATTATAAAGACCGCGTCATTCATACAATGAAGATAGTTTACCTTCTATTTCAAAAGCAACAACTTGTATAAATTTTCGCAGAATAATTAACATCGTATATAAGATTAAATGTTGGGGTGAAATTTTAACAAGTCTTTGTATTACTTTCGTCATCATAGTATTACAGTGACTTCATATCTAATTTATAGGTGCATGTACTTCATAAGTGTCGTCTGTTTACATGATTCATACAATCGTAGATTTAACAAAAAAAAACTTTTTAACATCCTTATTATTTCTAACTCTGATAGATCCGAATTGAATTACATAGTGCATTAAAATATCCTACTGCAGAAAGCATAAAATACATTTTCACATCGACAGGTACGATGTGTGAACTTTGAACTGATTTAACTATTTTTTATCCTACATATTTACATCTAGATAAATGTAAATAAACAATTAAAAGGCATGAATCTTACACTAATAGTATTTAAATTTCCTACCACATAATTGTGTATATACACGATTTCATTTCTTTGTAAAATAAATATACAGCCGGTAGAACTACATACAAAGCATGAAGTTATTTCACGTTTTTCTATGATTTGAGAAAATTACGATGAACAGCTAGTTTTTCACATATTTGAAAAATTGATGTACATTGTAGAACCATCCTTGGCGAATTATACCATGTATTACTTGTTATCGTATCTTCGACTTCTTCAGTTGGTATAATGTCTAAAGTCGCTAGGCTACGGAGACGCGGAAGTAGATTGTGCATGCAATAAGACAAGATTTTCGGACATATAGTTAGTCTTCCTTTCATGTTTAATATTTTTAATACACATACTTTTGAATGTTTAAATGTTATTTACATTTTAAGTATGATTTATACTTATCCGATTTATTTATCTAACGTTATTATTGATACACGATAACGTTATATTGACGTTATCAGAATACGGTTTTTTAAAAAATAAACATGGTCCGCACAATATCACCATCACGATTTTTTGGATACACCTCAATATAAGTAAGTTGTTCAATATGACAAAATTTGGCGATGGTGATTTCATGCGGACCTATCCAAATTTCCAAAACATTCACAGCATTTCGTGTATTTTTCCGGAAATATGCATTCCCACGGCATTTTATCGCAATTTATTTAGCATATACACTTGAGCAATCACAAGTACTTATACATTTTTGATAACAGGTAAAACCAGAAAGTATTTATATATGCACAAATATTTGTTCCGACAACTTTGAAATTTTACCCTATCCGAGGGCCAAAATAAGTCACAAGTGAACCAAGTTCTTTTTTTTCTCAAAAACAAAGCTGTAACTTGTGTGTAAGCATCCTCAGGTAATGTCGGTACAAGTTTTTATCGTGGGGTATGGTAGGGCTCTTTAAAACCCATAGAATGGTTGTTTGTTTGCTCTTTTAAATCTGTTCGAGAATCTCTTAATTGCACAGTGTAAAAGTAATCAATTGCCCGCAGCTCAGAGACATTAAAAGTCAGTTTGGTTTATTGTACGTGTTTCCGCATGCCATAACATATAAGTTCAAATTTGTTTAAAGAATAAGAAAAAAAAACATCAACGATTTTAACTTAAGATGAAATTTATTGTAACTACTTTACCATAGGAATTCTTTGTATTTGTTGTGGCCTCTGACAAAAATAATGTCAATTTTTTACTAAACTACAGAAATATATACAATGTTTATATGTACAAAATTCATAAAAAATATGTTTGAAAATTTCTCTGAAACTTCACATCAAATACCCTCCTCTCTCTCTCTCTCTCTCTCTCTCTCTCTCTCTCTCTCTCTCTCTCTCTATGCCTTATTTATACTGAATTAAATAATTGACTTTTTTCTAATCTTTAGACGAATACTCATGGAACATGAAGATTTAAGTGACTGATGTTATACTGTAGTATTTAGTTTAAAATATATATATATATATATATATATATATATATATATATATATATATATATATATATATATATATATATATATATATATATATATATATAAGAATTATAAGAAAACTAGTAAGCTGTACAAACTGCTTCTAAACCTTTTGTTGAAGTTTTTTTTACAATAAAATATGTTAATTTCAATACAATCAAACTTAATATAATCTGAGTCTTTAAGGACATTTATGACGATTTGATTGGAAACTTTTGAAAATGACATTTTATCTAAGTTAAGCATAATATAAATACCCTTTAGGACAAAACACGGTAAAATTTCAAAAGGAAAATGATTTTTTTTTTAAATTTATTGTATAGTTCTGTTCTCCTTTAAATGTTAACACCCTACTTGACGTAACTTCAAGATAAAGTCGATGACATGAAAACAAGGCAGTCGACAGTTTACGGTAGTTTACGACTCCAGTTATATCTGATCGCACTAGACAACCCGCTGATTATCGGATCGAATGTCACAAGAACCTTATCCATATTGAAATTCATATAACTCGTTATGTTGAACATGCATTTTTTTAAGCAGTTAAAGTTTTCGAAATCAAAAGTTTTTCATATTTTAATATCGAATCTAAGTGCATCGCTGATTTTTCTTTTTGAGTTCTTGGCGGAAAAACTGGTTTGGCAGACTAGAGATCTTCCCAAAGTTTTATTAATTCATCCATGACATAAAGAACAGGGTATTTGATAACATGTAAATGTTGTAAATGGTTTGAACACATCTGAAAAAAGAAATACCATTTAGCCCTTTTTCTTCATCGCCCTTTATCTTATTAGATAACCTTTAAAAGACATTATCTGGTCAACAGTTCTTTAACTTCTTCTTCCGTGTGGATACAATCTTAGTGACAATTACACGTTTTTAGGCAAATATTGCATTTTCAATTTAAAGTTTAAAGGGCACATTTAACATTCTTTTTTAAATAAGCTGCATGAACAAAATACCGTAATGAAGCCGTGTAGCACACTGAGTTTATACCTTGAAATCGGTTTTGTGAAAAAATTAAAAATGAATGCAAAGTCTCTCTCTCTCTCTCTCTCTCTCTCTCTCTCTCTCTCTCTCTCTCTCTCTCAGCAAGAATAACAATCAATTACGTTTTGTGAAAGATATAAGAAATGCTTTTGATTTTTAATACTTCAATTAGAGACTACGGATAAGTCTAGTTCCTTGGGTGTGTAAATCAGACGGAATAATCCGTTGAATGTGTTATTCTTCAGCCGTTGCCGCCTGATTAACAAATCAATTTTAGTGACAGTGTAGTTGATAACACAACCGTTAATTTTCGATTGATTCTATCAGTCTTTGCCTGTAGATTTCATTTGTCACGCGATGTCTAGATAAACGACATTCAACCGCTCATTTGACAAGGCGATTGTAAGAAAACATACATAAATGCATTCGTTAGTAAGAGCTTGTATTACTCTTGTGTCATAAGAACTGGACAGTTAACACACATTAAGCCCAAGAATAGTTGCGCAAGAATGGATTTCAGAAGTTTTGCGTTGTTTTTCTTTACCATTCTCCTTATTTTTCTAATTGTGATATCAGGTATGATTTAGCCATTTCTTGTTTTGTTCTTGTTTGGTAAAATTATACAATTTGTACAAATATATACTATTGATCCTGACATACTTACAAAGCTTTAATAAACTGAAGTATAACTAATGGTGTTGAATGACAATTTAGAACTCATGACAGAAGACTGAGCGATTGTGGGGTTATCAAAGCGAATGTGACTGACGCCATACAGTAAACGTTACTGAGCCAATGTCAATCAATTTCACACTGCATCTTATCAAGCATATTTTTCTTTAAGAGTAAAAAAAAATTACATGTAAAGTTTACATGTAAAGCGTTCACATAATTTTTTTTCTTTTGTTGTATATTTGATTGATACTAGTATTTAATTACAGGTATTTCCATATACATTTGAATATTCAAAGCATTGTTGTTACGTATTATTCGATCATTTTTAGACTTTTTACCGATTGGGTTTCTTAGCTGTCCGAAAAATGTCAGTTGTCACTATATGATAAGACACGGATATATATATATGAATCGCAAAAACTGCGTAATTTAAAAACTAGATAAATCTGTGTTCATTATATTGGTTGATAACAGACGTAAAAGCACTTCTCTTTGTAACATAATTTTTTTAAAACAAAACGACATATATAAAAACTTATACATAAAAACCTTTAAAAAATATGAATATATCCACTGAAGTACATGTACGTTTAAAATACTTATATTGAAACGCTGTATTAAAGGAGAGTAAATAATCAACAAGCACAATTTGAAATTGAGAAAATCTACATAAAAAATTATACATTGATGATATCCCTTTGAAGTAGATTGAAGATTAATTTAATTTTCTAATTTTTGAAACAATCTATGATTTGAACATCGTCTTTTCATCGTCAAAACTAAAAAAGAAAAAAGAGATAAACAAAGATAGAGAAAAAATCAATATCTGATTGTTAGAAAAAAAAGTACAGAACATATTTAGTTTCCCTAATTCTGTGATGAATATACTCTTTCATGCTGCATCAGAGAACATGCAATGCTATTTAAATTTTGTTTTGTGCAACTTGTTTTCAGGATCGGATTGCGCATGCGTGCAAACAACACAGGCTCCGACAACAACAGTTTTTGTCCCCCACCCTTGACACGTGACAAGGTACCAATTTGTATTTGTACATGTATTTATATACCTGTGAAGGCATTCTCTATTTCTGATATTCATAAAATTCATGGCGGTAATTATACATGTACATGTATACAGGTATCTGATAAAGCACAGAACAAAAATAAATCGTCTTGAATTTTTTTTTAAAACTCTTTTGATAGTTCACTGATTAAAATTTTTCTCTCTTCCGAACTTTAGAAATCGGATGTGGTATTTCGATAAGCTATTTTAATTCAATAAATACTAATGGAAGATACCTATAAAAAAAAATCACGTATTTATCGTATTCCTAATTTTTTTTTTTTTAAACCCGATGCATAGATTATCCCATGTAACTACAGTACTACATGTAGTGATCGCCATGAACATACATTATAAATGAAGATGTTCATGTATCATACTGGTCAGTCACGACTCTTCTAATATTTAGACTGTTTATTAACATTATTTCATTCTCTTTCAGATGACACTGAAGATAAATCTTTAAACAGCTGTTAAAACATGTTTTGCTCGAACTTTTGAGAAAAGTTAGCTGATTTTCAGTGTAATTCTTGCTACAATGTATTATTATAAATAAATTAAAACTAAATAACAGGATCTAGTGTTGTCTTTCTTTGTTCATGTGTTGAGTAATGTGCATATAATTATGTGCATTAAACACGCAATGTGGCAGTCATTAGTGGCGTTACAGGAGTACAAGCGTGAAACAAAGCCGACGGACAATTGCTGTTATCTCCGATTTTCTGCTGCTTCGTTTAATGAGTTTAGTAATGTGTTTGTACAGGCTTTGACTTAGCTCCAATAACCTATGAAAAGTGTGGTCAATGGTCATCTTAACTTGCTGGTGTTGTTGTTACGAAAGTGTAAATAAGACCGCTTAAGTAAAAAAAAAAATGTTATAGATGTACCCTGGTGAAGAACAGTAGAACTGTACATAACTTATTCTTTAAGTGCTCGAATTTTTCACTGACTTATATTTAGAGGTGATTTCCGAATGTAATTTTAAATCGAATTATCGGTTTGTTTTAAATTGATTTTACTTACATTGTAAGTTACAAGATAATTGGTTGTCAATGTATGAACGATTGTTAATGATAATATTTACATTTTCCAGTGTCTTGCCTGTGATACCACTACGTATCGATTTTGTACTATATAACCCATAACTTCAAATGACGCCAAATAGAGGCGCCAGCGGGGTTTGCTTATTTATATTTAAATATTTAATCGTACGATGGCTTAAAAATATGTAAATATAAGTAATAAGGAATCATTCTTTGAATATTATGAGGTGATAATTTCGGTCGGGGCGTGATCAAATCTATCATAAAGCCCTTCGGGCTTTATTTGATTTGATCACGCCCCGACCGAAATTATCACCTCATAATACTCAAAGAATGATTCTTTATTCCTTAAATAATTCTTTATTCTTTCTTTATTCTTAATAGGTTGCGATACGGAAAAGAATAAATGTATAATATAAAATGTTAAGGTGACTTTATGTCCAAATAAACGAAAGTTATTAAATAAATTTATCTCATTTGACCGTTTAACTCCGCAGATAAGGGTTCAACTGTATAATGGCTGCATCAATTCTTTGTTATCTTTGCTATGCATCTGTAATAATTTATTAATTTTAAGAGTCATTAGGTAATTATGCAAATTTTTGTACATCAAGAGTTTGATTATTATCAAAAGCATTGCACCAAAGAGTATTATCTCATCTCGGCCAGATTATTGTCTAATATAGGAATTTTCTAGTCCTTTTAGTATAAGTATGTTTTCATAGAAATGTTTAACACATTACATGAAAGTGTACAATTAACAAATAATTCTGATGACTCCCATGCAATGGTTCATATCCGTGGAATCGGTCATAAACAGAGTGCTCTGACATCCGGTTGGATTATATGCTTGAAAACATATTCAAATGTCGCTATATTCGAACGAACATGTATTTCATTGAATTACTGACGAATATATATATATATATATATATATATATATATATATATATATATATATATATATATATATATATATATATATATATATATATATATATGTGATACTTTTTACGTTCCAAATAAAACTATTGGTAAAGTTTCGAGTTCGAGTTCGAACTATACCTTGATTAACATGGTTTTAAAAATTTAGCAATATGAACCCATTTTTTTCTTTGTTTCTACATGTAACAATATTTTAAAACCACGTACGAATCAGTGCTACCATTACAATATCACCAAGTTATATCATAGGTCTTTTCTGTCAGTTTAGAAATGCATATAATATTTTCTAGAATAAAATAATAGCTTTCATTGTAACATTGTAACAGAGAGAGAGAGAGAGAGAGAGAGAGAGAGAGAGAGAGAGAGAGGGGGCTGTGTTTCTAATTAGCGTTCCTTGGCTTCGACCTCTAACCAATACCGGTATGTTTTTACAGAGTGTATTGAAGGTTAACTGGAAGGAGCATTAAACACACAGTAAGTCAGCAGGTTTTCATATTGGTCGGTTTTCTTACATTAATCAAATTAAAATAGTCGTTAATTTAGTTTTCTATTCCTCCGATAAATTGCTATACGTTGTTTTTTTTTAAATCAATAATTTAATAATTTCTCATTTCTTTATTGAATTGACTCTATTCAAGTCAATAGCACAGAACAATGTCGTACAGTACAGGAACACCGAAGCTCAAATAGACACAGACTGTAATACTATTCTCCTTTACTTCGATTTCAGGATTCGGGTCATTTTAAAAATGAAGTTCATTCTCGGCTATATTTTGATATTTTGCGGACTTCTTGAGTAAGTATATATATACACATGTACATGTATACTAAACGAATTCTCAAATATTTGCTTGAAATAATTTTTATACTACAACCTTTGATATTACATAGTTCATATATAAGAGTCTTTTAGCAAATCCATTAAAATTTCGCCCTAAATTATTCAATATTTCCTTAAATCAAAAAGCTCCACTTCACAAGCCAAGCACATATGTTCTTATCTCCAAAATACCAGGAAAAAAAATCAGAATAGCTATCATGAATAACGAGTGCGTACGGCGCTCTAAGGAGAATAACATGTGCCTTTCTCTCTCTCTCTCTCTCTCTCTCTCTCTCTCTCTCTCTCTCTCTCTCTCTCTGTGATAACTAAAACAACTTCTAAGTGCGCCCGTATTACTGCCAAATCTACATCTCATGTATTTACATGCTTTATATTGATTCATCAGATTACACGTACAGATATAAAGTTTAAGTAACTTAATTGATTGCTGTTTATTTATTCAGTGCGCTGTTAACATCTATTAAACTAAAATACTTTGTTCCAAATATAAATGATACCACATTTCACATATAAATCAACATGATTCTATTCTTTTTTTTTAATTGTTGAAGCTGTATTTTTCATGTGAGATAACTTTTTTCCGAGAAAATTTCGCTTAATTTTTTGTGTATTATAGCATTATTAAATCAGAATACTTTTATAGTCGACATGTGTAAAAATGAAATAAAGATAACGCTACGTAATAGAAGAGGAAACACCACCTCTGACCTCGAACTCCGGACCCTTTCTTATAAAATCAAACGTTCTTCCGACGGAGCTAAAGGGTTAACTCGCTAGTGCTAGTAGGGGCGTGGCAGTACTGAGCATAATATATATTTAATATACAACTTATGACAGTTATACTTTGGCATCTAGTCAACGAAATGTTAACTGTGTGTTCTGATAAGAAGACGGAATGACATAGCCCCGCCTTTATATATGCATGCATGACGACAAAATATCAACTAAATCATTTTGTTTTCAGATTGTCTGTAGCTGAGTGTACACGAGAGGGGGAATGTGAGTTTGAGTGAGTAGACAACTCCTTCTCACTCTTTTGAAATAGAAGTCAAATGCCTAAAATTATATGAATTATAAATATCAGATTAGTATGTGTTACTTTCAACAACACACAAACACACCAACAGTACACAGCGCATGAAGTCTCAATAATTTTTGGCAGGGAACTTAAAAGAAACCTGCTGATATTTGCTGGGGCTATATTGGGATTCGCATTAGTCCTGAGTTTATGCGCATACATTGTGTACAGGGTACGGCGGGGGAAACCGGAGCCCGTGAGTACAGGCCTAGGTAAGTATGCTAAGTACGTGTACAGTGTGTCAGTGACAGTCAATTATAATGCCAGAACTTTTAAATACTGTGGCATAATTCTACTCACGAAATCATAATGTTATAAAGCTTTCTAAAACTACATACAGGTATAATAAAATCAATGTATATTTTGTGTTTCAGAGACACCGCCTATGAGTCATCATACATGTACGTGATACTGTATTGTAGCAATGTAGCAAACCATACACGTAATTCGACAACCAAACCACTCGGATGGCATTTGTACATGTTGCTGTTTAACAAGTGGGTCTTCCTTGCAACTTCATCAACATGTATATTTCCCGACGTCTGCAGTTAATGGATACATTATTTTATACATAAACTTAGTTTAAAAATTATTTCAATATTGTCAAATTACAAATAAATTTTGATAAGTAGGAATGTTATTTTTTTTTCACGAAACAATGATCGACAATCTGTATATATTAAGAATTTTTCGCATGGTGTTTTTGTTCTCGCCCTTTTACACTCGCTAAGAGTTTCACTCGAATAAATTCGTACAAAAATGGATTATATCATATATTTTCTTTCTATTTAGCACAATAACTAATAAACTTAATCTTAAATTCAGCCGCTGACAATGAGGAGAATTAAAATGAGCGAAAGTGAAATCCCTATATATTACAGTGGGTTTAACATGTGATGCAACACTAAGAATTTTTACTTTGACGAAATTATATTTCTTATTTTGCTTGCTATTTAGTGTAAAACAGTAGATTGCATTTTTACTACTGACTTTTAATAATTATGAGTATCCTTGCATAATACAGTTCTTATGCGGATCCAAACAATGTTTTCGTGGGGAGGGGGGGGGGGTCCGAGGAATAATTGTTTTTGCCAGTGGCATGCATTTAAGTAGCTGCAGGTCTGTAGCTCCCGATCTGAAAAAAAATCGGGATGGACGACCAGGGAAGCTCCCAGGTCGTCCATCCGAATTTTTTTCAGACCGGGAGCTACAGACCTGCAGCTAGCATTTAAGGAATAAGGTATCATCCTCTGAGTATTATGAGGTTGATAATTTTGGTCGGGGTATGGTCAAATCCAATAAAGCGCGAAGGGCCTTGTGATAGATTTGACCACGCTCCGATTGAAATTATCATCTCATAATATTCAAAGAATGATTCCTTATTACTTATATTTATATTATTTTCAATTTGCACACTTTAAAACAACAGTTTAAAACCACTATTTTTCATGAAGCACATGTTATGTATTACTACGCGGCGCAGCCAATACCGTTTTTTTCAGTTATGCTATAAGACACACCCATTTGGTGTCGCTCATCTTTATGAAATTATTGGGCTATAGGCTTCAAAATTGAATAATAATGTTATCACAGACAAAGGCAGTTGAAAATGTAAATATTTTACAATACGAATCTACTATGAGTGTCTACTTCAACTAGACGCTATATGATACACAACGCACCTTTGCTCAGAGAGAGAGAGAGAGAGAGAGAGAGAGAGAGAGAGAGAGAGAGTTATTAGAAAAAAATATTAAAAAGTTAAAAGTTTTAGTTTATAAAGGAAATCGTGCTGTGTGTGTTTCGTTGCATTTTAATTAACACACATTTTTGATATTAAATCTAATCTTATTTTCAATCAAACTATACTTTTTTCCTTAATATTTAGCATAAGAAACCTTTAATATTTAATATACGTAACTAACATCTGCAAAATAATACATACATTATATTAGGCTGATGTACACAACACTGTCCGTATGTTCGTAGATTTTTCATGTAGTACAAATCATAAAGTCAATCTTTTTCGTTTCAATTGTTTCTTGTTCAGAAAAAAATGGTTTGCATGCGTTCTTTTGACGCCTCTGTCAATTTTAATATTGTTGCTGATTATTTTGGTAAATCGCAGCATCTCTTGCAAAATCAGTCATAGATACAGGAAAACACCAAACGTAATGAATGAAATGAGTATTTAATCTTAATTACGAGTATATGATACATATATGTAATAAAATAATGAAATAAAAATAATATGAAAATAATAAAAAAAATAAAGAAAAAACCATTCTCACAAACATCTCTCACAGAAAAAAGATGGAAGTATTTTAACAAGTCAAATGTCGGTATGAAATTGAAAGTAAGAATTGATTCAGGAAACAAAACATTGCGTGGGATAAAAATTAAATTGATTCTAGAATGTGTTAGAAAACACACATTATTTAATTAACTTGATGATGTCTCTCTAAATCCCGATCGAGAACAAATATATTAATTAGAAATAAGATTTAAATTAAACATATTTTATTGTTTCCTGGTGTGAATAAAGGGATTAGGCAAAAGTTCTTAAAACTAAGGACACCTTTCCTAAATAATTAGTGATACATACATGTATGTAACACAAAGTGATGTTCAATATTCTATACAAAAGTATCAAAGGGCAATAGATACATGTACACGTTATAATGGATGAAATTATGACAGTAGATATACAAGCAAATAGAACCGTTTTAACAAGAGCTTGGACTTTGGGTAGTACGTGACAAACTCCGATTTGATGAAGGCGGGGTCTACTCGTTGTTTACTGTCCAGTCATTGGCTAATAGATATGAATACATTGAACGCAGTGACACTCGTCCGACCTTATCCAGGGATGTATATTTCGCTGAAACAGCGTCAATTTCACACAGCAGAGCAGATCTTGGCAAAGAACTTTCCGGTTTTGACAGTCTATGAATATTAATGAGCTTCTCTTAGCGAATTAGAAGAAAGGAGGTCAATATTTGAAAGCTTGTTTTGATGAGTAAACTAGATAGTAACATCCCACCGAAAGTCCAAGCTCTTGTTAAAACGGTTCTAAATCAAAAGACAAAGTGTTCTTCTGATCAACAAAAGCTAAAATTCTACATATTTACATAACTTCATTTAATATTTGCTTACAGGTTGGAATAAATCTGTCAAATTTGGGACTAAAAGACTAATTAATAAGCACGCCAATTTGTTCAAAACATATATCAACAAACTAGATATTTAAAAAAAATGTCTCATGATATTTAATAAATGATAACATGAAACATATAATGGTATACAATTTGCAATGAATTTTCTTAAAACATTGAAAGAGACTTTTGAATACATCCCTATTTATCGAAATGCATCACAGGCTACATGTAACAAGTATATTTTTGGAAACCATTTTATAAATAATCAAAGAACAAAAAATAATGATATAAATTGTGCCTTTCAAATTATACCAAAACATACATCCATCGGCACATTACTTTGCTTCTTGATTTTATTTAAAAATTGTCATCTAACTCGAATTTCCTCTGCAATTCCCTCTTAATAATTCATTTTCAATATTCAGATGTTTGGCAAATGCATTTTAAATTCAGTAAGTTGGTATTTTCAATTCCAATAAATGTCAATAATCGCTCGTAAATGTCAGTGTGTTATTATATCATACCGCGCTAACTGTACTTTATATTTTTAATGTTATTTAAACTTTTGTTTTTATAATGGAATTATCATTTGATGAAATATATACAAGTATTTCCTGGTTATCGATTGGAATTTCAATTATATCTATTTGGTGATTATTCCATCTTGTCATCATATGACATTTATACAATGATTCATAAATATTCAATGTGTATGATGTTAGTGGCCTTATTACAATTATAAAAAAAATATTAATTTACATTTTTTTTACAAGGAGTTATATAATACATCTTCACTCACAAACCCGTTGTTTTCAAATATCACAATTTTATAATAAAATAAAAAAAAAAAAACAGATGAAGTTGATGAAGAAACATACCGTTATAAAGATGTTAACATTGCAAATTCATTTCATAGATATTAATGACAGCGCAATTCCTACCAATATAGATTAGCATAAATTCCCGCCACATAATGAACATCAAGGGAAAATCCAACGAATCCTGATAAATATAATAATTTTACATACATTTTATATCTTTTTTTAAAATAACTTTTTTGAAAAAATGCTGGTCTTTTAAAAGCAAATAAACTTTTTTTCTATTTCAGTGACTCATAGATCTCAACTGTGCCGTTCGGTAGTTTTCTTTTCTCTTCAACAGATTTCGGTACAGTAGCATCCGGGAATGTAGATATGTTGTCACATGACGCTGTTGTCATCATCACGGAGAAGTTTTTCTGCACGGTGTCCGCGTTAATGACAACATGCGCCGGCCCAGTGTAGATTGTGTTTTTCATTAGTGGTTGGTAGCTTTTCTTATCGTTTCCCATTCCAGATGGTTGATATGAGTTGTTGCTCACATTACATCTCCTCCAGCCGGTTATGGTGAAATTGAACAAAGCCATAAGAAAACTTGCAATAGAAAACATTGCAACTATGTACAGCCATGTCATTTGACTTTTCTCTTTGTCTTGCGATGCATCGGTGTCATTTTGAAGAAATTGCTGAGGTTTCATTGTTTTCAACTCCTGGGCTATTATTTCAAATAAGGAAATCATAATATATACATGGAAAAAATAATGAAAAGGTAATCAATCCAGATATATTCTATAAAGGCTTTATTGTTATGATCTAGTTTTTTTATACAGAAAAAACGAATTTTCAACTGTTGAAATTCACAAGAGCAAAAGAAAAGCTTTCAATGTGCCAGCAAGCCGGGTTTTTCTTTCGTGTGAACAGTATCCATAATCCATTTGTCAACCCTGAATTGATAAACACTACCTATCAAGAGAAACGGGGTACTCTATATGCAATATTACGTCAAAAAATTACTATTGCCTTGAAAAATATAGGAGGAGTTTTCTGTACAATAGTGGTACCTCCCGCCAGCCCGCTATTTAAGCATTTCAATAACCAGATTTTTCCTTCGGGAAACAGGGTTAAAATAGGTGGTGGTTTCAGGACAAACACAATATTAATATCCGCCTTAACAATAACTATTTTCTACGTACAAGTTTAATAGTTGCAGTGAAGGGAAATAATCAGGTCTATTTCTCCCAAAGCTCTGATTTATTCATTGCAACTTAACATAAAATATATTCAGAGGTAAAATACAAACCTAATATGCTTTTAAAGAGAAGGATGCAAAATATTGCATTGATCAGGAAAACCCATTGAGTTAATGCTATACTTCCGCTTGAATAGTTTATATGAGTTTCCATATGCAGTAAAAAGTTATTGAAACAAAACATTCTCAAATATTCGCGACCCAAGTTAGTATAGTCTTGTTATAACCTGAAGTCGTTAGATGTGGACAGCCGTAAGACACATTGCACGTCTGAATAGAACACTCTGTGCAGACGGATTGACATCCCTCCCCGTACCGACCGGCAGTACAACTCTTGCTGCAGTTAACTCCATAGAAGCCCGGGAGGCACTCTTAAATGGAATTACACATGTATATGATATGCAGATATCATTTCTCTCTCTCTCTCTCTCTCTCTCTCTCTCTCTCTCTCTCTCTCTCTCTCTCTCTCTCTCAACCGTAAAAGGATCAATATAGTTTATAATTCGTGGTTATCTGATTTATAAAACAAACAATTAATTTTAACACCCTCGTATTCTTTAGAAATAACTTGAGTCCATGTATTATCCTTCATAGGTATGTAAAAGTAGAATAAATATGCATATAAAGCAACTACTTGTATCGCAGCCTCTGGTGGTCTCATTCCACATGTAACCTCTGCAACATTCGTAGTTTCCATCTTTGCTGTTAAATGTAAAACAAATCTTGAGAAATAAACCTAATGAATAGTATTTTATTTTAAACGTCAATTTTCTTGGCTTTCGATGTAGTTTTGTTTTTGCAATTAATGATAAAATATTACCTATGTAAACGAAAAGAATTTAGTAAACTTTTTTTTTTAAATATAAAATCTTACTAACATATCTGATGTTTGTGATTATTCTGCAATGACACTGTAAATACATATCAGTTTAAATCAAGATGATATTAAATTCATACATTAAGTAGAGTTAACAACTGGCTAGATATTGACTCACCCTAAACAACTCAATGTACGGACATTCCCAAGCAGCATACAGAAATAACCATAAGCCACTGAATATACAAATACTTTCATTTTACCATCATCGCTTGCGCTTGATGAATGCAAGTGAAATTCGTCTAAATTAAACATGTTCCTGTTCCTCACACAACTAAGAGCTTAGAAACAAACAAACAATCAATCAATCTTTAACGACCAATCAAAACGTTATTTATTTGCATATTTGGAAATTGTAAAGTTGTGAATTGCTTTAAAATGTTGCTTGTGTGTCAAAAAGGATCATTTTCAAAAAGTGTTAAGCCCGTATGGTTTTTATAATCGGAATGATTTCCCTTTTTCTGATAAAGGATGACTTTTGAAACGAATTTTTAATATTTTATCGTGATACCTATCTGTAAAGGAAGGACGAATATATAACCAAGAGATCCCACATTGGTATACATTTAGTTATAAGGATCAAATTAGTATAATTCACAAAATTAAAATTCAGGATTAGCTCCAAATGCGGATGAGGATAGTTTTAATTTTTATTTTATTTTGTTTACGTGTTAGATGAGTAATTCTTCCGATTTATAAAAAAAACACTTTAAAATGTGAATAATATATGAACAGTCAATTCAACAATACACCATATCATATTAGCAAATCTCATACCATGGCAGTGGGATTCATTGTGGTTATTGAAATTCAATCCGTCTAAAACAAAAGCTGTTTTTTTTTCACAAAGAAACATGTAGAAGTATTTCCAAAGTTATTTTTTCAAGGGTGTCAACTGGACTATGTTTCAACCCACAGACATCTTGGTTTACTTTTTTTTAATGATTTAAGTTGGTCTCAATATATTAGTTATATAGTAAACAGTGCATACAAAAAATTTGGACTTTTGAAAGAACTAAAGTTTACTCTAGGAAGAACTAATTTATCAAAAATGTATATCACGTTTATTAGACCAGTTCTTGAATATGCTTCTGTAGTATGGGACTGTTGTAATATGTTTGACATGGAGAGATTAGAAAAAGTTCAATTAAGTGCTGCAAGGATTGTTACTGGTTTACCCATTTTAGCATCTACAGAATCTCTCTACACAGAAACTGGCTGGGAACCTCTTGTCAGTCGACGTAATAAGGCTAAATTAATAACCATGTTTAAAATTCATACAAATCAAGTACCTGAGTACTTGAGCAACATTATTCCTCCTGTAACAAAAAATGTCACAATATATCACACAAGAAATAGCGAAAATTATAGTGTTCCAATCAGCAGATTAGAACTTTACAAAAAATCTTTTGTACCTGACACCATTCGGAAATGAAATTCTCTCAAATTAGAAGTTAGGGAGCAACGTCTCTCAACATATTCAAGAAAAACATTACTGAAAGTATTCCTCAACCTCCAAAATATTTTTCACTTGGCAAACGCGCTATTAATATTTTACATACCAAGTTGCATATTTATGAATATTACTGTTATAAAGTCAACAACCATAAGTACCATGTAATATCACTATGTGACAATTGTATATGCATTGTATTGTATTATCATTAGGAGAGGAAGATGTAAGTTGTAAGAACTTGTTTCCAATCCTTTTGTGTAATTTACACTATAAATATGTTCAAATCAGTGAAATTCATAACGTAGCATACAATCTCGAAGCATATCATTACATTATCATTTGCCATAGCATACCATAACGTTGAAATCTCATTGCAAATTATTAACAATTGTAAGAAACTAGAGCATTCGAATTTTTGTTTTTCAGATCATGAGATCTTGTGCTACAGAAAGACTTTCTTCGATTTACTATCACTTCTCTACTGTATTGGTTTTAGTGAGACCGGTTTCTACAATAAAATGCAGATGTTAAGCTCACTGTATTTATGAATGCTTATATATATGAATTCACGTCAGCTTTAACTAGAATGGGTTTATTTTATACGTAAAACATTTATATTTTGTAGATCGTTTAATTCTTCATTTATTTAGTATAAGGGCCCTGCTCAATCCCATGCTCTTGGTTTCTCGTATATAAATAACCATTCTTACTTTGGCATCCTTTCTTAAACCTAAAAGATCAAACGCCGAATGGGACATTTTCCATCTTTACTACATGTACATATACAGTGAAACTTCTCAAAACCGGCACCCCTGAAAACCAGCACACCCTCAATATCGGACGATTAAAAAAGTCCCGGCCAGCTCTCTCTTTATTTCTTATAATTATATATAAACCATTAGAAAACCGGCACCCCCTGAATACCGGACACCGGCCGTTTTTGTTTGTAGGTCGATCTTTAACAAACGTGTGAAATTTACCCTCACAAAACCGGCATATAGCCAAATGACAGAGACATCCCTATAATTGTCGGAAGGTGTAAAAACAGCAGGTACACCGACTGGTGAACCCACCGACTCGACAGTGTGTCAGTGTGATAGGTGTTAATTACGCATGTTGAATATGACTTTATAACTGGTCGTTTAATAAATGTTGTTATATTACATGATTGAGAGTTACAATCATTATTAAGTTGCATAGTTCATTTTCACAATAAAATATAAACAAAATTCAAATCTTATTATTGACTATAAGTTACAAATAAGTTGTAATACAAAAAACTTTATACCTGTATATCTATACATGTATTTATATAAATGGATCAAACAGAGACATAATTTCCATGACAATTGCTAGTTTTTACTGAACCTCAGTAAACCAGCACCCCCTGTAAACCGGCCATTTTGTCCGGTTCGGTGTAACGACGAAAAGTGACCCCCGTAAAATATTGACCGAGAGTCATTTTTCTACGTAGAAAAATGACCCACTCAGTTGTAGAATACTTGGATTACATCGCAGAAATTATGGCCTTAGGGTCATTTTTCTCCGTGTACGTTGTAGAAAAATGACCCCGTAGAATATTGACTAAAATTAATTTTATTACATATTCAATGTTTACTTGTTTTAGGTCCATTATTTTTCCTTAGGGTGGATACAGGGAAAAGTGGTGATGGGGGGGGGGGGGGGGTAATTACATAGCCTGCTTGGTACTTAGATTTTTTTTATCGTATAGCCTTGTACGAATAACCAGCTTAAGTTCGCTTTTCTGATCACCTGTCATTGCCTTTCATCATCATTTCAGTCTGTTTTTTAATTTTCAAAAAAAATAAAGGAAAGATATATATTTCTTTAATTAAAGTACATTGTCCAACCATGACTGAATAGGAATGATATCAATCTTACTGAAAAAAACTCGTACAAATTGTAAACAGGAACTGATACCAGTAGATTTACAGGGGAAGAGAAAATTATTCATCATGGTATCCATCACAATGAGGAATTTATTATTAACCATGGGTCTGAAATAGGCACATTTCATCACATGCGTGGATTCAGAAAAAAATTATCCACGGGGGGGGGGGGGGGGGGGATCCGATGGATATTTATGGGGAGGGGGGTCGAGGCCTATTATAGGTAAATTTAATAAGTGACCTTAATAAGTTTGAATTCCCATCCCTTAGATCCGCCATCGATTGCATGCGTCATCTCATTTATAAATTTTTAACAATCAATTTTTCATTTTTACAACAGGTTCAAAATGAATGTATTTTAAACAAATAGAATGCTTAATTTTAATACCTTATGAACATCACAAATATCAAAACTTCGAATTTAGAATTGAACACAAGAAACAGAATTCTTTTCAAATGATTCTGCATGAATTTAAAATCGATATATGTTGTAATCAACTTGACATTAAAAATGTACTTGCAAACTTCGGTACATGTATATAACAGTGAAAGCAAATTGCAAAGAAACAATGACACTAAAACGGGCTTTGGCATTGACTCTGACTCCATTTGAATATAACCCTGGTATTTAAAAACGACATTTGAATCTAGTAATTAATACGGGCAAATTCTTACATAACTTTAAATTTTACTTGGATTTCCCATATAAGTGTTCCAGGCAATCATACTCTTTTTTAGTAGTTTCTGAAAGTAGAAACAACAGCTGTTTTTTTTATTACCATTCTCGAAAAAGTGATCTCTTAACTGAGTTTTAATAAAGTATACCATCTATTGAGATATATTTCTTGATAAGTAAAACAGGAAGTATAAGAACTGCTGTCAGGACAAGATTGCATACACAATATTTATACATACCAAACTTACAAATAATAAAAGAATATGGACCTGTTATCCCTAATCATATCCTACTGTTTACTGATAATTGTAAAGGTTGCAAACTTATGTACAACTTATTATTAGATAAAAAGAAAGACACGTGTACATCTATATCAAAATGGAGAAAAAAGGGTCATAACTATGCACAAGAAACCTGGAACAATTTTTTTGAACTCCGTTTTAAATCTACACAAGAATCAAAACTACATTGGTTACAGTTTCAAATTCTTCATATAATTTTTCCGACAAATAAATATCTTTAAAAAATCTTTAAATCTTTAAATCTTTAAATATCTCCTGTATGCATTTTCTGTAAAAGAGATGAAGAGAGTATTGGACATTTATTTTATGAATGTACTATAGTAAAAGAATTATGGACTGATGTTGAAGAATGGATTTTGAGACAGTTTGATTCGTTAATAAACAATTGATCTTTTTGGAATATAAAAATAGAGAAATTTATAAATTTTATAACGTGGTAGTTGTTATTGTGAAGCAATAATTAAAAGCTGGCAAACAAATAAACAAAAACAAACACTTTTTTGAATGAGTACTTTTGGTCTCAAATTTGGCTTGACCCCAAGTTTTGGCCTGGCCTCAAATTTGGCCTCTACAAAAATTTTTGGCCTCATTTTTATTTTCATATTTTATTTATGTTTATTGATTTTTACTGATTTAAGTGCAATACACATGATCATGAAACATCACACTAGATGGCTTTTAGTGTCTTATAGTAATAGTTCTATTGAAGCATATTTATGACTACAGGTATGAGTGATTGATTCTAGTAGATTTTTATTAAGCCTGCTTTTAAATTCCAAAGTAATTTAATAATGTAATGCTGCCATTGTATTACCATGGCATGGTGTTTTTTTTTTCAATGTACATTGTACTTCAACTCAACCTGATCTCAGGATCGGACAATACCTATATCAAATACTTGTTTGAGAAAAAATAATTGCAGAGACCAATTTGTTTATTCCTACCAACATTAAAGGTCACAAAACGTTTTGCGTGATATTGAAGTTCCTAAATTGTTTCCTAGATATACAAACAACACTTGCATAAAACACTCTACCCTAATCAGAAGGTAATGATTAATGGCATCGCTGAATCAAGTTTTTGGAGGATGCAATGTTGCAGTCATTCACAAATGACAATATATTAGACCGAATGCTGTTTACCTGACGGATGCATTTTGTCTAAATAAACTTTATAACTAATCAGATCTATAACGAACCGTCAGGTACACTGCAATACTGTCAAGGACCCCCTTGTCGACTTTCTGTATGCAGTATGGTGTCGACTTTCTGTATGCAGTATGGTGTCGACTTTCTGTATGCAGTATGCAACACGTTGATGCTGACTTCGTTTTTTTTTACTTTTTTTCTTTTTTTTTAATTGAATTTTCCATTTTCACAACATATACATGTACATACGTGACATATCTCGTACATTAGTTGATACAATCATATTGGAGAACTTTTGACTATTTGAGTATTTTATACTGTACGGTCCTTAAATAGTGAAAGTAAATTTTGGGAGAGAGAGAGAGAGAGAGAGAGAGAGAGAGAGAGAGAGAGAGGGAGAGGGTAGTGGCGTTGTTTATATAACCGTTTATATGGTGTGTTCCCGTTTTGCACACATTTGATAATTGGGTATAGAACAGTGGGTGTGATTTGTGTTGTTATAGCAATTATAGTCTGCTTTCAATCCAATATTTTACCTGGATTTTTACCTGTGTTTTATCAGCACATTAACGATGAAACAAGAAGAATATAGATATGTTGTTGTGTTTTAGGTTTAATAACTAATACCTATCAGCAATTTTTTCATTTGATAAAATAAAGATGTTTTTTTTATTCTTAAATTTCCGCTCATTGATAATAAAAATAGCGATAGATGATTTAACTTTTACATCTTTTCCATTTACGTTAAATATAAAACTGAATGAATTGAGGAAAATTAGTCGGTCAAATGCCAATTCAAAGCTGATTCAATGGACAATAATAGTATGAAGGGGAAAACTACAGTCATTTGGGGTACTCCGAATCTCTTAATACAACTTAAATTGCATGTTTATAATTAGTTGTTTGGTATCAACAGAAAGAAGACATGTAAGGAAACAGATCTTTGTCACAAAATATTTCAATCTTTGAAGTAGCGACTTTGACGGTAGTTCTGATGACATCACCGCTTTAGTATATTGCGGGTCACTTTCTGGTATTTCAAATCAGTAGCTAAACTGTTTTAGCTGGCACAAAACATTCCGACAAAAATAATATTTTTAATATTGATTCGATATACCGTAAATTGAAGAGGGTTGAAAATGCATGAGTTACGTTTACATTTGATAGGTTTTGTGAAATAAATCTTTACAGTTCTTGAAGCATGGGCATATAAATATGCCGATTTATCATCATACAGTTTGTCAAATTTCTTCGATTATTCCAGCCACAGCATAAATGAAAAATATTTAACAGCGTTTTCACTAGACAAATTTCCTCCATTGATGTCAGCGAAAAAATCTATTAAGTATTAAGATATTTTCTCTTAAAACTTGTAACAGATAACTGATAACTGTAGGGTAGTTTTATCCGTTAATTTCTTGTACATTGTAAAGCGATACTTCAACCGTCCGAAAACATGAAACACAATGCGATTCAAAATACCACCAAAAGACTGTATCTCATTGAAGATTACTCCTCATCCAAGTTAGATATATTATTCTGTATAGAGTGTCCATCCAAATGCAAATTATCATTATTATTTATTTTTTGCATTAAGTATTAAGGTGACTTTATTTTGTAGTATAAACAACACGGAATTCATCTTCAATAAGGAAACCTATTCCCAGTAAATTACAGAAATATATAACAAAACTATGACTATCGTCACATCGCCTGGCTATTGAAACTGGTAGATCATATGATAACACAAATAGAGACAATAGATTTTGTCCACATTGCGGAACTAGTGTTGAAGATGAATTTCATTTTTTATTTGTTTGTCCTTTATAAGGTACATTATGCAAATTATACATAAAAGAATATTATTATAAGAAACTTTCTATGTTCAAATTAATACAAATTTTTTATACTGAAAATGTTAAAGATCTCTGTAATCTTGGTAAAATTCATTTCAAAAAGTATGCTATTAAGAGACAACTGTAATACATAATTGTTAATTTTTTTTGTTTTGTTTGTTTGTCTGTTTTTGGTTTTCTCAATCTGTGTATATATATATATATATATATATATATATATATATATATATATATATATATATATATATATATATATAGTAGTAATGTTATCCTTTTACGTGCACACGTTCTCCGGTAAATACACTACCATCTCATGTTATATATATGTTATACTTATACCAGCAAGTGAATTAGAAAATATACATTTAGATTTTTGTAAGAAATTATTATGTGTTAAGAAAAGTGTAACATCAATGATGGTATATTTTGAATTGGGGCGTAAACCACTGCAGTTCGATAGAAAGTATAGAATGTTGAAATATTGGATAAAATTAAAGAATAGTGATAATTGTATTTTAAGCAATATATACCAATATATGTTAAACGAATGTGAAACACAGTTAGCTTCTAATTGTTGGCTCTCGTACATAAAACAGTTGATTAACAATTTAGGTTTTGGATATATATGGAACTGTAAAGAACAATTTAATGAACATGTATTCTTACTTGAAGTGAAGCAGAGATTGGCCGATATGTTTATACAAGAAGGTCATGGCTACTTTGAAAATTCACCCAAATGTATAACGTATAAGCATTTATGTAATAATTTTTGAATTACAAGAATATTTAACAAAAACAATACCAACTGTATATGTACAATTTATAAGTAAATACCGTTTATCCTCTCATCAACTTGAGATTGAGCGTGGCAGATTTTATAATATCCATAGAAATGAGAGAGTTTGTAAACTATGTTCACTATCACAGATTGAAGATGAGTTTCATTTTATTTTAATCTGTCCATTTTATAAAGAAATAAGAAAGTTGTATGTCAAAAAATATTATTACGAAAAGCCTTCTGTCTTTAAACTTATTCAATTACTTTCAACAAAGAATATCAAAGAGTTGTGCAATTTGGGCAAATACCTGTATAAATGCTCAAAATTACGATAAAAATATAATTATTCTTTTTGTTTTGAGAATATACTCTTCATTATCCTGTTTACTTTTATCATGTACATTTTTCAAAATTCTATGTACGCTGTTCTGTGCACACGCAGTCTAATTCAAGATTGTGATGTTTTTAAAAAATGTCCACATATGTTTGTTTACTTTATATATGTTAAACCTATGAATCGTATGGTTCTTGGTAATAAACAATACAATACAATTCAAATATTTAATCGTACAGTTGCTAAACATTATATAATTATAAGTAATAAGGAATTAATCTTTGAATAGTATGAGGTGGTTATTTCGGTAGGAGCGTGGTCAAATCTATCATAAAGCTCTTCGGGCTTTATTGGATTTGATCACGCCCCGACCAAAATTACGGTCCCATACATGTAATAATGATTCCTTATTCCTTAAATCATGATTTGTATACAAAATAGATTTGCTCACTTATGTTTCTATTTTTGCATTAGTCTCTTCCCTGTTTCTCTTAATACAGGAACAGCTCACTAAAAATCATGAGAGGCAATACTAAACAAGAAAAATTATATCAATTATTTCCTCATCAAACTCATTTAGCCTACGATTGTATAATTTCTCTATTCTCTCTCTCTCTCTCTCTCTCTCTCTCTCTCTCTCTCTCTCTCTCTCTCTCTCTCTCTCTCCGAACAAAAAAATCATACAATGTATAAATAATTATAATCATTAATGATAATTTCAACACCAAAAGAAAACATACTGAAAAAAAACGAACAAACATTGTTATTGTCCGCTTAAGAAAAAAATGCTGTCTAAAAATTATTGTTTTTCTTCAACAACATCAGGTCCCCTTATTTATGGTGTTTTATTGAATTTTTACTGCTATGTAAGCTTTCTCCAGAATTAATTCACCGAAAACTCTTGAAAATGAATAGAGTTTTATCTATTATATGTATTCACAAATTTATGATTGTAAGAATGTACGTGATAATGTTTTTTTTCATTCAAAGGTATATGTGGCGTATTTTTAGTAACATGTAGACTATGTAGATTGATGGAATAGGAATTAAAGCCGAATTAAACTTAAGTTTCCATCATGAAGTTGAAGGGGTTTTGCTAGTCAGGATCGTGATCCATGTGTTCATTGTCTTTATTTTATGAGTTATAAATCACAAGTGGATTTTCGTTTAGAGGAATTTATAAAGAATAAATAAACACTCTCAATACATGCATCCCTCAGGGAGAGGGGTATTTACTCCGTTTACCGTGTCGATGATGCTAAAACTGTGTTTCATCTTAAAAGTTTCTTACACATAATTAACAATTTATATCGTTTATCATTAATTAATATCGGAATAATAATGCTTCGAGTATCATTTAAGGTGGAATAATACATCGTCACAAAATGGCTGACCTTTGATCGAAACGACATTTTGTTTTATTATAAGGTTTTTAATGACAACAACATATAACTTACTCCATAGCTGAGTGGGCTTGTGATCAGTACCTCCCGAGTTCGAATACCACAGGAGCTTTTGTTGTTACTTACTGAATTGAATTTTTTATATCTATTTTTATCCTCAATTTGCAAAGATTTCGCTTATTTGACATACGTACAGTTTGTTTCTTATTATCTCATTCATAATAAAATAATTTAATGTGAATTTGAGTGACTTCTCCAGGTATTGCTTAAGCTGCATGGCCTAATTTTTGGGGTATTACAGTATCAAATATTTCCATACAAACCAATTTTCTTAGAAAGTTATATACTTTCGCCTATTTACAAACAACAACAACAACTACAACAACAACAACAACAAAATGCATCATGGGAATGTTTGTTTATAAGGAAACCGTTTGGTTTCGTCCCCCAAACGATTGGGTTTATTCAACCCGCATACTACGCATCGATTGTAAACAAAGCGAACTTCAGAAATATTGGCAAGCAAACTGTACACAGGTTTGATTTTTGATTTGCCAAACTTTATGATCATTTTTTTCAGCGATGTCAAAGTACATCGCTAGTCATAATACAATCATAGATGCCTCGACATCAGGTGTGAATTTAAAATATAAGGCAAAATAATACGATGCCTTTTTATGTCATTTGTTTTGTAACCAAATTTTGTACATCATTTTTTGATTGAAATATGTCTTAATTGACCGGGAAAACTACTGCAAAGTATATCATTATTCATATTCTTAGCTTCGTCATTGTTTAAAAGCGTGCACAAAATTTGAAACAAAACCGGACCAAACAACTTTAAATAATTAATGGAACATTTTATGACGCACCTATAATGATCTGAATTTATTCATTTATTATAGAGTTTAAAGAGTTAATAGAGCAAAGCACTAAATGGGGAGGGGGGGGGGGTTGGCAAGATTATTCTAAATTAAATTATTTGATATATAAAACGATACATGAATGAATGAATGAATGAAATGAATGAATGAATAAAGGTGCATTAAAAGTGATGTATTTGTATATCAATAGATATAATCATATGAAAAACATTTTGAAAAATACGTTCTGACCATGATTCACAAGTTTCTATGTTTGCCCTTATTTCATTTGTGCTCAACAACATTGGCAATGTCATCATAATCAGCACGCTCCCCCGTGTTTGAGGGGGTCGGAGAATCGATTTTCACGACGAAAGGCTTTTCCACGGAAAGACCGACTTCATTCAACGTGTTATAGTTCTGTGAAATTTCGGCATATGTATCAGTTTGTAAAGCTTGATAGGGATCAAGATTAATGTCCGGGTTCTTTATGTCTTTTCCCACATCACTCGGGGTAGGTGAGCATGCCTTTTTCACCTTGTTACAAACATATATGGAAATGACAGCAAAGAAAACAAAGTTAACACTTAATATGATCAGCAAAATTGGATTTTCAAAGGTAAAAATTGTGCTCTGATTCGTGTCTGGTGTCTTCTCTTTTCTGATAGGTGTAAAAGTGTCCCATGGCGTCGTATTTCCCGTATTGAGCTTGAATGTTGTCTGTGAAGATAGAAGGTCAAGTCCTGTTGGTTTTTCCTCTTTGAAAATAAATATGAAAATGATTATATCTTTAATTTTCCCATAACATGCCCTCATTGTTGATAACTTTATAAATAATCATTTAATAAGTGACAATGATGCGCCCGGAAACTATTCTAAATGCCATTGGGTTTGTTTTTAAAAGATTGCAGATGAATGATGATTGTTGAGACCAAAAGGAAATCGACACTGAAAAGCTATGGTCATGACTATTTTATAAATAGTAGAGAAATAGTCTGTTTTGCAAAATTGAATTAAAATTTTCCCCAATTAAAATACTTATAGCTCTCCTTCATTAATATTGTATGTTACTATTCAAGCCAAACTGGTTAGTACTTTATTCACGAATATCTCAATTTGAGACAAAACACTTGACAAAAGCCTGAAAATGACTTATAGGTCTGTTTGTATATTTAAATCTAAGTTTTGTTGTGAAGACTATTTACTACTACTACCACGAAAAGTAAGAAACTTATTTGTTAAATATAGAACTACAAACCATCACCTCCCTATAGAAATTGGTAGGTGGAACAATACTCCACGTGAAGACCGCACGTGCGGCCTATGTGAAGCCAATCAAATTAGCGATGAATTCCATTATGTTTTAGAATGTAGTGCATTGTCACATGAAAGAAAAAAAATTGTGTAGTAATTATTATCTTAAAAACCCAAACACCTTAAAATTTAGAACACTTATGTATTCTTCAAACCATGTAATTCTTATGAAAATGTATACAGTAATACTTTAATTAGTAAAATATTTCATTTGATCGGTCATCCTACGTAACAACTATAAAAAATACATTGTTTACTTTTTTTCTGTATCTCTTTTGCAAATCCTACCTTTAGTAGTTATCTGTCTACAGCCAGTTGCTACATCACACAATTCCTTTTCACAACGTGAGCAGGTGCCTTCAATGCAGTCTTTCCCATAATAAGGATAGTCACAAGGCTCACTGCAATTTAATCCGTGGTACCCTATTGGACAAGCTGTGTTAAAAATTTTAAATCAAAATTATAACGCTGATGCTTTAATAAGATTGTTAAAGTGAAAAGTGAAGCCATCTGTAAATTCAACATATAGAGGTCAATTACATTTACACGGCAAATTAAATTACGATTAGTTGTAGAAACAGTTGTACAGTCATGTAGATCTAATATAATAGTAGATCAGATCATTCAGGTAAATCCTCCACTATAATTAATGAAGCGATGAACTAATAAAAATAAATGATTATTATTTATTATATATTGCTTAATTGACTGTCACCCCAAAGTAAAACATGGATGTTTACAATATTTAAATTTACAATTTGAAATGGTTCGTTAAACAAAGTATTTCTAATGTATAATGGATCATCACTCCAAGTTCCAATTTGTTGATTGAAAATGGTTTGTTTTCTATTGGACCTTAACTGGGCAATGACAAAAGTGTGGAACAAACACCCAATGTAGTTAATCGGTATTGAAGATCTACAAAAAACTATTTGAAAATTTTATTAGGCATGCACCGGTTCAAATCATTATTACAATACTTAGTCAATGTAGGAATTTTACATGCCTTAGTCCCCCATATTCTTTGTATTAAATTGAAGAAGAAAGGAACTGACAATACCACCGCCATGTTGCCGTCTAGATTTGCCGTTTGCCGTCTACAGAAAATGTGACGCCAATCACGTGAGTCGATTTACTTTATATTGTTGCTTTGTTTTAGTCCGAGGCAAAACAATTGTTTTCTGTTATTCAAGTTAAATGACAAAACTTTCATATACATGTACTTCACAAGATGCTTAAGACATACTCTTAACTTCTTGAGCAATAATACAATTTTTATCCTTAGCTTGGAGAATATTAACCCTGTCAATTGCTAAGATTGGTAGTTATGTTAACGTTGCAACTGGATTCTTCGTGTTTATTGCTTTATATAATCGACATAACATACAGAACCGGAAGTGATGGTAAAGAGATGGTAATGATGAACAAGAATTAATTAATATGCTTTTGTTAAAAACGGAAAACAATTATTTACAAATAAAGAAATTTATTTAGAGCAGGAAATGAAATTTAAATTTAAAACATAGTAATAAATAAAAACTTATCTTTCCATCTGATATGTTGCAACTGATACTTTTATGTCAATAACGTGAAACTGTATTTATTGTGCGTTAAATGCTTTACCATGCTATAAATGCAATATGTTGGTGTTTTAAATACATGTATACATCGAGAAACATCGAGAAAAACTTGAAATCTTTCGCAGGAGGAGCAAAGCCATTAGCACTACATACCTATGCATTTCTTTATTGTTGCATTCCAGAATTCTCCTGCACAGCACGGTGCATAAAACCTATAAATTCAACAAAGGAAATTCTCTACAATCGGAATAAAAAAAATGTGGAGCTTTCGCTGTTTTTAACCAAAACAATCTTTATATCCTTAATCAAAATTATTGTTAATCAAATTTAGTTTTAAATTTCTTACCCTATACACCCTTTTGCGCCTTGGTGACTTGAAAGAAAGAAAATAAAAACCCCGTAAAAAATCATTTTTAGCTTATTTTACTCATTTCTATATTTACAGCTCATTCTGTACTTTGACAATTACAAACTGAACATTACTTCCGTATCAAGTTTCCTGTAAATCAGTTAAAAGAGATTTCAGGCATATAATTAACCACCAATTAAATAATCTTTTCAGATCAAAACAATCTCACATTTTGATGCAAATTCCATAGGTTCTAGTAGATACATGTAATATTTGTCAGATATAATAAAGCAACAAAAGCGCGTAATAGATACTGGTTTCATTGAAAAATATTCTCCTGCGTCTACTTATTGTAATACATTTTTAAGATGATAAGGGAAAGAACAATAAAAAAAACACAGTCACTTAAAAATAACAAAACAGAGTTCAACTGTTACAGCTATGCAAAAATTCATAAATTAATATTGAAGCGAAGTTATAATCAAAATCAAAAATATCCCTTCGGTTCCCTGTAGTAGTTCAGGTTGCACACCACTATTAATTTTTACTATATATTCTTACCAAAATTACGCAACTTTAGACACAGGTAGCGAGTTTAAAACAAACTTCTGGGAAAATCCCTCTTTACAACTTTTAAAACAACCGTTCCTAACCAATTTAGTAGCAAAAAACACACAGCCATCCACAAAGGCACGAGAGTTTGTTTACATCAAAGTTACACATGTGCTTGAAAATCATGTCCGAGCCTTTTCACACCCCTGCCGAAACAACTGGCATCAAAAATTCAAGTGATCTCGTATTTTTACACATGTGGGAAAATCAGGCAGTTTACACGTTGTTTTTCATCTCATAAAAAACTACAGTCCCTGTCGCTGGCGGAAAACCCCTAAAAACGAAGGGGAATTCGGGAATTATTTTGCCTCAGCCATGTTTTGACGTGAACCTTCGGAAAAATAGTGTTGTGAGACCTGCAAGTAATCTATTTTTTTACACCCGCAAATATAAAGTCTGCAAACACAAAAACACTTATTGTGGAATATATGTGGAAAGTTTTACAGAGTTCTGTAGCTATATCAAAAAGTTATGAGCGATTATTAAAACCATGGTGCTCGCGGTGGCCTCTGATTTATAAAAATATGTTAAAAGTTATACTGTATGTAATTTCACGGCGTGTTAATTTTGAATGATTTTTTTGGTTTTAATTTGTGCAAATATGCATGTCTATTCACAATACAATGCAAACTTGTTAATATCATGACGACCCGAGAATATATACATGTACAAGTTTAGGGAACCCTGCCTTTTTGGGGGAGGGGTTGAAAAACTGCCGTTATATCATTGAATTTTAAAGAATTGGCGTGCATTTTCATCTAAATTAGCATTGTCTGGTTCTAATAAAACTAATGCGGGTGCTGCATCATAGCTAAATTCATAATTCACTTTAATATTGCCGTTTTAGCGCCATCATTTTATAATTTCTGTATACCATACAAGCGTCTAAATAATTCATTTTACACAAAATTCGTATTACATAGAAGGTTTTTTGGTTTACGACGATAAAGCCAACTTTCTGGATAAGCTGCTGTATTTTTTCGGGGCGGTTTGGACGGTCCGATACACTATAATCGGGTCGCTGTTTGATGTTCTACGAAATTTCAGAGGAAATCTGGGCTAATTTTGTATGCGCCATTGACAACAAAATAAGAGAGGTGCCGGCCACAAAGGCCCATTGTTGGTAATTTCTAATCTACACACATCGATAGAACGCCAAAACACCCCACTTTATGACTTAAAACACATCATAGCAATTTTTCCTTCAGGTTGCACACCACTATTAATTTTTACTATATATTCTTACCAAAATTACGCAACTTTAGACACAGGTAGCGAGTTTAAAACAAACTTCTGGGAAAATCCCTCTTTACAACTTTTAAAACAACCGTTCCTAACTAATTTAGTAGCAAAAAACACACAGCCATCCACAAAGGCACGAGAGTTTGTTTACATCAAAGTTACACATGTGCTTGAAAATCATGTCCGAGCCTTTTCACACCCTTTCACACCCCTGCCGAAACAACTGGCATCAAAAATTCAAGTGACCTCGTATTTTTACAAAAGTGGGAAAATCAGGCAGTTTACACGTTGTTTTTCATCTCATAAAAAACTACAGTCCCTGTCGCTGGCGGAAAACCCCTAAAAACGAAGTGGAATTCGGGAATTATTTTGCCTCAGCCATGTTTTGACGTGAACCTTCGGAAAAATAGTGTTGTGAGACCTGCATTGAGCGGATTGACTTCCGGTTTCATTACGCATCCCATTCGATTATCAGCTGGTCACGTGGTACCTGAAGGGTATATAAGCTGAGAAAATCGGTAGGATCGGGGAGTCTGTGTTTGACGGCCGAAGCATCAACACGTTGAAGCCAGGAAAGATACAAAGGTTGGTAAGATTAACCTGTCTATGGTCTTACGTGACTGTAATAGGCTTTCGAGACTATAGGTGTTTATATGAATAAATAAATATACAGATTGGCTTGTTGACTGTGGTTAGTACACTACAGTCCCGGAACGGCGCGTGCGCTCCTGTCTCCGAGCAGCGCATACGCAATCGTCATTTAAAGTGCGTTCGCCACAGATAACCGGGGGATAATACTTGTACATATTTTCAATTAAAGTCTGTGATTGAGGAAATTGTTTGTTAAATTTACTCTTTGATTTGCTCAGGCAGAGCAGCCGAATCCCATATCGAACTCAGAAACGTTACATAAATTTGGTGGGAGCGAGCGGTGGGATTCGGCAAATAAAAGAGATAATCACATTTAAAATTAATTGTTAAAATGAAATATTGTTTGGTTTTCTTTTCTTGTAAAATGATGAGCGCAATGGATAAAATGTTGGATGAGGAAATATCTTTCCTTGAACAAAGTTGTGAGCGATTGCGCCTTGAAATAGAAAAGCAGTCGACACCAGCGGTGAGAAGTAGATTGATGCACGATTCTGGCATTGCAACTATACCCAAGGAAGTTGTAGTTCGGGAATGCTTACCTGAAGGAGTTGGGGATGATACAGTGGTGTGCTTGAATTTGAAGCGAACGGAAAACTCTCAGGCGGAAGGTAGTTACATTGATGGTGTTACTTTGAGCAAAACGGCACAACGAAATTCTGCTTCTGCACAAAATGCACATACTGAAAGTGCGCGACAATATCAAGCGGATGCGCCGGTAGCCATGACTGATAGGCTATCAAACGTAGCGAATGCGCATCTTTAAACAGCGAGAAAATCGTGTGCCTGCGCAACACCATTTACCGCTGCAAGTGCATTCGCAAATACCAGTACAAGCGCAAGTGCAACAACAATTACCTACAGGTGAATTGAGTACAATTACAGATTCTGTGGGCCAGAGACAAAATAATGAAAACTTTGCGCTAAGAAATTTAAGCAGTCTTCCACCTACGCAAACGCCAATTACCATTGAAAAGAATGCGACAAAATGCAATATAAAACCGGCGACTTTTGACGGTAGTCATTATTGGATTGATTACAAGTCTCATTTTGACGCTTGTGCGGCTATAAATAACTGGTCTGAATGAGAGAAAGGGGTGCTTGGGAATGTCTCCTCGGAGACGGGGCAACAGTATGATCTGTTGGTTGAAGCACTGGAGGAGCGATTTGCGCCGCCGAATCAAACTGAGCTTTACCTTGCGCAATTGAAAGAAAGACGGCAGAGAGCATAGGAAACATTGACAGAATTAGGACAAGCTATCAGGAGACGTACGTGTTTGGCTTATTATCCTTCAGTACAAATGGAAGTAAGGGAAACGCTGGGAAAAGAGGCTTTTATAGATGCGCTGGTAGATTCCGACATGCAATTGCGCATAAAACAAAGTAGACCTCAAAACTTAAATAAAGCAATACGCTTAGGAGTTGAGTTGGACGCATATTATAAAACTGAAAAGAGAAACCACTTGCATAGTTGCATAGTTCACAACACCCACAAGCGAGATTGAATCGCAGTCCAAAGATTTATTTAAAATGATGCAGACACTGCAGGATAAGATAGAGTCGTTAGAAAAGTGCATTGAAGACAAAAGTAAAAGACAAAGCGTTCCTGAAGGTAACAGATTAAATTTTGCCAGTTCACAAAGAAGCGGGAAAGTGAAGTGTTACAAATGCTCAGAAGAAGGACACATTCGTAGAAATTGTCCCAAATTGAAGAGAGAGCGCGACAATTGTAGTCGACGCAGTGATCAGCCTACAGGAGGGAATGCGCGTCGAATTCGCGGTAAGCTGAGGCGAAAAAATAAAAAGAGTTCTAAAGGAAATGTTGGCGCAAGCAACTTATGTGAAGAAGCGGGTATTTTTATAGATTCAGAAGTAAACGGTTCTTATTGATACTGGTGCATCCCTGACTTTGCTGTCTAAGAGAATATATGACAGACTACCAGACAAGCCCATATTAGATGAGAGTAGACAAGTTATAACGAGTGCCAGTGGCTCAAGACTTTGTCAATATGGAAAAGCCGACTTCGTCATAGGGATAGGAAGGTCAAGGGAAACTGTGAAAATAATATATGGTAGCGGATATAAGTGTAGACGGGATACTTGGTCTGGATTTTCTTAAAGCATGCAAAGGAGATATAAACTTCGAAAGAAGCTCTCTGAAATTGAATAATAAGGATTGTCGCTTCTATGGGAAGGTACATTAGGCTGCTACAGGGTAACGGCGGATAATGATGTGTGTCTTCGACCGAGAAGTGAAGTTGCAATTCAGGCTAAGGTACTGGGAGAAAATGCATTTGGTTCCGCAGACTATTTGGTAGTGGCCAAGCCAAAGTTTCTTGGGAGTAGACGCGCTCTGGTTGGCCGAACTTTGGTTAAGGGACATAATATTGAGCCAGTATGTCTCATGAATATCAAGGAGAGCGTTCAGCAGAAAAAAATGACTGCAGTAGAAGAACAAAACGTTTCCGCTGGTGAAGCTGACAACTTGCATGTAATAGAGTGTGGAAGGAAGTGTCGCCAGAAAAGATTTGAGTGTATTCAGTGCGATTACGCCACTAACAAGAAGACTGATATGCAGAGACACGAGAGAACACGGCACGGTGGAAGTTCTGGAACCGTACAAGCGGAAAGCGAGTCTGAGCATGAGTGGGAATCATTGGATCCTGGAAGTCTCTCTGACGTGGTAGGTGACTCTGACATCATGCGCACGATCCCTGCTATCACAGAGGTGACGAAGAGGAAACCCACTAGACCACTTCCAGTTTATGTTCCTAGATCGAAGGCCATAGTAAGTCCTGATGCCGTTGTTCAAACTCCTCCCAGTCCTTTTGCTATTGAGTTCAGAAATCGTATCAAGTTGGTGGAGAATCAGTGATAGAAATCCATGAGGATGAAGAGTGGTTCTAAGATGACTTTTGATCAATTTCAAGCTAAAGAGCAAAGATATTGCACTTGCTGTTACTATTAACGTTTACATGTTTACTTTCAAATGAGATGTAGTGCATCTAACAATATATGTTTTTGTCTAAGATAAAAGGAAAAATTATTTTAAAAAAAAATGTAAAGTGTTGTTTGATCTTGTTCCTTTTGATAATGATTTGTGAGAATGCGGGACGCATTTCTCGGAGGTGTGGGTTGTGAAGCGAAGTTATAATCAAAATCAAAAATATCCCTTCGGTTCCCTGTGGTAGTATTATGCTGATTGACTTCCGGTTTCATGTACGCATCCCATTCGATTATCAGCTGGTCACGTGGTACCTGAAGGGTATATAAGCTGAGAAAATCGGTAGGATCGGGGAGTCTGTGTTTGACGGCCGAAGCATCAACACGTTGAAGCCAGGAAAGATACAAAGGTTGGTAAGATTAACCTGTCTATGGTCTTACGTGACTGTGATAGGCTTTCGAGACTATAGGTGTATATTTGAATAAATAAATATACAGATTGGCTTGTTGACTGTGGTTAGTACACTACAGTCCCGGAACGGCGCGTGCGCTCCTGTCTCCGAGCAGCGCATACGCAATCGTCATTTAAAGTGCGTTCGCCACAGAGAACCGGGGGATAATACTTGTACATAGCTTCAATTAAAGTCTGTGATTGAGGAAATTGTTTGTTAAATTTACTCTTTGATTTGCTCAGGCAGAGCAGCCGAATCCCATATCGAACTCAGAAACGTTACAATATGTAAACGGTGTTACCGTTGGGCCGAGCGCAGATTTTTAAGGTTTGATACGCAGACAGTACTAGGATCCGCCTGCCTACTCAAATCATAAGCCAAAGTTAAACTAAACGTCGCGTGCTCAGTCTACATTATGACATCATGTTTCATACATAAAACGTAAAAGTTGTGTTTTCGGAAATAGCCGAAGAAAAGTACGTGATTCTGAGAATTTTTTATTTCTTCTTTTAATGCTTATCCATTTTAAAAGTTGATAAATTTTCTATTTATACTTTATTCAGTATCCAAAAGATCGGTTCCTTGATGTTACTGGTTTTATTTTCCATCTAATAATTTGATAAGACATACGTAAAACTAGTCTTTTAAGCAATGTTGATAACTTATCTGGTATGCATAGTCAATTATTTTTCATTTAACTTAATACTTTCCATTGAAAACTTGGAAGGTTTTTAATAGAGTTAATGGACAATAAACATAGAAAAGCGACACTCATTTAACGAATTAGTTAACTTTGTCGAACAAAATGGCGGCGCCTATGAGCAGGAAGAAAATTTTTTAGCCCTTAGTTCCCCTGATTCAACTTCTATTTTTCAATGATTTTCATATCTATACGCGTTACCATTGGTACCTTTATCTAGACACGCCAATTTTTAACCAATGCACTTCCGATCAGTTGAAATGCTTTCCTTTTTGTTTTCTTCCTTTACTTCCGGTTTTGACTTTATCTAAAAAAAGCATTCTTGAGACACTTCGTTTAAGATGACTTTTTTGAATATAAATACCACAAAGTTATGAAAAACTTCCTAGATTTAGTAAGCACATTCTTCCTTTTAAATAGAGGGGTGTTTTAAAAAGTGATTGCACTTGACAGGTGCACAGTGTAAAGATACCCAAGCCACGTGCAGTGAGGCGTGACTAATCCTGTCTAACCAGCAATGTCGGTAATATTTGAAAGTTATTTGAGAAGTCAGAGTGTTTATACAAGCTTCTCATGGGGGCTAGCAGGTGAAAAGGTGTGAAACTCAATTGAAATGCTTAATCTTTCTATTGTATTAATCGGAGTATCATTAAATTTTACCGTCCGGTTAAATGAAGCAAAATTTATAGTTAAACAGTATTTTGTGGTAAAAACAGACCCTCCGGATCTGGAACGCGAAATTCCGGATATATGAGACAAAATATCGTATACAAAATCTGTTCCCAAATAAAATAGTCCGTAAACTGAAGCGTCCGGATATCTGGCGTCCGGATATCTGAAGCCCCACTGTATATAATATTTAAAACAAACATATCATATCGTGTTGTGAAATAGATTATTTGTTGAAATTTAATATCAGTTACATGCATGAAAACTTCTCGTTCATGTCCCGAATTTATCAGTTATGATGCTAAATAGCATAAATTCACAGATTAAAGTTAATTTTAAGGTTAAAAGTGAAAGAATTCTTTGTGTTTGCGGCTAAATAAACCCATGTACGCAAGACGCAAATCTTGTGTATTAGATAACCGCTGACCGCTAGCTAGTCCAGCCGCGACCGATTTTCTCGAGGAATGTGTTACGCAATGGTACACACAGCTCAGAACCCAGGAATATTTGAAATGCTCGCAGTATGACTAAAATGTGTTACATAGAAGTATATTAATTTTTTATCTATAATGTGTTATACTAGAAAAGAAAAGAATGTATATATTTTCTCTTTCTCGTTTTTGAAGGATATGTCCAGAATACATGTTAAAACTAAATAAAAGTACCTCACAGTCTTCACATAAAAGCTGTAAGAAAAGCATGGATACTTAAAAAAACCTTTTGTAGTGAGTTAAAGCATCCCGTATATGCTGGTACACTTACAGTTTTAAATTTATATCCTTTATAGGGGCAACGACTATTCGTTTACTTGCCAAATGAAAACATCGTCATGTTAACAAGTCAAGCTTTTTACACTCATATTACGCAATATCCGAACAAAGTAATAATGTGACGACATTGATAAGATAATAATGAACAACTTTTGCAGCGAAATCCATATCGAAATATTAACCGTTTTTGAGTTATAAAGCGAAGAATTTTAAGGGCTCTTAGCCCCTAATTTGAGGGACCAGCCCTTTTTTAATGATATCAAATGAAAGTCCTTGACACTTTGCACATTTTTTGTTCTATATGTGTTAAGAAAATAACTCGGTACCGGAAGTGTTGATTTCAAAGATTTTCACTAGATATTGAGAAATTGTAATTTCCAATATGCCCTGAAAATTTGAACTTTTTAGGACAACAAACAAGCAAGATATTCGAGTTTTAAAAAACGTCTAGAAGAAAAAAAAGAATAAAAAGAATTACCAACAGAATCAGTACAAGGTCTTCCGTTGAAAACGGAAGACCTTAAAAATTAAAGGACTTTGAGACGTGTTGAGTAACCGTTTCGTAGAGAAATATAGCTCATGTGTATACAAGTCAATTCGCATTTGTTTTCAATTAAGCCAAATGGAGACAGCTAGTTTCAGATCTATATTTATAAATTAAGACATTTTGCCAATAAACTACAAAATGCCTGCACCAAAGTAACTGCTTACACCTTTGGTATTTCAACACGTGTGAGATAATGTCCGTAAGCTATAATTAAATTTTAGCTGATAAGTAATTTTTGTGAAAATAATTGAAAACCTACTTTCATTTTCAATAAACTAGAATGAGAGTAAGGTGGTGAACACGCTTTGACGATCCAAGTCAGGAAAAGTTTGCATAAAAATATATACTTGCGATGAAATGATATTGAATGATTACATAGCGTGTGAATACATTTAATGAAAAATTATATTTAGAGTATACATAGAAGTTAAGATTTGACAAATGTTGAATAAATAAAATTAGCCAATTCGTTTCTTGAATGTGCGATTTTATTTTTAATGGATAAAACTTTCTAGAACGCATTCTCTCACCAGAGGTCGTGCTACAGAAGCTTCGCTTACACCTCTGTCATGATCAACGCCCGATGTACAAGATTCTTGTATAAACTTAAACGATGGGCAAAATGTAATTTAAATCTAAGTAGTTATTCCTTTTATCTATGAATATGATTATAAAAAAATAAATTTAAATCTTTAACGCCTTTTATTTATTTTTATTTCAACGTTACCAGGAGAACTATTTTGCGGAGGTAAAAATTAAAATATGATCGCATGATCTAGTTTGACAGATGTTTGAAAAATAAGTTTCTGTACGCTACCGATTTATCGATGATTTTACATAAATCAGCAGCAATGTCATCTCCTGTGATGTTTATAACATGTTTCAACGTGTCCTCAAAGTCTTCGCCCGTGGATGACTTCCCTTCAAGCTGATTGTGCAGAAAAAAAACAAATCAACAATGCCAATCTGCTCACCATGCTTCTTTTGATCATGTGACAGACTATTTTTCCGGCGTTGACAGAGGTGAAAGCGAAGCTTGTGTAGCACGACCTCTGGTGAGAGAATGTCTAAAACAAGGTAACCAAGAACGCGGGTTGACTAATTCACGTAAAGGCGGAAAGTGTAGGACGAGGTAATCATGCATCGCGGGTAGATAACTTGGATCAGATATTTTTGTTTAATACAAAAAACAAAAACTGAAAAAAAGTTAATAAATGAAATGAGCTAATTTCTCCCATAATTTTTCCAAAAAGTTATTTGTGATAAATATTATAGTGAAATTTGAACTAAAGAACAAATTAAGAAAAGATATGCGGCGCACTGGTTTAAAATAGAATTAAAAAAAAATTCTAGTCAGCTGCAAATTTCAATTTAGATTTTCATCCCTGTCCGCTCCTTTAAACCCACGATGCTTTTGCATTTAAATTTTAATACTTCAGTTTCGGGTAAGAAGGCAACGAATATAAAATCCGGACATAGTTTATACACCACCGGCGTCGAAAACAAATTGAAAGTGGGGGTGGGGGATAGACTTGTCAGAAATCTTGACAAGCAAAGAATAAAGGGGGTTATGTCTAACTTTGCAAAAAAAAGTGGGGGGCTAAGCCCTGCCCCCCCCCCCCCCCCGGTTTCGACGCCTATGTACACACATATTAAGCAGCGTATTATATCAATTTGTAAAGTGTTAATTCCCGCGCTTGCGCGGGATTTCATCTAGACTAGTGTACTACAATTTATTGAACATTGAAGTTAACCTGAAAAATATATACACTCAGCAGACAATTATTTCTAAAGAAAATATTTTGTGAATGAAAAAAATATTGAATATATACATGTATTTATACATGTATTACTATTTTAAGTCGCTTACATAATCCCTCTATCAAGCACAATATTGAATACAAAACGAAGTTAGATGTTAGTTAACTTCTTAAATCTTTTCGTAATAGTTCAACAAACTCATAAGATGATTCGCTTGCACCAACTGTTGAATGGATGTTTGTGTTAGTATCAGGGGTGTCATAGTTGGTATCAGAGGTGTCATAGTTGGTATCAGGGGTGTCATAGTTGGTATCAGGGGTGTCGTAGTTGGTATCAGGGGTGTCATAGCTAATTGTAGACTGGTTGTTTTCGCACACTCTAGCTGGAAGCTCATTGTCAGTGTTACTTTGATATGTTTTGTTTACTACATTACTCGGCTGATGACAGCAAAAGATAAAACTTAACATCTTCAATAAGAATAATGTTAGAATCATGGGAATGATGTAGACGAGATAAGAAGCAGCAGCACTACCCCGGGATCCCGGGTCATCGTCCCGTGTATCCGGCTTTACTCTAAATGGAATTTAAATTCACAGAAGTCCCTTTGACTTGATGGTTTGTTGTTATCATTGCTGATGCTGGCAAAACTGTTGGTCTTGAAACGCCCGTTTCTGTAATAATTTGATGAGAGTTTGTGTCAGTTTTGTAAACTAGACTATTATGATCTCTTGTTCGTTAAGCTATAATTATGATTTTGTGTGTGCCGGGAGTGGTCATCTAATTTGTATTTTCCATGCGCGGATCTAGATTTTTTTCCGGTGGTGATGGTGGGGAGGGGGTCCGAAAGAATTTATGTTTGCTGGGGGAGGGGGCTCCGATGCCTTTTAGGTAATTTTACTGTGAAAATTTAAGAATTAGATTGTTTAGAGGGGTGAGGGGCTGTCATCCAACCAACCACAACCCCCCCCTCCCGATCACTAGATCATTGGAATTACTTCCGTGTGGTTTTAAATATTTGCTTAAATAGTACCTATTTAAAAATGTTTTTAATAATCGATGCATTCAATTAACTTGAGATCTGTACTTGAGAAAATTTCGGTATTTGATCACCCCTCTTTTTCTCATAGGAAATTTATTTTTTAAATAAATGTAAATAAGGTTACTCTTCGCCATATTATGTTATACATGTACATGATTGTGTAAACGTATGTCTATATCTATCTAAGCAGTATGTGCTGCCTGATTTCGTTGGTATTTTTTGATTGGTTTTTAATCTCTTGCATCTTACCCGCTTCGTTTTTTTCTTACCTGTTGTCGGAGAACATATTGGGATTTTACAGGAAACACGTATGGTGTCCGGATAGGACCATTTGCGTTAGCGCGACATCGCGTTCAGATAAACGAGACTTCGCGCTAACACAACACGCCGTCGTGCATGTAAATAATTATTATTAAAAAAATCTACCAATTGACAAATTTACCTTAAATATTTAATATAATTAATCAATTTAGCAATAATATAGTTAATAACATGTACATGTCACAAATTCATATAAGGTGCTCTGTATATTACCTAAGCAAAGAAATTTTAAATAGTACAATTACAGGTATATAACATATCATTAATATATAATTGTTGAATTTATGAATTATATTAAATATTTATGGTAAATTTGTCAATTGGTAGATTTTATAATAATTTACATGCATGCTAGCATATCCTTATACAGTGACATACTAGTAACTATATTTTTATTCATATTCATTGATAATAAATGAAAATAATATAATATATTTCAAAGTACATTTTATTTATTTTTCATCCATGCTTGCGTGCAGGCCTACATATTTCAGCATGCGCAGTCTGATATTTCCGGACACGACTTCCTACTAGACTGTGAAACTTGCAAAGTTGCGTTAGCGCGACGGCGTGTTGTGCAAAGGTGTGTTAGCGCGACGGCGTGTTGTGCAAAGTTGTGTTAGTGCGACGGCGTGTTGTGTGTTACCGCGACGGCGTGTTGTGTGTTAGCGCGATGGCGTGTTGTGCGAAGTTGTGTTAGCGCGACGGCGTGTTGTGCAAAGTTGCGCTAGCGCGACGGCGTGTTGTGTGTTAGCGCGACGGCGGGTTGTGTGTTAGCGCGACGGCGTGTTTTGCAAAGTTGCGTTAGCGCGACGGCGTTTTGTGCAAAGTTGCGTTAGAGCGACGGCATGTAGTGCAAAGTTGCGTTAGCGCGACGGCGTGTTGTGTGTTAGCGCGATGTCTCGTTTATCTGAACGCGATGTCGCGCTAATGCAAATGGCCCTATCCGGACACCATAAACACGGTTACGCGTGCACCTCCCGAGCACACAGCGATGTCCTAAGTACGGAACCTTACAGGAATGAGTTCAGTTGCTACCATACAAACCTCTCGGGCATTCTTGAGTTACAAATTAAGTAAAATATTAAAACATTCGTTTTTTTTAAATTTTTCACCCACCAACTAAAAAACCAAACAAAAAATACAAATGGGTTTTTGTGTTGGGTGTGAACGGGTTATTTAAGTCCACATCTGGATAGAGTATATCTAATCAATTACATGTATGTCTAGCGGTTTATACATGCTTGCTTGCTCTGTAGTTTCATTATTCCGAGAAAAAAAACCCCTCATTTATTTAGTGTTTTCCCATTAAAATTTCAAAGAAATGATTTTGCTTTGTCCACGGGATGAAGCGGAAAGAGAGGCAGATGTACATTTAGTTAGAGTTGATCACAGTATAATTGTATGGTATATGTACTGCACAGAGGGTTGGGGATGGTTCGATTTTGCCTTTAATCTTTGGAGAAAATCTTTGCAGACGTGAGCTAATATTTCATATTTGAGCATTTTAATGATTATAAACAGAAGCTATTAGTACATTACATAATTTATTACAGCATTTTAATGATTACAATTGGTTCTCAGTGATGGCTCTATGACAGAGATTCATAAGTGAAACCATTATGTTTTTATGTGACAAATGAAGAAACATGGATTTGACTTGCCAAGTCTAAATTTGTGTTGATGGAAATTTATATTTTTATTTGATTTAAATACTTTTCATGTACGAAAAAGAATTTGTTATGCTATTTCGAACAGAGTATTTTCTTTAATGCTTGTTTTGTTTGGGTTTATTTTTTTGCTGAATTATTTGTATATTACTTCATATACATCATATTGTTATAAAATTGCTTATATTGAATACTATTACCCGCCACACTTCATAAACACAAATACAAGTTTTGCTACAAAAATAAACAGACGCAATTCAAACGATTTCAGTTTTATCATATTTGTTTTTTGGGTTTTTTTTTTTGTTTTTGGGTTTTTTTTTAACAAAAGTCGTTCTCTTTTCGTTTTCACACGAAAATGAAATATCCGTTTTCGATTTCATATATGTACATTAAAGATATCACTTATCTGTCATTTTTAGAAATCTGATTAATCTCTCTCATGATAATTATAACTAAAAATTAAAAAAGGGATGGATTTATCTTTTTTAATCTATCATCGACTTTATTTTATTAAACATTCATTACCAATTCTGCGTAATATTTCCGAAAGGGGCTTGAAATAGTTTATACTGTGTAATCCTAGAATAAGTGGATTACGTCAACTTACTTTGTAATCATCAAGTTTAGTTTATACTGAATCAGCTATACTAACTGAGTACTAAATAAGATAAAATGTAAACAAGAACTCCTTTTAAAGGAATGATCGGCGTGTGATGTCAACATAAACTGTTTTAATGTTATGCCAAATGTACAACATGCATTATATGTAAACAGGATAAATCGAGCTGTTTTGTTGCTTTTTGAAATAGCATGGAACGAATCAACTTTACGTTTAGTGGGCAAAGTAATATTCCGAACGAAATTCTTACGCATGTAAAGAAACTCAAAACATGATTTGAATCATTGAGTAACTTTATAAATGTTTTAATCTCAAGTCAAATACACCAAAATAGTGTTCCTTTGATATAAGATGTCGATTAATTAAAGGTTTACATGTAAATGTCACTGCATAGTTAACAATGAAAGTAGTGCAAAGCGTAATGTTTACGCAAATAGTGAAGTTTGCCAGATGCCACAACTGGCCGAAGCAGATCACGAAATTAAAATTCATAAACAGTTGGAAAATTAAAGGTTTTTAAATTATCGCTCTTGCCAATAAAATGTTGCAGAAAAGAAAGATGAAATCGTTGATGCATATGGAAATATAACATTAACTTCTTCATTTATGTGAATCCGTCAAATCTCTGTGCAATTCTGTATTCTCTTTGTTGCCACGTCCTGATCGATAACAACATCATTTTGCAAAGTCGAAAGTGTAGAATACATGTCAGACACGATTAAGTCTAACGCTTGGCACATGTGTGTACACATGTACTATTTATGTAGTTCGTAGATAGTTGTAATTAAAGGATAACACATTTAAAAGTTATCTTTAAGTTTAATTTTTAATAACTTGCTGTTTCTACTCAAACATATGCATGCCTCTATCTTTTGGTATTGTTATTGAAATAATTGTACATAATATTCACAGTTGCATAAGGATTTATTAATAATTAGGGAATGGGAATGCATTAAAATCACATATTAAACGCATATCATTCTTAACAATTTACATAAACACAATATGTTAAATAAATTATGATATGCAGCGAAACATCAAGTAAGAGTGTTGAAATGATTTACGTGACTTGAAAATAAAATTAAAGTTAAATTAACTTTTATACAGTGTAAGATATCAATAAATGGTTACATTTGAGTGGTATGTGTTCTTTCTTACTTGTTGTTATTAGAGTTAAACAAATTTCCACTATCACAGAAGTGTTATATCGGAATTATTTGGTTTGTTTTGAATGATAGCTAATTAGATATAATTTATGTACTATATACATGTAGGCGTGTCCCTTTATTTCTGTGTGAAATTCCACTCCCATATTAAGACTTTGATATGCTTCTTCAGATCTACATTAAGATTTTTAAACCATTTACCATTTCTATCGTTTATATTATTGTGTAACAAAATTATATGCAAGACAATCTAACGAACCTTTTGTCCCTTTTATACGATATGTAATGTCAAATTTATTAAAAATACAGATGCTAGTCTTAACGCAAGAAAAAAGAGCGAATCGTTTCGACATCACATTTCTTTCATTACTTTTTGTTGCGTTTCTCGACAATAAAGATAGAAGGAAACACTAAAAGAGCTCTTCTGGCTTTATTCAAACCTTGTGCAGTAAACAAAGTATTCAAAATGGATATATGTAAATATTCATGTAACTGTAAATCCCGAGTGATTTCAAGACGTATAGTTTTAGCTCTTTACCTTTTATGTTTATGGTCTTTTTTTATTAGTTACATGCATTAGTAACAGATAATGCATTTTGAATCTTTGTTATGTGTAAGAGCAAGGCGATCTGTATGTTCAAGTGCATGTCGTTTCATCAAATACTTTGGACAGATTTAAATTAAGATAAAGTAAAACAAATATGAGTTTTGAAGACCTACGTAATGGGTTACCCTTTGAGTGAGAAATTTATCAAAGAGACACCAAAAAAGAAAAAAAAAAGTTAAGAAATAGTATTTATACTCAAAACCGATGTACAATTTGGATTTGCAATTTCATTTTTTGTTCAATTGGGCCAGCTTTTTACTGGCAAAATGTACGGTAATTTAATAATTGTTAGTACAATAAATACATGCCGTTAAAATTTTTTTTCTAGAGGACATACTTTGCAAAGTTTAAAAATATTATATAAAAAATAGTTTTCATTTTTTAATTTTTTTTTCAGAATTACTCTATAGCGCACATTATTGAATATTAAAATTAAATGGCGGTTTACATCATAAATCTTTTTGAAAATGTTCAACAATTTCATACGACGACTCGCTGGTGCCTTGTGTCGGGGAAATATTTAAGTTGGTATCAGGAGTGTCATAGCAATTTGTAGATCCGTTGTTTTCGTACACTCTAGCTGGAAGCTCATAGTCGCTGTTTATTTGACGCTTTTTGTTTAGAATCGCCAATAAGAACACAGTCAATGTACAGGTGATGGGAGTGATGTAGACGAGATATGAAGCAGCAGCACTGGTCCGGGGTCCCGGATCATCGTCCCGTGTATCCAGCTCTACACTTAATGGAGTCACAGAAGTCCTTTTGACTCGTTGTTTTGTTGTTTCCATTGCTGTTACTGACACCAGTGTTGATACGTAAACGTCTGTTTCTGCAATGGTTAATTTAATGTAACTTTTATTCTGTGTCATTGTTTTTTCATAGGCGTTTATGGATTTTTTTAATTACCAGGAATGGAGTGAGCCAGCTACAAATACAATGACGTCTTGATCATTTACAAGTACTACTAGAATAAAATACACAAAACTTATTATAGTCATTTTTAAAATAAAATTTTTAAAAAATCCAGTCAGCTGCAACAAATACAATTTCAGTTTTGATATTCATCCCTGCCCGCTCCTTAAGACCCACGATGCTTTTGCATTTTAATTTTAATTCTTAAGTTTAGGTTAAGAAGGCAACGAAGAAAAAATTCGGACACAGTTTATACACAACCGGCGTAGGAAACAAATTGAAAGTGGGGGAGGGGCTAGACTTTTCAGAAATCTTGACAAGCAAAAAATAAAGTGGGGTTATGTCTAACTTTGCAAAAAAAGTGGGGGGGGGGGGGCTAAGTCCCCCTAGCCCCCCCCCCCCCCGGTTCCGACGCCTATGTACACACATATTAAGTGGCTCACTACACCTTGAAATATTTTCTCAAATCTGCAGAAAATTATTTGATTATGATTGATATCATAATGGAAAAGAAGTATTTAAGTGAAATAGGCAAAAAAATGTGCAATTTTGGATGAAAAATTAGATTTCCGAAAATTTAATTCAGTAAACATGAACAAAAGCTCCAGGCGGATTCGAACTAGTGATCTGCGGTTCAGAAGCCCAATACTTTAACCACTGAGCTACGACGATATACAACCGAATCGAGCAATATAGATTGTTTAACAAAATATTTAAATCGCCATCTTGTGAGGTATTGTCTTAAAAAGTATAACTCTTGGTTATATTTATATTACCATTTTAATTCGCTTACAAAATCCCTCTATCAAGCACAATATTGAATACAAAACGAAGTTAGATGTTAGTTAACTTCTTAAATCTTTTCGTAATAGTTTAACAAACTCATAAGACGATTCGCTTGCACTAATTGTTGAATGGATGTTTGAGGTTGGTATCAGGGGTGTCATAGTTGGTATCAGGGGTGTCATAGTTGGTATCAGGGGTGTCATAGTTGGAATCAAGGGTGTCATAGTTGGTATCAGGAGTGTCATAGCTATTTGTAGACTTGTTGTTTTCGCACACTCTAGCTGGAAGCTCATAGTCAGTGTTACTTTGATGTGTTTTGTTTACTACATTACACGGCTGACGACATCTGTAGCAAAAGATAAAACTTAACATCTTCAATAAGAATAATGTTAGAATCATGGGAATGATGTAGACGAGATAAGAAGCAGCAGCACTACCCCGGGATCTCGTGTCATCGTCCCGTGTATCCGGCTTTACACTAAATGGATTCACAGGAGTCCCATTTTTTTGGTATCATTGCTGATGCTGGCAAAACTGTTAATCTTGAAACGTCCGTTTCCGTAATAATTTGATGATAGTTTGTGTCAGTTTTGTAAACTAGACCTTTATGATCTCTTGTTCGTTAAGATTTTATGATTTTGTGTTTGCCGGGAGTGGTCATTTAATTTGTATTTTCCATGCGCGGATTAAGAATTTTTGCCGGTGGGGGGGGGGGTTGGTTTCCAAAAGATTGTATGTTTGCTAGGGGAGGGGGCTCCGAGGCCTTTTTTAGGTAATTTTACTGTGAAAATTTAAGAATTAGATTTATTAGGGGGGTTAGGGGCTGTCATCCAACCACCCCCCCAATCCCTAGATCCGCGCATGTTTTCAGTAATATCATCGCACGTAAACGAGTTAGAATCAATATTTTACAGATATAATTTTCCATGCTTTTATAACAATGAATCAAAATAAGGAAAACTGATTAATCACACAATAAATGTACAATTTTACTTAAATATTAGAAACCATTTACGAAACCGGATTCAAACACATTGTATTTTTTGGAATTACTTCCGTGTGTTTTAAATACATGTATTTGCTTAAATAGTACCTAGTTAAAAATGTTTCAATTATCTTTGCATTTAATTAACTTGAGATCTGTACTTGAGAATATTTCGGTATAGGAAATATATTTTTTAAATAAATGTAAATAAAGGTTACTCTTCGCCATATTATTTTATACATGTACAAACGTATGTCTATATCTATCTAAGCAGTATGTGCTGCCTGATTTCGTTTGTATTTTTGATTGTCATGTAATTTCTAGCATCTTTGGGTTTTTTCTTACCTGTTGTCAGAGAACAAATCGGCGTTGGGATTTTACAGGAAACACGGTTACAAGTGCACCTCCCGAGCACACAGCGATGTCCAAAGTACGGAACCTTACAGGAATGAGTACAGTTGCTACCATACAAACCTCTCGGGCATTCTTGAGGTACAAATAAAGTAAAATATAAATACAATGTTTTTTTTTATTTTTCACCCATCAACTAAAAAACAAACAACAAATACAAGTGGGTTTTGTTTTGGATGTGAACAGGTAAATTAAATACTGTATAAGTCCACATCTGGAAAAGGTATATCTAATCAATTACATCTCTTGCGGTTTATACACGCTTGGTTGCTCTGTAGTTTCATTATTCCGAAAAAACCCTCATTTATTTAGTGTTTTCCCATTACAATTTCAAAGAAATGATTTCGCTTTGTCCACGGGATGAACCCGAAAGAGAGGCAGATGTACATGTAGTAATAGTTGGTGACCGTATAAATTAATAGTACGGTAGATGTACTGCACAGGGGGTTATTGATGGTGCGATTTTGCCTTAAATCTTTGGAGAATATCTTTGCAGACGTGAGCTAATATTTGAGCATTTTAATGATTATAAATAGAAGCTATTAGTACATTACATATACAGTGTATTACAGTATTTTATTTTATATTACTTCATAAACATGCATTTTAAAAGGATTTAAGGGTACTTACTTGTACATATATTCTTGCTTTTATCCAATTTTTCTCCGACGCAGCAGGGTGGAAAGTTATATAAACTAGTTAGAATAAAAGAGATTCCAATTATCAGAGAAATAAAGAAAAGCATCTTATTGTTATAAAATTGCTTATATTGAATACTCTTACCCGCCACAAGTCATATACACAAACACAAGTTTTGCTACAAAAATATACAGAAGCAATTCAAACGATATCAGTTTTATCATACTGGTTTTTTTTTTTAACAAAAGTCGTTCTCTTTTCGTTTTCACGCGAAAATGAAATATCCGTTTTCCATTTCATATACATGTACATTAAAGATATCACTGATTTGTCATAATGATTTCCAGACGGGGTCACGTGACCCCGTCTATTAGTTTACTGTCAGCAAAAGTCTCAAACCGGAAGGCACGCGTAGTACACATGAATTGAGTCTACGCGTAAGAAAAGAATGCAAAAAGTTTTCATGCATTTCAGAAAATATATATTATATAAAAAAAACCACGCATTAAATCTTTTTAAGTCCTTTATGTATATAAACCAAATTCTATAAAGAAAATATGCAAATAGTTTTATTGATCAAAATATTTTTGCTCGGATTCAATAGTTGTAGCGATTTGTGGAATGAGTTACGTAACTGAATGCACAACGCCGTTGACGATTCAGTTGGTGGACGAGCTCATTAATTAATAGAAGGGGTTGAAGGTTTAATCGAAGTAAAGTTCACAAATGCAATGTGCCATTTTTGAAAAGTTGTTAATTTTATTTAATCAATCTATCACCTGTATACTACCGAACTTCATGCGCGAGCCGAAGTTTAAATCTGAACGGGTTATACACAGCTGTCTTACATATTAAATAGGTTCTTCATTGGCCTCCAGTCTACATGTACTTGCGGAATGAATGCTGTTCATCTCTAAAGAAATTTTGAAAATAATAACAAGTCTGAATTTGCCTTCTCGTTCATTGACTCTTTTAATTTAAATTTTGAACAATGCATTTTAAGCAAAATCAATATAGATTATACATTTTGGGTGACCAATACATCAAACAATATATAGAATCTTATCGATTGAAGAACCAAGTTAAATGTTAATGTTCATGTTGTCCGCTTAGATTGGAATATATATCTAATTTTTTTTTACATGTTATAAGTTTATATTATTTTTTCTATACTTTATGACGTACAAAACTAGTCACATTCATGATTTTTAAAACATCCTCATCAATATCACAATGTCTATCATCAGAAACTCAGCTGATCTTTCTCCAATCAATAAATATCTCACACCAATATTAGACCTATGAATTCAGAAATAATGCATGGTTATGTTTAAAAATTACCGTGTGGTAGTAAATAGAAGTAGTACTTATCTCAATTTTAAGAAGATAAAAACTCATAGTTTATATCGTATTTTTAAAATCTGATTTACAAAGCCTTTATTGTTGCTCTTCGAAAAAATTCAATTTAAATCACTTTCGAAGTTATGTTCATTTTTTCCATGACACGCATGAAAATTTGCTCTTAATAGACGAGAGTGTATTAAAAAGACACAGATCCATGAAATGACAATTTCCTACACCATTTGTTAATTTTGCTCTTAAGAGCGTTAACTTTGCATATATTAAAAATTTTAAAATCAAATAAACTGAATTAATAGCTAAAATTAACAATTTAGAATTATCAATAAACATTGCTTTATCAATTGTCAGTAAAAACATTTTACCGCCGTGTGAATATTTTTCTTAGACATGACACCTTCTCTCCTTCATTAGCACTAAGTGACTGATCTGGACATTCTACTTATTTTTTTTTTCTAACCAGTCCTTTAATTGACTAATCTATGTACGTTTATCAGTTAATGTCTTTATCATTCTGTTGCTTTATTTTTAACGACAAATATAACGGCCAATCAGGAAAGGTCTACCCCGGAGTATGACGTGATTCATTCACTTCCGGTCTCCATTTTCTAGTTTTATCAAATGAATTTGAAATGCAGTAGACTGAATTCGGAGTATGATTTTTAATTATAAGAACGGTTGTATCGTAATTCGTGTAGATGATGCACGAGTTTACACAAAAAAGTAGTAAGTGGCGAACGGATTTATTTTTACCTATTAATTTTACATGAATCGCTGCCAGAAAATCGTGCAGATAAGCCAGTCTAAAAAAAATCAAAATGGCGACCGTGACGAACCTTGTTATTGTTATAGTACTTGGAATAACCTTATAGTAAAAATAAATATTATTCTAACGTCAGGTGCCTGTGTTTTTTTTTTATCGGTATACAAATGTTAACTTTGTTCGGTAATTCAGCAGTTGGAGTGTTTTCGGAGTTTTCATAAACCTTGTATAACGGGTACCGACATGTGGGTTGTCCTTTGGATCACAAAATTAAATAAATCTAATTATTTGAATTATATACTTAGATATAGTTGTTTTGATTTTCCCGCTAAGTTGTAGTTTTTTAAACTTTATCTTGGGGTCTTATTTTTACATAAAATACCGTTGTGTCTATTTTCTAAAATTATGAAGGACAGTCCCGGCCAGGATTTAGTAAAGATTTAGACAAAGTATCAGGCAATTGCAAAAAGTCAAATTTTAACATTGATTGAAAAACCTAATTCAAACTCATATTTTTGAAGCATATTCGATGAAAACGTGGACAATTTCAAATTCAGTACTCTGATTAGAAATCTGATTAATCTCTCTCATGATAATTTTCACTAAAAATTAAAAAAGGGATGGATTTATCTTTTTTAATCTATCATCGACTTTATTTTATTAAACATTCATTACCAATTCTGCGTAATATTTCCGAAAGGGGCTTGAAATAGTTTATACAGTGTAATCCTAGAATAAGTGGATTACGTCAACTTACTTTGTAACCATCAAGTTTAGTTTATACTGAATCAGCTATACTAACTGAGTACTAAATAAGATAAAATGTAAACTAGAACTCCTTTTAAAGGAATGATCGGCGTGTGATGTCAACATAAACTGTTTTTATGTAATGCCAAAAGTACAACATGCATTACATGTAAACAGGATAAATCGAGCTGTTGTATTGCTTTTTGAAATAGCAAGGAACGAATCAACTTTACATTTAGTGGGAGAAGAAGTATTCAGAACGAAATTCTTACGCCTGTTAAGAAAAACAAAACATGATATGAATCAATAAGTAACTTTATAAATGTTTTAATCTCAAGTCAAATACACCAAAATAGTGTTCCTTTGATATAAGATGATTAATTAAAGGTTTACATGTAAATGTCACTGCATAGTTAACAATGAAAGTAGTGCAAAGCGTAATGTTTACGCAAATAGTGAAGTTTGCCAGATGCCACAACTGGCCGAAGCAGATCACAAAATTAAAATTCATAAACAGTTGGAAAATTAAAGGTTTTTAAATTATCGCTCTTGCCAATAAAATGTTACAGAAAAGAAAGATAAAATCGTCGATGCATATGGAAATATAACATTAACTTCTTCATTTATGTGAATCCGTCAAATCTCTGTGCAATTCTGTATTCTCTTTGTTGCCACGTCCTGATCGATAACAACATCATTTTGCAAAGTCGAAAGTGTAGAATACATGTAAGACACGATTAAGTCTAACGCTTGGTACATGTGTGTACACATGTACTATTTATGTAGTTCGTAGATGGTTGAAAATAAAGGATAAAAAATCTTAAAGTTATCTTTAAGTTTTATTTTTTAATAATTTAATTGTTTATTGTATAATTGAATATTGGTGTTGTTTCTACTCAAACATATGCATGCCTCTATCTTTTGGTATTGTTATTGAAATAATTGTAAATAATATTCACAGTTGCATAAGGATTTATTAATAATTAGGGAATGCATTAAAATCACATATTAAACGCATATCATTCTTAACAATTTACACAAACACAATATGTTAAATAAATTATGATATGCAGCGAAACATCAAGCAAAAGTGTTGAAATGATTTACGTGACTTGAAAATAAAATTAAAGTTAAATTAACTTTTATGCAGTGTAAGATATCAAAAATGGTTACATTTGAGTGGTGTGTGTTCTTTCTTCCTTGTTGTTATTAGAGTTAAACAAATTTCCACTATCACAGAAGTGTTATATCTGAATTGTTTGGTTTGTTTTGAATGATAGATAATTAGATATAATTTATGTACTATATACATGTAGGCGTGTCCCTTTATTTCTGTGTGAAATCCCACTCCCATATTAAGACTTTGATATGCTTCTTCAGATCTACACTTAGATTTTTAAACCATTTACCATTTCTATCGTTTATATTATTGTGTAACAAAATTATATGCAAGACAATCTAACGAACCTTTTGTCCCTTTATACGATATGTAATGTCAAATTTATTAGAAATACAGATGCTAGTCTTAACGCAAGGAAATAGCGAGTCGTTTCGACATCACATTTCTTTCTTTACTTTTTGTTGCGTTTCTCGACAATAAAGATAGAAGGAAACACTAAAAGAGCGCTTCTGGCTTTATTCAAACCTTGTGCAGTAAACAAAGTATTCAAAATGGATATATGTAAATATTCATGTAACTGTAAATCCCGAGTGATTTCAAGACGTATAGTTTTAGCTCTTTACCTTTTATGTTTATGGTCTTTATTTATTAGTTACATGCATTAGTAACAGATAATGCATTTTGAATCTTTGTTATGTGTAAGAGCAAGGCGATCTGTATGTTCAAGTGCATGTCGTTTCATCAAATACTTTGGACAGATTTAAATTAAGATAAAGTAAAACAAATATGAGCTTTGAAGACCTACGTAATGGGTTACCTTTTGAGTGAGAAATTTATCAAAGAGACACCAAAAAAGAAAAAAAATAAAGTTAAGAAATAGTATTTATACTCAAAACCGATGTACAATTTGGATTTGCAATTTCATTTTTTGTTCAATTGGGCCAGCTTTTTACTGGCAAAATGTACGGTAATTTAAAAATTGTCAGTACAATAAATACATGCCGTTGAAATTTTTTTTCTAGAGGACATACTTTGCAAAGTTTAAAAATATTATATAAAAAATAGTTTTCATTTTTTAATGTTTTTTCAGAATCACTCTATAGCGCACATTATTGAATATTAAAATTAAATGGCGGTTTACATCATAAATCTTTTTGAAATTGTTCAACAATTTCATACGACGACTCGCTGGTGCCTTGTGTCGGGGAAATATTTAAGTTGGTATCAGGAGTGTCATAGCAATTTGTAGATCCGTTGTTTTCGTACACTCTAGCTGGAAGCTCATAGTCGCTCTTTATTTGACGCTTTTTGTTTAGAATATTGCATAACTGACAATGCTTGTTGAAAAGGATAAAGCTTAACACCGCCAATAAGAACACAGTCAATGTACAGGTGATGGGAATGATGTAGACGAGATATGAAGCAGCAGCACTGGTCCGGGTTCCCGGATCATCGTCCCGTGTATCCGGCTCTACACTTAATGGCGTCACGAAAGTCCTTTTGACTCGTTGTTTTGTTGTTTCCATTGCTGTTACTGACACCAGTGTTGATACGGAAACGTCTGTTTCTGCAATGGTTAATTTAATGTAACTTTTATTCTGTGTCATTGTTTTTTCATAGGCGTTTATATTTTTTTTTTAATTACCAGGAATGAAGTGAGCCAGCTACAAATACAATGACGTCTTGATCATTTACAAGTACTACTAGAATAAAATACACAAAACTTATTATAGTCATTTTTAAAATAAAATTTTTAAAAAATCCAGTCAGCTGCAACAAAAACAATTTCAGTTTTGATATTCATCCCTGCCCGCTCCCTTAGACCCACGATGCTTTTGCATTTTAATTTTAATTCTTAAGTTTAGGTTAAGAAGGCAACGAAGAAAAAATTCGGACACAGTTTATACACAACCGGCGTCGGAAACAAATTGAAAGTGGGGGAGGGGCTAGACTTTTCAGAAATCTTGACAAGCAAAAAATAAAGTGGGGTTATGTCTAACTTTGCAAAAAAAGTGGGGGGGGGGGGGGCTAAGTCCCCCCTAGCCCCCCCCCCCCCGTTCCGACGCCTATGTACACACATATTAAGTGGCTCACTACACCTTGAAATATTTTCTCAAATCTGCAGAAAATTATTTGATTATGATTGATATCATAATGGAAAAGAAGTATTTAAGTGAAATAGGCAAAAAAATGTGCAATTTTGGATGAAAAATTAGATTTCCGAAAATTTAATTCAGTAAACATGAACAAAAGCTCCAGGCGGATTCGAACTAGTGATCTGCGGTTTAGAAGCCCAATACTTTAACCACTGAGCTACGACGATATACAACCGAATCGAGCAATATAGATAGTTTAACAAAATATTTAAATCGCCATCTTGTGAGGTATTGTCTTAAAAAGTATAACTCTTGGTTATATTTATATTACCATTTTAATTCGCTTACAAAATCCCTCTATCAAGCACAATATTGAATACAAAACGAAGTTAGATGTTAGTTAACTTCTTAAATCTTTTCGTAATAGTTCAACAAACTCATAAGACGATTAGCTTGCACTAATTGTTGAATGGATGATTGAGGTTGGTATCAGGGGTGTCATAGTTGGTATCAGGGGTGTCATAGTTGGTATCAGGGGTGTCATAGTTGGAATCAAGGGTGTCATAGTTGGTATCAGGAGTGTCATAGCTATTTGTAGACTCGTTGTTTTCGCACACTCTAGCTGGAAGCTCATAGTCAGTGTTACTTTGATGTGTTTTGTTTACTACATTACACGGCTGACGACATCTGTAGCAAAAGATAAAACTTAACATCTTCAATAAGAATAATGTTAGAATCATGGGAATGATGTAGACGAGATAAGAAGCAGCAGCACTACCCAGGGATCTCGTGTCATCGTCCCGTGTATCCGGCTTTACACTAAATGGATTCACAGGAGTCCCGTTTGTTGGTATCATTGCTGATGCTGGCAAAACTGTTAATCTTGAAACGTCCGTTTCCGTAATAATTTGATGATAGTTTGTGTCAGTTTTGTAAACTAGACCTTTATGATCTCTTGTTCGTTAAGATTTTATGATTTTGTGTTTGCCGGGAGTGGTCATTTAATTTGTATTTTCCATGCGCGGATTAAGAATTTTTGCCGGGGGGGGGGGTTTGTTTCCAAAAGATTGTATGTTTGGTAGGGGAGGGGTCTCCGAGGCCTTTTTTAGGTAATTTTACTGTGAAAATTTAAGAATTAGATTTATTAGGGGGGTTAGGGGCTGTCATCCAACCACCCCCCCCAATCCCTAGATCCATGCATGTTTTCAGTAATATCATCGCACGTAAACGAGTTAGAATCAATATTTTACAGATATAATTTTCCATGCTTTTATAACAATGAATCAAAATAAGGAAAACTGATTAATCACACAATAAATGTACAATTTTACTTAAATATTAGAAACCATTTACGAAACCGGATTCAAACACATTGTATTTTTTCGAATTACTTCCGTGTGTTTTAAATACATGTATTTGCTTAAATAGTACCTAGTTAAAAATGTTTCAATTATCTTTGCATTTAATTAACTTGAGATCTGTACTTGAGAATATTTCGGTATAGGAAATATATTTTTTAAATAAATGTAAATAAAGGTTACTCTTCGCCATATTATTTTATACATGTACAAACGTATGTCTATATCTATCTAAGCAGTATGTGCTGCCTGATTTCGTTTGTATTTTTGATTCTTGTAATCTCTAGCATCTTTGGGTTTTTTCTTACCTGTTGTCAGAGAACAAATCGGCGTTGGGATTTTACAGGAAACACGGTTACAAGTGCACCTCCCGAGCACACAGCGATGTCCAAAGTACGGAACCTTACAGGAATGAGTACAGTTGCTACCATACAAACCTCTCGGGCATTCTTGAGGTACAAATAAAGTAAAATATAAATACAATGTTTTCTTTATTTTTCACTCATCAACTAAAAAACAAACAACAAAGTGGGTTTTGTTTTGGATGTGAACAGGTAAATTAAATATAAGTCCACATCTGGAAAAGGTATATCTAATCAATTACATCTCGTGCGGTTTATACACGCTTGCTTGCTCTGTAGTTTCATTATTCCGAAAAAACCCTCGTTTATTTAGTGTTTTCCCATTACAATTTCAAAGAAATGATTTCGCTTTGTCCACGAGATGAACCGGAAAGAGAGGCAGATGTGTATGTAGTAATAGTTGGTGACCGTATAAATTAATATTACGGTAGATGTACTGCACAGGGGGTTATTGATGGTGCGATTTTGCCTTAAATCTTTGGAGAATATCTTTGCAGACGTGAGCTAATATTTGAGCATTTTAATGATTATAAATAGAAGCTATAAGTACATTACAAATACAGTGTATTACAGTATTTTAATGACTACAATTGGTCCTCAGTGATGGCTCTCTATGACAGAGTTTCATAAGAATGATCTTGCATGTGAGAGAAACCATTATATATATGTTTTTATGTGACAAATGAAGAAACATGGATTAATTTTGACTTGCCAAATCTTAATGTGTTTGGATGGTGGAAGTTTAAATTTTTATTAAATATAATTTAATTACTTTTCATGTACGGAAAATAATTTGTTGTTCTATTTAGAACAGAGGATTTTTGTAATGCTTGATTTGTTTTTGTTTTTTGGGGGTTTTTAGGTTTTTTGTTTTTTGCTGAATTATGTGTATATTACTTCATAAACATGCATTTTAAAAGGATTTAAGGGTACTTACTTGTACATATATTCTTGCTTTTATCCAATTTTTCTCCGACGCAGCAGGGTGGAAAGGTATATATACTAGTTAGAATAAAAGAGATTCCAATTATCAGAGAAATAAAGAAAAGCATCTTATTGTTATAAAATTGCTTATATTGAATACTCTTACCCGCCACAAGTCATATACACAAACACAAGTTTTGCTACAAAAATATACAGACGCAATTCAAACGATATCAGTTTTATCATACTGGTTTTTTTTTTTTAACAAAAGTCGTTCTCTTTTCGTTTTCACGCGAAAATGAAATATCCGTTTTCCATTTCATATACATGTACATTAAAGATATCACTGATTTGTCATAATGATTTCCAGACGGGGTCACGTGACCCCGTCTATTAGTTTACTGTCAGCAAAAGTCTCAAACCGGAAGGCACGCGTAGTACACATGAATTGAGTCTACGCGAAGTAAAGTTCACAAATGCAATGTGCCATTTTTGAAAAGTTGTTAATTTTATTTAATCAATCTATCACCTGAATACTACCGAACTTCATGCGTGAGCCGAAGTTTAAATCTGAACGGGTTATACACAGCTGTCTTACATATTAAATAGGTACTTCATTGGCCTCCAGTCTACATGTACTTGCGGAATGAATGCTGTTCATCTCTAAAGAAATTTTGAAAATAATTACAAGTCTGAATTTGCCTTCTCGTTCATTGACTCTTTAGTTAACTAAACTGAATTTAAATTTTAAACAATGCATTTTAAGCAAAATCGATATAGATTATATATTTTGGGTGACCAATACATCAAACAATATATAGAATCTTATCAATTGAAAAACCAAGTTAAATGTTAATGTTCATGTTGTCCGCTTAGATTGGAATATATATCTAATTTTTTTTTACATGTTATAAGTTTATATTATTTTTTCTATACTTTATGACGTACAAAACTAGTCACATTCATGATTTTAAAAACATCCTCATCAATATCACAATGGTTGTCATCAGAAACTCAGCTGATCTTTCTCCAATCAATAAATATCTCACACCAATATTAGACCTATGAATTCAGAAATAATGCATGGTTATGTTTTTAAATTACCGTGTGGTAGTAAATAGAAGTAGTACTTATCTTAATTTTAAGAAGATAAAATCTCATAGTTTATATCGTATTTTTAAAATCTGATTTACAAAGCCTTTATTGTAGCTCGTCGAAAAAAATCAATTTAAATCGCTTTCGAAGTTATGTTCATTTTTTCCATGACACGCATGAAAATTTGCGCTTAATAGACGAGAGTGTTTTAAAAAGACACAGATCCATGAAATGACAATTTCCTACAACATTTGTTAATTTTGCTCTTAAAAGCGTTAACTTTGCATATATTAGAAATTTTAAAATCAAATAAACTGAATTAATAGCTAAAATTAACAATTTAGAATTATCAATAAACATTGCTTTATGAATTGTCAGTAAAAACATTTTACCGCCGTGTGAATATTTTTCTTAGACATGACACCTTCTCTCCTTTATTAGCACAAAGTGACTGATCTGGACATTCTACTTATTTTTTTTATTCTAATAAGTCCTTTAATTGACTAATCTATGTACGTTTATCAGTTAATGTCTTTATCATTCTGTTGCTTTATTTTTAACGACAAATATAACGGCCAATCAGGAAAGGTCTACCCCAGAGTATGACGTGATTTATTCACTTCCGGTCTCCATTTTCTAGTTTTATCAATTTGAAATGCAGTAGACTGAATTCGGAGTATGATTTTCAATTATAAGAACGGTTGTATCGTAATTCGTGTAGATGATGCACGAGTTTACACAAAAAAGTAGTAAGTGGCGAACGGATTTATTTTTACCTATTAATTTTACATGAATCGCTGCCAGAAAATCGTGCAGATAAGCCAGTCTAAAAAAATCAAAATGGCGACCGTGACGAACCTTGTTATTGTTATAGTACTTGGAATAACCTTATAGTAAAAATAAATATTATTCTAACGTCAGGTGCCTGTGGGGTTTTTTATCGGTATACAAATGTTAACTTTGTTCGGTAATTCAGCAGTCGGAGTGTTTTTGGAGTTTTCATAAACCTTGTATAACGGGTACCGACATGTGGAGTGTCCTTTGGATTACAAAATTAAATAAATCTAATTATTTAAATTATATACCTAGATAAAGTTGTTTTGATTTTCCCGCTAAGTTGTAGTTTTTTAAACTTTATCTTGAGGTCTTATTTTTACATAAAATACCGTTGTGTCTATTTTCTAAAATTATGAAGGACGGTCCCGGCCAGGATTTAGTAAAGATTTAGACAAAGTATCAGGCAATTGCAAAAAGTCAAATTTTAACATTGATTGAAAAACCTAATTCAAACTCATATTTTTGAAGCATATTCGATGAAAACGTGGATAATTTCAAATTCAGTACTCTGATTAGAAATCTGATTAATCTCTCTCATGATAATTTTCACTAAAAATTAAAAAAGGGATGGATTTATCTTTTTTAATCTATCATCGACTTTATTTTATTAAACATTCATTACCAATTCTGCGTAATATTTCCGAAAGGGGCTTGAAATAGTTTATACAGTGTAATCCTAGAATAAGTGGATTACGTCAACTTACTTTGTAATCATGAAGTTTAGTTTATACTGAATCAGCTATACTAACTGAGTACTAAATAAGATAAAATGTAAACAAGAACTCCTTTTAAAGGAATGATCGGCGTGTGATGTCAACATAAACTGTTTTAATGTTATGCCAAATGTACAACATGCATTATATGTAAACAGGATAAATCGAGCTGTTTTGTTGCTTTTTGAAATAGCATGGAACGAATCAACTTTACGTTTAGTGGGCGAAGTAATATTCCGAACGAAATTCTTACGCATGTAAAGAAAATCAAAACATGATTTAAATCGTTGAGTAACTTTATAAATGTTTTAATCTCAAGTCAAATACACAAAAATAGTGTTCCTTTGATATAAGATGTCGATTAATTAAAGGTTTACATGTAAGTGTCACTGCATAGTTAACAATGAAAGTAGTGCAAAGCGTAATGTTTACGCAAATAGTGAAGTTTGCCAGATGCCACAACTGGCCGAAGCAGATCACGAAATTAAAACTCACTAACAGTTGGAAAATTAAAGGTTTTTAAATTATCGCTCTTGCCAATAAAATGTTACAGAAAAGAAAGATAAAATCGTTGATGCATATGGAAATATTACATTAATTTCTTCATTTATGTGAATCCGTCAAATCTCTGTGCAATTCTGTATTCTCTTTGTTGCCACGTCCTGATCGATAACAACATCATTTTGCAAAGTCGAAAGTGTAGAATACATGTCAGACACGATTAAGTCTAACGCTTGGCACATGTGTGTACACATGTACTATTTATGTAGTTCTTAGATGGTTGAAAATAAAGGATAAAAAATCTTAAAGTTATCTTTAAGTTTTATTTTTTAATAACTTAATTGTTTATTGTATAATTGAATATTGGTGTTGTTTCTACTCAAACATATGCATGCCTCTATCTTTTGGTATTGTTATTGAAATAATTGTAAATAATATTCACAGTTGCATAAGGATTTATTAATAATTAGGGAATGCATTAAAATCACATATTAAACGCATATCATTCTTAACAATTTACACAAACACAATATGTTAAATAAATTATGATATGCAGCGAAACATCAAGCAAGAGTGTTGAAATGATTTACGTGACTTGAAAATAAAATTCAAGTTAAATTAACTTTTATGCAGTGTAAGATATCAATAAATGGTTACATTTGAGTGGTATGTGTTCTTTCTTCCTTGTTGTTATTAGAGTTAAGCAAATTTCCACTATCACAGAAGTGTTATATCTGAATTTTTTGGTTTGTTTTGAATGATAGATAATTAGATATAATTTATGTACTATATACATGTAGGCGTGTCCCTTTATTTCTGTGTGAAATCCCACTCCCATATTAAGACTTTGATATGCTTCTTCACATCTACATTAAGATTTTTAAACCATTTACCATTTCTATCGTTTATATTATTGTGTAACAAAATTATATGCAAGACAATCTAACGAACCTTTTGTCCCTTTTATACGATATGTAATGTCAAATTTATTAAAAATACAGATGCTAGTCTTAACGCAAGAAAAAAGAGCGAATCGTTTCGACATCACATTTCTTTCATTACTTTTTGTTGCGTTTCTCGACAATAAAGATAGAAGGAAACACTAAAAGAGCTCTTCTGGCTTTATTCAAACCTTGTGCAGTAAACAAAGTATTCAAAATGGATATATGTAAATATTCATGTAACTGTAAATCCCGAGTGATTTCAAGACGTATAGTTTTAGCTCTTTACCTTTTATGTTTATGGTCTTTTTTATTAGTTACATGCATTAGTAACAGATAATGCATTTTGAATCTTTGTTATGTGTAAGAGCAAGGCGATCTGTATGTTCAAGTGCATGTCGTTTCATCAAATACTTTGGACAGATTTAAATTAAGATAAAGTAAAACAAATATGAGTTTTGAAGACCTACGTAATGGGTTACCCTTTGAGTGAGAAATTTATCATAGAGACACCAAAAAAGAAAAAAAAAAGTTAAGAAATAGTATTTATACTCAAAACCGATGTACAATTTGGATTTGCAATTTCATTTTTTGTTCAATTGGGCCAGCTTTTTACTGGCAAAATGTACGGTGATTTAATAATTGTCAGTACAATAAATACATGCCGTTAAAAATTTTTTTCTAGAGGACATACTTTGCAAAGTTTAAAAATATTATATAAAAAATAGTTTTCATTTTTTAATTTTTTTTTCAGAATTACTCTATAGCGCACATTATTGAATATTAAAATTAAATGGCGGTTTACATCATAAATCTTTTTGAAAATGTTCAACAATTTCATACGACGACTCGCTGGTGCCTTGTGTCGGGGAAATATTTAAGTTGGTATCAGGAGTGTCATAGCAATTTGTAGATCCGTTGTTTTCGTACACTCTAGCTGGAAGCTCATAGTCGCTGTTTATTTGACGCTTTTTGTTTAGAATCGCCAATAAGAACACAGTCAATGTACAGGTGATGGGAGTGATGTAGACGAGATATGAAGCAGCAGCACTGGTCCGGGGTCCCGGATCATCGTCCCGTGTATCCAGCTCTACACTTAATGGAGTCACAGAAGTCCTTTTGACTCGTTGTTTTGTTGTTTCCATTGCTGTTACTGACACCAGTGTTGATACGGAAACGTCTGTTTCTGCAATGGTTAATTTAATGTAACTTTTATTCTGTGTCATTGTTTTTTCATAGGCGTTTATGGATTTTTTTAATTACCAGGAATGGAGTGAGCCAGCTACAAATACAATGACGTCTTGATCATTTACAAGTACTACTAGAATAAAATACACAAAACTTATTATAGTCATTTTTAAAATAAAATTTTTAAAAAATCCAGTCAGCTGCAACAAAAACAATTTCAGTTTTGATATTCATCCCTGCCCGCTCCTTAAGACCCACGATGCTTTTGCATTTTAATTTTAATTCTTAAGTTTAGGTTAAGAAGGCAACGAAGAAAAAATTCGGACACAGTTTATACACAACCGGCGTCGGAAACAAATTGAAAGTGGGGGAGGGGCTAGACTTTTCAGAAATCTTGACAAGCAAAAAATAAAGTGGGGTTATGTCTAACTTTGCAAAAAAAGTGGGGGGGGGGCTAAGTCCCCCCTACCCCCCCCCCCCCCCCCCCCCGGTTCCGACGCCTATGTACACACATATTAAGTGGCTCACTACACCTTGAAATATTTTCTCAAATCTGCAGAAAATTATTTGATTATGATTGATATCATAATGGAAAAGAAGTATTTAAGTGAAATAGGCAAAAAAATGTGCAATTTTGGATGAAAAATTAGATTTCCGAAAATTTAATTCAGTAAACATGAACAAAAGCTCCAGGCGGATTCGAACTAGTGATCTGCGGTTCAGAAGCCCAATACTTTAACCACTGAGCTACGACGATATACAACCGAATCGAGCAATATAGATTGTTTAACAAAATATTTAAATCGCCATCTTGTGAGGTATTGTCTTAAAAAGTATAACTCTTGGTTATATTTATATTACCATTTTAATTCGCTTACAAAATCCCTCTATCAAGCACAATATTGAATACAAAACGAAGTTAGATGTTAGTTAACTTCTTAAATCTTTTCGTAATAGTTTAACAAACTCATAAGACGATTCGCTTGCACTAATTGTTGAATGGATGTTTGAGGTTGGTATCAGGGGTGTCATAGTTGGTATCAGGGGTGTCATAGTTGGTATCAGGGGTGTCATAGTTGGAATCAAGGGTGTCATAGTTGGTATCAGGAGTGTCATAGCTATTTGTAGACTTGTTGTTTTCGCACACTCTAGCTGGAAGCTCATAGTCAGTGTTACTTTGATGTGTTTTGTTTACTACATTACACGGCTGACGACATCTGTAGCAAAAGATAAAACTTAACATCTTCAATAAGAATAATGTTAGAATCATGGGAATGATGTAGACGAGATATGAAGCAGCAGCACTACCCCGGGATCTCGTGTCATCGTCCCGTGTATCCGGCTTTACACTAAATGGATTCACAGGAGTCCCGTTTTTTTGGTATCATTGCTGATGCTGGCAAAACTGTTAATCTTGAAACGTCCGTTTCCGTAATAATTTGATGATAGTTTGTGTCAGTTTTGTAAACTAGACCTTTATGATCTCTTGTTCGTTAAGCTTTTATGATTTTGTGTTTGCCGGGAGTGGTCATTTAATTTGTATTTTCCATGCGCGGATTAAGAATTTTTGCCGGTGGTTGGGGGGGGGGTTGGTTTCCAAAAGATTGTATGTTTGCTAGGGGAGGGGGCTCCGAGGCCTTTTTTAGGTAATTTTACTGTGAAATTTTAAGAATTAGATTTATTAGGGGGGTTAGGGGCTGTCATCCAACCACCCCCCCCCCCAATCCCTAGATCCGCGCATGTTTTCAGTAATATCATCGCACGTAAACGAATTAGAATCAATATTTTACAGATATAATTTTCCATGCTTTTATAACAATGAATCAAAATAAGGAAAACTGATTAATCACACAATAAATGTACAATTTTACTTAAATATTAGAAACCATTTACGAAACCGGATTCAAACACATTGTATTTTTTGGAATTACTTCCGTGTGTTTTAAATATTTGCTTAAATAGTACCTACTTAAAAATGTTTCAATTATCTTTGCATTTAATTAACTTGAGATCTGTACTTGAGAAAATTTCGGTATAGGAAATATATGTTTTAAATAAATGTAAATAAAGGTTACTCTTCGCCATATTATTTTATACATGTACAAACGTATATCTATATCTATCTAAGCAGTATGTGCTGCCTGATTTCGTTTGTATTTTTGATTGTCTTGTAATCTCTAGCATCTTTGGGTTTTTTCTTACCTGTTGTCAGAGAACATATCGGCGTTGGGATTTTACAGGAAACACGGTTACAAGTGCACCTCCCGAGCACACAGCGATGTCCAAAGTACGGAACCTTACAGGAATGAGTACAGTTGCTACCATACAAACCTCTCGGGCATTCTTGAGGTACAAATAAAGTAAAATATAAATACAATGTTTTTTTTTATTTTTCACCCATCAACTAAAAAACCAAACAACAAATACAAGTGGGTTTTGTTTTGGATGTGAACAGGTAAATTAAATATAAGTCCACATCTGGAAAAGGTATATCTAATCAATTACATCTCTTGCGGTTTATACACGCTTGCTTGCTCTGTAGTTTCATTATTCCGAAAAAACCCTCATTTATTTAGTGTTTTCCCATTACAATTTCAAAGAAATGATTTCGCTTTGTCCACGGGATGAAGCGGAAAGAGAGGCAGATGTACATGTAGTAATAGTTGGTGACCGTATAAATTAATAATACGGTAGATGTACTGCACAGGGGGTTATTGATGGTGCGATTTTGCCTTAAATCTTTGGAGAATATCTTTGCAGACGTGAGCTAATATTTGAGCATTTTAATGATTATAAATAGAAGCTATTAGTACATTACATATACAGTGTATTACAGTATTTTATTTTATATTACTTCATAAACATGCATTTTAAAAAGGATTTAAGGGTACTTACTTGTACATATATTCTTGCTTTTATCCAATTTTTCTCCGACGCAGCAGGGTGGAAAGTTATATATACTAGTTAGAATAAAAGAGATTCCAATTATCAGAGAAATAAAGAAAAGCATCTTATTGTTATAAAATTGCTTATATTGAATACTCTTACCCGCCACAAGTCATATACACAAACACAAGTTTTGCTACAAAAATAAACAGACGCAATTCAAACGATATCAGTTTTATCATACTGGTTTTTTTTTTTTAACAAAAGTCGTTCTCTTTTCGTTTTCACGCGAAAATGAAATATCCGTTTTCCATTTCATATACATGTACATTAAAGATATCACTGATTTGTCATAATGATTTCCAGACGGGGTCACGTGACCCCGTATATTAGTTTACTGTCAGCAAAAGTCTCAAACCGGAAGGCACGCGTAGTACACATGAATTGAGTCTACGCGTAAGAAAAGAATGCAAAAAGTTTTCATGCATTTCAGAAAATATATATTATATAAAAAAAAACCACGCATTAAATCTTTTTAAGTCCTTTATGTATATAAACCAAATTCTATAAAGAAAATATGCAAATAGTTTTATTGATCAAAATATTTTTGCTCGGATTCAATAGTTGTAGCGATTTGTGGAATGAGTTACGTAACTGAATGCACAACGCCGTTGACGATTCAGTTGGTGGACGAGCTCATTAATTAATAGAAGGAGTTGAAGGTTAAATCGAAGTAAAGTTCACAAATGCAATGTGCCATTTTTGAAAAGTTGTTAATTTTATTTAATCAATCTATCACCCGAATACTACCGAACTTCATGCGCGAGCCGAAGTTTAAATCTGAACGGGTTATACACAGCTGTCTTACATATTAAATAGGTTCTTCATTGGCCTCCAGTCTACATGTACTTGCGGAATGAATGCTGTTCATCTCTAAAGAAATTTTGAAAATAATAACAAGTCTGAATTTGCCTTCTCGTTCATTGACTCTTTAGTTAACTAAACTGAATTTAAATTTTGAACAATGCATTTTAAGCAAAATCAATATAGATTATACATTTTGGGTGACCAATACATCAAACAATATATAGAATCTTATCGATTGAAGAACCAAGTTAAATGTTAATGTTCATGTTGTCCGCTTAGATTGGAATATATATCTAATTTTTTTTTACATGTTATAAGTTTATATTATATTTTCTATACTTTATGACGTACAAAACTAGTCACATTCATGATTTTTAAAACATCCTCATCAATATCACAATGTCTATCATCAGAAACTCAGCTGATCTTTCTCCAATCAATAAATATCTCACACCAATATTAGACCTATGAATTCAGAAATAATGCATGGTTATGTTTTTTAAATTACCGTGTGGTAGTAAATAGAAGTAGTACTTTTAAGAAGATAAAAACTCATAGTTTATATCGTATTTTTAAAATCTGATTTACAAAGCCTTTATTGTAGCTCTTCGAAAAAATTCAATTTAAATCACTTTCGAAGTTATGTTCATTTTTTCCATGACACGCATGAAAATTTGCTCTTAATAGACGAGAGTGTATTAAAAAGACACAGATCCATGAAATGACAATTTCCTACACCATTTGTTAATTTTGCTCTTAAAAGCGTTAACTTTGCATATATTAAAAATTTTAAAATCAAATAAACTGAATTAATAGCTAAAATTAACAATTTAGAATTATCAATAAACATTGCTTTATCAATTGTCAGTAAAAACATTTTACCGCCGTGTGAATATTTTTCTTAGACATGACACCTTCTCTCCTTCATTAGCACAAAGTGACTGATCTGGACATTCTACTTATTTTTTTTTCTAACCAGTCCTTTAATTGACTAATCTATGTACGTTTATCAGTTAATGTCTTTATCATTCTGTTGCTTTATTTTTAACGACAAATATAACGGCCAATCAGGAAAGGTCTACCCCGGAGTATGACGTGATTCATTCACTTCCGGTCTCCATTTTCTAGTTTTATCAATTTGAAATGCAGTAGACTGAATTCGGAGTATGATTTTTAATTATAAGAACGGTTGTATCGTAATTCGTGTAGATGATGCACGAGTTTACACAAAAAAGTAGTAAGTGGCGAACGGATTAATTTTTACCTATTAATTTTACATGAATCGCTGCCAGAAAATTGTGCAGATAAGCCAGTCTAAAAAAAATCAAAATGGCGACCGTGACGAACCTTGTTATTGTTATAGTACTTGGAATAACCTTATAGTAAAAATAAATATTATTCTAACGTCAGGTGCCTGTGTTTTTTTTTATCGGTATACAAATGTTAACTTTGTTCGGTAATTCAGTAGTTGGAGTGTTTTCGGAGTTTTCATAAACCTTGTATAACGGGTACCGACATGTGGGTTGTCCTTTGGATCACAAAATTAAATAAATCTAATTATTTAAATTATCTACTTAGATATAGTTGTTTTCCCGCTAAGTTGTAGTTTTTTAAACTTTATCTTGAGGTCTTATTTTTACATAAAATACCGTTGTGTCTATTTTCTAAAATTATGAACGACAGTCCCGGCCAGGATTTAGTAAAGATTTAGACAAAGTATCAGGCAATTGCAAAAAGTCAAATTTTAACATTAATTGAAAAACCTAATTCAAACTCATATTTTTGAAGCATATTCGATGAAAACGTGGACAATTTCAAATTCAGTACTCTGATTAGAAATCTGATTAATCTCTCTCATGATAATTTTCACTAAAAATTAAAAAAGGGATGGATTTATCTTTTTTAATCTATCATCGACTTTATTTTATTAAACATTCATTACCAATTCTGCGTAATATTTCCGAAAGGGGCTTGAAATAGTTTATACAGTGTAATCCTAGAATAAGTGGATTACGTCAACTTACTTTGTAATCATCAAGTTTAGTTTATACTGAATCAGCTATACTAACTGAGTACTAAATAAGATAAAATGTAAATAAGAACTCCTTTTAAAGGAATGATCGGCGTGTGATGTCAACATAAACTGTTTTTATGTAATGCCAAAAGTACAACATGCATTACATGTAAACAGGATAAATCGAGCTGTTGTGTTGGTTTTTGAAATAGCAAGGAACGAATCAACTTTACATTTAGTGGGAGAAGAAGTATTCAGAACGAAATTCTTACGCCTGTTAAGAAAAACAAAACATGATATGAATCATTAAGTAACTTTATAAATGTTTTAATCTCAAGTCAAATACACCAAAATAGTGTTCCTTTGATATAAGATGATTAATTAAAGGTTTAAATGTAAATGTCACTGCATAGTTAACAATGAAAGTAGTGCAAAGCGTAATGTTTGTGCAAATAGTGAAGTTTGCCAGATGCCACAACTGGCCGAAGCAGATCACAAAATTAAAATTCATAAACAGTTGGAAAATTAAAGGTTTTTAAATTATCGCTCTTGCCAATAAAATGTTACAGAAAAGAAAGATAAAATCGTCGATGCATATGGAAATATAACATTAACTTCTTCATTTATGTGAATCCGTCAAATCTCTGTGCAATTCTGTATTCTCTTTGTTGCCACGTCCTGATCGATAACAACATCATTTTGCAAAGTCGAAAGTGTAGAATACATGTAAGACACGATTAAGTCTAACGCTTGGTACATGTGTGTACACATGTACTATTTATTTAGTTCGTAGATGGTTGAAAATAAAGGATAAAAAATCTTAAAGTTATCTTTAAGTTTTATTTTTTAATAACTTAATTGTTTATTGTATAATTGAATATTGGTGTTGTTTCTACTCAAACATATGCATGCCTCTATCTTTTGGTATTGTTATTGAAATAATTGTACATAATATTCACAGTTGCATAAGGATTTATTAATAATTAGGGAATGCATTAAAATCACATATTAAACGCATATCATTCTTAACAATTTACACAAACACAATATGTTAAATAAATTATGATATGCAGCGAAACATCAAGCAAGAGTGTTGAAATGATTTACGTGACTTGAAAATAAAATTAAAGTTAAATTAACTTTTATGCAGTGTAAGATATCAATAAATGGTTACATTTGAGTGGTATGTGTTCTTTCTTCCTTGTTGTTATTAGAGTTAAACAAATTTCCACTATCACAGAAGTGTTATATCTGAATTGTTTGGTTTGTTTTGAATGATAGATAATTAGATATAATTTATGTACTATATACATGTAGGCGTGTCCCTTTATTTCTGTGTGAAATCCCACTCCCATATTAAGACTTTGATATGCTTCTTCAGATCTACACTTAGATTTTTAAACCATTTACCATTTCTATCGTTTATATTATTGTGTAACAAAATTATATGCAAGACAATCTAACGAACCTTTTGTCCCTTTATACGATATGTAATGTCAAATTTATTAGAAATACAGATGCTACTCTTAACGCAAGGAAATAGCGAGTCGTTTCGACATCACATTTCTTTCTTTACTTTTTGTTGCGTTTCTTGACAATAAAGATAGAAGGAAACACTAAAAGAGCGTTTCTGGCTTTATTCAAACCTTGTGCAGTAAACAAAGTATTCAAAATGGATATATGTAAATATTCATGTAACTGTAAATCCCGAGTGATTTCAAGACGTATAGTTTTAGCTCTTTACCTTTTATGTTTATGGTCTTTATTTATTAGTTACATGCATTAGTAACAGATAATGCATTTTGAATCTTTGTTATGTGTAAGAGCAAGGCGATCTGTATGTTCAAGTGCATGTCGTTTCATCAAATACTTTGGACAGATTTAAATTAAGATAAAGTAAAACAAATATGAGTTTTGAAGACCTACGTAATGGGTTACCCTTTGAGTGAGAAATTTATCAAAGAGACACCAAAAAAGAAAAAAAATAAAGTTAAGAAATAGTATTTATACTCAAAACCGATGTACAATTTGGATTTGCAATTTCATTTTTTGTTCAATTGGGCCAGCTTTTTACTGGCAAAATGTACGGTAATTTGAAAATTGTCAGTACAATAAATACATGCCGTTGAAATTTTTTTTCTAGAGGACATACTTTGCAAAGTTTAAAAATATTATATAAAAAATAGTTTTCATTTTTTAATGTTTTTTCAGAATCACTCTATAGCGCACATTATTGAATATTAAAATTAGATGGCGATTTACATCATAAATCTTTTCGAAATTGTTCAAAAATTTCATACGACGACTCGCTGGTGCCTTGTGTCGGGGAAATATTTAAGTTGGTATCAGGAGTGTCATAGCAATTTGTAGATCCGTTGTTTTCGTACACTCTAGCTGGAAGCTCATAGTCGCTGTTTATTTGACGCTTTTTGTTTAGAATATTGCATAACTGACAATGCTTGTTGAAAAGGATGAAGCTTAACACCGCCAATAAGAACACAGTGAATGTACAGGTGATGGGAATGATGTAGACGAGATATGAAGCAGCAGCACTAGTCCGGGGTCCCGGATCATCGTCCCGTGTATCCGGCTCTACACTTAATGGAGTCACAGAAGTCCTTTTGACTCGTTGGTTTGTTGTTTCCATTGTTACTGACACCAGTGTTGATACGGAAACGTCTGTTTCTGCAATGGTTAATTTGATGTAACTTTTATTCTGTGTCATTGTTTTTTCATAGGCGTTTATGGATTTTTTTTAATTACCAGGAATGGAGTGAGCCAGCTACAAATATAATGACGTCTTGATCATTTACAAGTACTACTAGAATAAAATACACAAAACTTAAAGTCATTTTTAGAAGTACAGTTTACGCATTTTACTTTATCATTGAATTAGGAATATTGCCTAAGGTTCACTATTTCTATAATTTCATTTTTCTGCCTGTCTCGGTATGTGCATTTAATAAAATGTATCTAAACAGGGAAATTGAACTTATCATGGTCGCCTATTCATGTATATTCCACTTAATGATTGGAATGCATTAACAAAATCGGAAATGCACACTTTGTATTAATTGGAATCGCCTAAGAGTAGTTTTCATTTTTTTTTCCTTCTATATTTAGAGTAACCGTATTGAAATCGAAAATTAAAAAAAAAATATGTAGCATTTTCTAGATTTTATAATTATGCCAAATATAAGTATTCGTACCGTAATAGATATTTATTAGATGGGTATCGCGTCTGCTTACTCAATTTATTCTCCTTCAATCGCAACTTCTTGGACGTTTCTGGCAGAGCGTAGAAAAACACCTCGAATGGTGTTCTTTTTAGAGCTCTGTTGGAAAGACCCGTGAAGTTGCGATTGAAGTAAGTGTTTTCCCTCTATGTTTCGTTTCTTCTCACCTGTCTTCGGGGAACATATCGATGGTGGAATGTTACAGGAATCACGGGTACAAGTGCACCTCCCTAGCACACAGCGATGTCCAAAGTACGGAACCTCACATGTTTGAGTACAGTTGTTACCATAAAAACCTCTCGGACATTCTTGAGATAAAAATAAAAAAAAGATATGAAAATCGTATGTGTTTCTTGCAAACCCTTAACTTTAAAACCAACAAAACCAAAACACGTCGCTGATTTGGCTTGTGAACACCTGTAAGCTGAAAAAAATGCCGTCATGAAAGATAATTGCTTGGCACATTTTTGCACTGTAGTTTCAGTGATTTTTTTTTATTATTCTTTGCATCCTTTTTATTCGATTTACAAATGGTACACTTGCGGCTTTGATCAGAATTTTAGAGAAAGTAACTATATATAGAGAGCTTGTATAATTTTTGTTGTCCTTTTCACGGGTAACACGTACATTTATTTTGACGTAGACTCATAAACAGGACCTAACATGTATGTGGTTTCAAATCCATTTTTTATCATTAAATCATTTGCAATTAATGTGACAAAATAAATATATGAAGATTTGTCTTACAAATATAAAGGTAATTTTTAAGAAAATACAATATATGCTTTATTTAAATATCATGTTTGGATAAACACACTAAGTGTGTTTTTCATGCGTTTTAGAGGTTGTGATACCACAACAAATTAACCAATAAAACAAACAATTAATTTGATATGCTACACGTATTTTAGACGCGGGTACTGGGAAGCATAAGATAAATATCAAGATCAAAAAGAATAGTTTTATATATATATAAAAAGAAGGTATATTTAAGTATTTGCTAAACAAGAGGTATTTTTTCTTATCGGGTCAGTTACTAGTAAAATTTGGTACACGAGAATCAGTAATACATTTATCATCATTACTCTCCAGCATTCAAACATTAAAAAAATCTATACTACTATATTAAAATAATAGACTCGAATTTTTGGGCTTTAATACCGAGAAATCGGAGAAGTACTGTCTTTTGTTTTATATATTTTAAACATCATTGGTACTTGAAGATTACCAATTTGTTTTTATTTTTCCTCAATCAAGCTTCGCTAATTAATAATCAACAAAAATTCCTTTAAAAAATCCGGAAATCACCTGGATTTTTTGGATTTTACAATCTTGCGCATGCGCATTACATTCACGCTTAATCACGGGAGGCTCTTTAGTTGTCATGTTTCCACAATATCACATTTGCATGGATAAACGATAATACAAATACGTGTAAATTTTCATTGGAAATTTGCTATATATTCTGTTCATCAAAGAAATTACGGGAGATAACTCTAACTCAGTGCATTTAATATGAAAAATCCCACAGTTCTGTCAACATGGTGTGAAAAAAAAAGTTGGTGAAAAAGTGTTTAATTCTTCATAAATATGAATTAAATTTTCAGATGAAAGGTATTTACAGCCTCAAAATAGTTTGTTCTGAATAATTTGACTGTTATTTTTAATGCAGCTTCATTAATTTTCTCCAAAATCAATTCGGAGCGATTCTGGAATTTCTTGCTACATTACGGGTATATGGGAGGCATTTTAACTGTGGTGAAGGCCTGTCCCGAGACACAGTTAGATTATTCTAACTAAGCAGAGTGTAGTGAACTTATTAATAGCATTATTGTAGGCCTAAAGCTTGGTTATGTAAATGTCAACAATACGGTATGTCGATGTATCTATTTCGTAAATTTCCGACATCATGTGCAATTTCAACCCGTGCACGCACGGGTCAAAGTCTAGTTTATTAAAAGCTTTTATTCTGTGAATTAAACAAACTTTATCATTTCAATTTTTCAGTATTATTTGGGATTGTCTCTGAATTATGTGATCGTGTATAATATGGGTCACTCATCCTTGATATATATTTTCTCAAATCAGCGGAAAATTACTTGACAATGATTGAAACCATGGTGAATAAGATGTATATAAATCGTATAAGCGACAAAATGCAATTTTGGATTAAAAAATATCTTTACAAATGATTTACAGTGTAGTCCAGTAAATATTTAAAAAGCCCCAGGCGGAATCAAACACATGATCTGCGGTTGGTTCTCAATCCCTATATTTTAACCACTGAGCATTGACGATACACAACTAAATTGATTGATACAAACAATTATACAAAAAATTAAAATAAAACCACCAACTTGTGACGTTGTGTCTTAAAAAAGTATAAGTCTAGGTGTGGTGAGGTATCTTTTTTAAAAATACTCACTTGTACATTTCTGCTTGATTTCATCTATTTTTTCTCCCACGCAACAAGGAGGAAAGTCAAATATACTGTTGAATCAGAAAGAGATTCAATGAAGAATAATGATTCAAAAGGAAAAAATTATTAATGATTTAAATATTATTGTACATCTTACCCGTCACAATCCATATAAACTAAAGGGAGTTCGGCTGTTAGAAAACAATAAAGCATCGCAAACGCCATCAGTCCCTTCATTCTACGTTTTACATTATTTGTTTTGCTTTCCATAACGAAATTGCAATTAAGTCGATTTATTGAACTTCCTGTCAAATTTAAAAATCAAAATTATCTTCCTGGTAAACAGTACACTAAAATATTAACAGAATTATTTTATCAAATCTCAATTGTTGTAAAAAGTTATCCTCATTTTTATAATTTTTCTGAAAATCACAAACACGTGTTTAAGGGGAAGGAGGTCAAAAACATATTTTATTTATATCAATAAAGTGGTTAAAATTATCACAAGTCATGTAGTCATGCTGTTTTGAAAGTAAACTACATAATTAAGCTTTAATGCACGTTTGAAGTTAGAAAAAAACGTATTAACTGGAGGCTGACATGATGTGGAACTCTTTTGTTTTTAAAGCCAAAAATTTAATTATTTTCATGCTACAACATGTATTCCGGTTTGGTTTACATATACAATATACACAGTGCTCTGAAAAAAAAAACCGCTGGTTCATGCCTTTCTGCTACTCAAATATCCGACTGAACATAATTGATAATGTGTACTTTCACATGCCAATCTAAAGAATAAATACATGTCTGCATTAATATAATTTATGTATATTTATTAAATAAATGACAGCTGTTAATCTGCTATCATTCAAAGTAGAAATTGACCTCGAGTAAATTGTCTTCCAAGTCAAGGTCTTTGCTAACTTAATAAGTATGTTATAATTGTACACAGCAAAATGTGCCACATATGTTGTTATCTAACATACGTATAACTCATGTGTATCATATGTGAATCGTGAGTGATTTTTCAACACATGTTAAATATGAGTTCAAAATCATATGGTAAACATTAGTGTATAAACGCATGTATTATAATACATTCACACATGTGTAACATATGTTACTTTTTTCCATACGTTACACATATGTTTTACATGATTGTTATTCATGTGTGCTTTTTTCTATATATGTATTTCATATGTTATTTAAACACATAAGATACATGTGTGAAGAAAAACTTTGCTATAATATAACGTGCGAGTACCCATTATTGCCGAAAAATATACAAGTTTTCTATATTATTTTTTTCATGTAAGCTGTCATGTAAAATTTCAATGCAAATCTCTGCATTGTTCATTTATTTAATATGAGTAATTATTTTTATTTTATTCTCATCAATATCGACTTACTTCTGACTAAAAATAAATCCTGTCCATGACCTTTGATTCACAGGAAGTCGAGTACCCATTATTGCCGCTTATATCTTTTCGTGATTTTTCAGTAATTAATCGATAAAAAGGTCAAAATTTTAAAAGAATCCAACAAGATAAGATAAAATGCATGAACACAACATAAAAAATTATATCATAAACGCAATTCAATCATATTATAAGCAAATCTGTTTTCGATGTCCCTGCGGCCACATGCACACATATAGAGAAAAATGTGCTTCACATGTCTCGAGACAATTGATTTAAAAACAAATTAAGTAATGCATTGTATATTTATTAAAAGCTTTTTAAAAATAAGTTTATGTGTCCAGTAAAAGAAAAAATGTGTCTAAAATTTAATAGCAACGCCTCTAAGTTACACCGCAGGTGCGCGGGGATAAATCTTTGATCCGCCTCAGGTTGCAGACAAAATGGGGTCTTACAATCAAGCAGACGCTCGGTTTTCTTCGTTAAATATTGTGTAGTAGAAATGGTATCTTGCTTATTTTTGTCAAATATCATAACGCGAAGGTAAATATTCTTCGAATTTGGACCTAAACAAAAAATGCCCTGTCATCAAAGTGGATTTTAAGTCAAACATTCAGTGGCATGTGTCATCGCACGGATACAAATGGGATACGTTTTCATAGGCTTGCCTTTGTTATGATGAGTTCCGAGGTGTTTGAAATAAATTTTCTTCTTCCTAACTATTATAGTGTCTTAAAAATTGTATTATTTATTGATGTATTTTGGTTTGTAGCTTAAAACAACGAATATATAGCGGAAATCTTGTTGTTTTTATACAATCGGCAATAATGGGTACTCGGCAATAATGGGTACTTGTACGTTAATCTCTCAAAAAAGAAACGCAACATGTAATACTATTATTTTACAAGTTTTTGTCAGATTGAAAAATAAATTTTAAATACTTAATACATTGCGTGCACAGTTCAATAATTTTCATAATGATAGTCGTTGTGTAAGTTGTAATCATCAAAAAGACAAAATTCAAATCAAAAGGTTTAACGAATGTTTATTTGCACAATTACATTAGTATCTTGTGCGGCCACCGTTTGCTTGCAAAACTGTTGTAACTCGTCTCCACACTGATTGAATCAAACGTTGAATTTGGACCTGGGGTATTCTTTGCCATTCCTCGTGTAGTGCCCGCTGTAATTGCAGAAGAGTTTGCGGGGCTGGTTGACGCATGCGCACACGTTTATCCAACTGATCCCAGAGATGCTCAGTGGGATTAAATCCGGGGATCTGGATGGCCAGGGTAACACAGTGACGTTGTGGCAGCAAGAAAGTCGACAGTAGCACGTGCTTTGTGCGGTCTGGCGCTGTCTTGCTGAAAAACCTCTCTCTGTGTGTCGATGACTGGAAGGAGATGAGGCTGGAGGATCTCGTCGCGAGACCTTTGCGTCGTTAAATTGCCAGGAACAAGAACCAGTGGCGTCCGGCCGTTGATTTACGAAATAGCGCCCCACATCATAACACCGCCCCCACCGAATCTGTCAACTTCTACCAAACAGTTGTTTGCAAAACGTTAATTTTTTCAGCTGTAAACAACCGCACTCTGCCATCTCGGTGCTGAAGCATAAATCTGCTTTCATCACTAAACCAGATTCTTCTCCAGTTCCTTAGAGTCCAGTTCCTAACTGTGTTGCACCATCCGACCCGGGCACGCCGATGTTGTTCCCCCCAAGATGGGACAAAAATAAGGTCGTCTGGCTCGCAGTCTAACTTCTCGCAGGCGATTGCGCACTGTTTGTGCGGATATTCTACGAGGGCCAGGTATGCTTGAAGCAGTCTGGTTTACTGTAACTGTCCTGTTGCGTAGATGGAGAATACGTATATAGCGATCCTGTTGCGCAGTTGTAATACGCGGACGACCAGTTCGCGGCCTATCATTTGACGTCCCAGTCTGTAAATATATCTGCCAGAGATGAGAAATTGTACTCCTGTGAACATTATAATGTTGAGCAACAACATATTGTGACTCCCTAGCTTCGAGACGCCCTATTGCGATTATGCGCGAAACAATGTCTAATCTAGGCATACGTAAAAATCGTCCTACAGCTAACAAGGGCAAACATTTAATTCATGCGATAATCTTATTTTGTTAACACACATCACACATACAAAATAAGAAAAATTTAGGCGTGCAAAGCGCCTTCCACTTTCTTGAAACACCAATCGAACAATGTTCCTATTTTCAATTTAGCAACAGTTACGGTTGATCACACATCAGATTTTGCCATTTAACATTCATCCCTGGTAATATGGAAACCTAAGCATATCATTACAAAACTTCAGTTATTTCTTATACAAAAATTTCTTATGCAAAAATGATACTAAATGTTGCGTTTCTTTTTGGGGAGAGTGTATATGTCTGTAAATGGCTTAAATTTTACATATATTAATGAATAGATGTTTTCCTGAATTAATTAATTTAATTCTGTATGTTTGTTTATATATATATATATATATATATATATATATATATATATATATATATATATATATATATATATATATATATATTACGAAAAATGATTGAATGATCAGTAAGTCGTCTGAATTAAGTTATAGTCTTATTAAATGCTAACTGAAACATTTATAACAGTTTATAGGAATGCATCAACTGCCGGATGTAGGATATCAACTATAACACAGTCAGTGACAGATGACTCTCTACATTGTTAAAATGTAAGTACATATATCATGGAATTTCAATTCAAACATTTTTTCAAACATAATTTTTATATTCATTATAATTTATATGTATGCATAAAATATAACATTTTTTAAGGTGGCTCGACACACCAATGCATTATTTGATGGGTCGATGAAGAATCATTTTTGAGAAATGATTATACAAAAATGACACCTATATCGGCTTCTGATTATTTTATATGATTTTTTATTTTTTTTTATTTATTTTTTGTTTTTTTGTATTTTTGGTAGAAACCGGAAACATCGTTTTAGCTGCGAACAAGATATATTAGAGCTAAAAATTTGGTATCAATTAATGCACAATAAAATTATCTATAAATACATATCAAAGACGGTCATATAAACTTTGTAATATTTTTATAAAAAAAAATATTTAAGAAAATAAAAAACAAGAGTTTTAGATATTTTTTTCAAATCTGTGGATAAAAACTGCAAATAAAGTGTTACTTACATTAAACAATTACTGTACAATCATAATTCAGCAAGAAATTGAAATGAAATAGTAAAATTAAAGAAAAATTGGAAAATCTTAAATTCGAATCGATCCCGATTGTGATTCATTCCAACTTAACATGATTTCGTTCGGGATCAGTTTAATTACAATTTTGGAAAAATTTCATGTTGTTTAGCTGTAAAACGGTTTGTTCATTTACTAACTTTATAATTTATATCAATTACTCAGAATAAACTGCAGTTTATTTGTAAAATTTCAATTTTAAAATATTTATAATCGGGATCATTTTTTTTTCAATTGGGATTGGTTAAAATTTGATAAAAATAGCAATTTTCCTAAAACTTCGCATTTTTATTTCAAATTCTTTGTTAAATATCATTGTTTAGTGAATAATTTATGTGACTTTATGTAGTTGTTTGAATTTTATCCATACATTAAAAAGATATAAAATAATTGCAATTTTGATTTTCAGAAATATTTTTTTAATTAAAAAATTAAACACTTGACGATCGTTGGCATGAATTTATTCATAATTGTATTGCACATTATTGACATCAAGTTTGAAGCTCTAAAATACCCTGTCTGTCTGCAAAACAGTTTTTCCTATTTCACTGAAGGAATACAAAACAATCCTTTAAAATAATTAAAAGCCAATATTGATCTCTGTTTTGTGGAATCATATTTAAAAAAAAATTCTCTATCGATCCATCAAATAAAATGTTGGTGTGTCGAGGAACCTTAACTATAGTATAAAATGCTTTAAACACAAATTTATTGAAACTATATGTAACCTATTTTGATGTACACATGTAAATATTCAACTTTTTTGTGTAATATATTTTGTAGCAAATGGATGACTGTAATATAAGATTTGTTTGGATGTAGCCTGAAGTCAAGACACCGTGACAAACGATCTAGGATCATGACATTCTTCTTGAGTTCAAAGATAGCTGCACTCTGGTTGCAATAATTGTGAAAAATAATGGTAATTCAATTAAGAAAAGTAGGTTAATTGCAATTATGGAATTAAGTTAACTGTTCTGACTGTATACATTAATATTCAGAATTTAATTACATTGACTATTTGTAAGTGTTTAAAATTTCACTTAACACAAACGATTCAAGCTAACTGACTTTAAAAAAAAATATGCATAATTTTTTTTCACTTATAAGATATATTTTTGTATCATGTAGATTTTTTTTTAAAAATCTTATGATTATGTCTTATTTTGAATTAACATTTTAGAAGAACGAAGTCGCAATAGGTAATTTTTACTCTGCGTGTAGGCAGGTTATCCGTTCAGAAATTTTCGTTTTTTTCAAATTACAACATATCTTGTCATTTATTAATATGTTGATGAGAATGTGTAGTTTTAGTAGCGTTCATAGAGTTTATGGTATCACTTTATACATCTTTTTGTTCATGTACTTTTATTCATTAGTTCTAATATTATCAGGTGACATTGAAACTAATCCAGGCCCTACTTACGAAAGTGTAGTTGATATTATTCATTTAAACGTTCGAAGTATTAGAAACAAAATAGATTCCCTTAACGCCATAGTTAGTGATTTCGATATTGCGTGTTTTACAGAAACGCATCTTGACGACAAAATTTCAAATAATGACATACTGCTAGACGGTTTTGATATCGTTTTTAGAAAAGATCGAAATTCTTATGGGGGTGGGGTCATTATCTATACTAGTAACAATATACGATCTCGAAGACGTATAGATCTCGAACCAGCTAATACTGAATGTATTTGGATAGAAATTGATAATCTCACCTCGCGACTACTCTTATGCTGCGTTTACCGTCCACCGCATGCCGATTCCACTTTTTGGAGAAATTTCTCGTGGTCTTTAGACAAAGCCAGTGAATTGTCCGACAAACTCATAGTAGTTGGTGATATAAACGTCGACCTTCTTACTATTCCTGATACACACATTTTATACGATGTAATATCCAACACTCACTTAGTCAACAAAATCCATGAACCTACGAGAATCACGAATTCCTCACGAACACTTATTGACCCAATTTTTACAACAGAACACATTGACGTAACTGAATCCGGAACTTTAATCGTAGAGGCGCGGCTTAGCGATCACAAGGCAACCTATGTGTGTGTTACTATGAATTACAAAATTAATCGTGCATACAAACGTAGTGTCTGGCGATACAAAGATGCGGATTTTGATAAACTCAACAAACTAATTAATGACTGCGATTGGCGCAACATAATAAGCAACGCAGAAAATGTCAATACAGCAACTGAAAACTTTACTTCACAATATTTAAAGCTTATACGCGAATGTATACCAGAAAAATCGGTCACTATCCGACCCAAGGACAAACCATGGTTTGACTCAACACTTAGAAAAACCATTAGAATACGCAACCGGCTTCGAAACAAAGCATTAAAAACAAAGAATGAATCTGTTTGGATAAATTATCGTAGACTTAGAAACAAAGTCAACAACATGAAAAAACATGCACTTTGTAATTATTATGATAGTATTGACCTACAGTTGTCGGACGCGAACTCGAATAATAATAACAAATTATATTGGAAGTTAATTAAAGACGCGTTTTATGCAAAACCGACGAAAGACATTCCACCGATACAATATACGTCTGATACGGGTGAATTTAATATTGCTTTTACCGATACAGAAAAAGTTGATGTATTAAACAAATATTTTTCATCTGTTTCAAACGTTGATGACACTTTAAATCAACTACCACAATTGTATCACATATGTAATGACAAATTAAACAATGTAAATGTTGAGGAGCAAGAAGTTATTGATATAATTAAAGTACTCCCTGTTAACAAAGCCATAGGTCCCGATACAATAAGTCACAAAATGTTAAAATCTACTTTACAATCTGTCGCCAAACCACTATGTCTGTTATTTAACAAATCTTTGACTGAAAATGTGTATCCAAATAATTGGAAAATTGCTCATGTATTACCACTGTTTAAAAAGGACGATCCTTCTGTAGCAACAAACTACAGACCTGTATCACTCTTGAGCTGTGTTAGCAAAATTATGGAAAGAATTATTTTCAAACATGTCTACAATTATTTTATTAAAAACAATTTATTTTATAAATATCAAGCTGGTTTTTTGCCTGGCCATTCAACTTTATATCAGTTGCTAGAAACATATCACAGTATTGTTAAAGCTATAGATGAAGGGAAATTTTGCTGTATGGTATTTTGTGATTTGTCAAAAGCTTTTGACAGAGTGTGGCATAGAGGTCTACTTTTTAAATTACAAACATATGGTATATGTGGCAATATCTTTAATTGGTTCGAAAGCTATTTATGTAATCGTAAACAAAAAGTTATGTATAAGGATATATTATCCTCCTGTAGAGGAGTCAATGCTGGTGTACCACAGGGCTCAGTTCTTGGCCCTCTTTTATTTTTGATTTATGTTAACGATGTGTCAGAAAATATGCTTTCACTGTGTAGACTGTTTGCTGATGATAATTCTTTACAATCTTCTTCTTACAATGCTGCCAATATTGAATATGTCTTGAATCATGATCTAAAAGTCCTAGAAAACTGGTCATCCAATTGGCTGTTAAAATTTAATCCATCCAAAACAAAAGCAATATTTTTTACACTTAAAACAAATTTTTACATTCCCAAACTCCAATTCCAAAATAGTCGATTAGAATATGTTTCATCACACAAACACCTGGGATTACTTTTTTGTCAGAACCTTTGTTGGTCTGAGTATATCGATAATATTGTTAAAAATGCATACCAAAGATTAGGCCTGTTGAAGAAACTCAAATTTAGCATAGGTAGAAATACTTTATCAAAAATGTACATGACTTTTATTCGACCTTTAATTGAATACTGCTCTGTTGTCTGGGATGGTTGTTCGTTTCAAGATGTCGAAAAATTAGAAAAAGTTCAACTCTATGCAGCAAGAATCATCACTGGCTTACCCATATTATCTTCAAGAGAGTCTCTTTATTTAGAAACAGGTTGGACGCCTCTCTCAGAGAGACGAAAATTAGCAAAATTAAGCACAATGTATAAAATTCATAATAATTTGGTACCGGAATATCTAAAAAATATTTTTCCTTCTACCAGGTCCTTAGAATCGAATTACAATACACGCAATCGAGAAGACTATACTATTCCGAAATGTAGACTAGAACTATTCAAGAAATCGTTTGTTCCTTACACGATCAATAAATGGAACAGTTTAAGTTTAATCACCAGAAATAATTCCTCGTTTACAAGTTTCAAAAGCAGTATTCAATTAAACCAAATTAAACCTCCGTCCTATTTTTGTTTCGGCAAGAGACGACTTAACATTATACACACAAAACTTAGACATAACTGTATCTTAAACTTCGACCTTTTCAGAAGAAATATTATTGAAAGCCCTAATTGCCAATGTGGATTACCAGAAGATTCTTATCATTTGTTTTTTGGATGTAAGAAATATACCAATGCACGAAATGAACTGTTTTCAAACCTTTTAAATTTAAATCAAATGAACATTATTAATTGTCATTTACTTTTGTGGGGAGATGAATCTCTGACTGTCAATTTAAACCAACGTATTTTTTTTAGCTGTTCAAAAATTTATCAGAGATTGTGGTAGATTCTCGTAATTTTAGTCTCACTGCCTAGACCGATTTCAAACAGAACTGTTTATAAATACATGTACGTTTGTTCAATAATTAAATCATTTTAATATTATCCATTTTTATGTACTTTCCATTCTAAACTACTACACAGTTGTAAATTTTTATACTTGGTAAGAACCTCGTAAGTTGCTAGAACTTGTGTTCGAACCATTTGTATATGTTTATGCAATAAAATATGTTCAAACCAAGAACGAAGTCAAAACATGCCTCGTCAAGGAAAAACATTGAAAAGTTGGAGTTGGGCTGAAATCAGGCTGAATATTCACTAGAGATAAAAGGTTTATACATGCATTAATGTTTAACTTTTCTGTCTTTTCTATTTAGCCACAAACTCTCTGTCTGTCTTTCAGATAATCCAATATGCTTGTTATGGTTTCTGTATCACCATGTTAAAATACAACTAGGATTGTTTATTAAAGTAGATTTATTGCAAATGTAGATAATATGACGGTATTGAATTTACAAATACAATTAATATAATCTTCTTTTTCAGAAACTGGAAATTTCGAAGACTTATAATAAATTAAAGATTGATTTTGTAATGGAGCTGCATAGAATTAAATTTAACATGATTTGAACTCGCTATTGTAGTTCTTTGTTTGATTTTTGTTTTTGTAAAATCTTTCTAAGTAATCAAAATTTTAATGTAAAGAATTTTAATTTATTCCTTAGTACATACTAAGCACCTTTCACAATTGAAGATTTGCTAATGATTTTATAAATTACATTTTTTCGTTACAAATTAGTTTATTATTTACAACGTAAGAATTATCGTTCATTCCATAAGTCGGGAAGACTTTAGTTATTATTCGTTGTTTGTTTACTCTTTATTGGTATTTTGGTTATTACAGTCTAAATTGGAATTATACTCATCAAACTGGTTTAATAGTTTGCTAAGATGTTTATTCGGGGTTTTGCCTGATGTTATTATATTTAGTTCCTTTAGAAGATAAAGCTGACATGAATTCATAAAGGCATTCAGTCGCCGTATTAGATTCGATCGTTTCTCAGCTGTCACTGAGGTATATACACTCAACAAAACTTCTAAGTGTTAATCCTATAATTAATATACTGGCGGAAAAAAGAAACTGTGCATTATTTAATATAAGAAAAAACGTTTAAAAATTACAATGAACAAATTTTATTTTTTGTAATACTGTTAACACATGTATTCGTAACAACATCTCATAACACATTAATGTCAACGCCGAATAACGTCAATTTCAGCACACTCGAAAGTCACTGTTATTTGAAATTGAATTAACAAAATTAATAACGCGTGTGACCACCATTTGCGTTCACGCATGCTTGACAGCGACGCCTCATTGATGCCACTAAAGTGTTCAGAAATGCTTGAGGGATGTTGTTCCAGACGTTGGTTAAAGCCTGGCCTAAATCAGCCAATGTCACTGGCTGATTTGGTAAACGGCGTAAACGTCTTTCCTTTTCATCCCAGACGTGCTCGATCGGCGACAAATCGGGGGAAACAGCTGGCCAAGGCAAGACATCGACATTCTGTTGAACAAACAAGTCCCTGACTACACGTGCAACGTGTGGCCTTGCGTTGTCTTGCTGCAGAGTGATGTGATTTTGATGTCTCTGTATGAAGGGTATCACATGACGCTGAATAATTTCATCTCGATAGAGAACGCCGGTGAGATATCAAATTCCATTGACAATTTGTAGAGGGGTCCTTCCACGTGCTGATATTCCACCCCACACCATAACGCTACCTCCACCAAATTGTCGACGTTGCACAACACAAGCGTCCTGGTAACGCTCCCCAACGCGACGATACACCCTACAACGACCGTCATTGCTATCCAAATGAAATTTGGATTCATCAGTGAACAGAATATTGGCCCAGTCCTGTATCCTGAATCGCAGATGTCGTGTGCACCACGCTAGTCTGGCGATACGATGACGTTGAAGCAGTACTGGGCGCACCGCTGGACGTCTTGGTCTGATGTTTTGCTCGCGCAGACGATTACACACAGTTCTTAGACTAATTGGTCGAAGCCCTGGAATGCTACAGGCAGTCAAACTTGCTGTCTGGAAACGATTTCTCAGATGCACAAGTTTAATGTGGTTGTCCTGTTGACGTGACGTCACACGAGGTCGCCCAGAGCGCGGTCGATCCTGAGTGTTGCCAGATTGTTGAAAACGTCTCCATAATGACTGGATAGTGTTCCGATGAACTCCAAAGTGTCTTGCTACAGTATGTTGTGCCATTCCAGCTTGCAGCATCCCAACAGCACGATTACGTTGGTTTTCGTTGAGTCGTGGCATGACATAGGGGTAAATTTTGTTGAAACTAAAGTGATTTCCTTAACAAAAAAAGTTTAAACAAATCCTTTACAGTTCTTATTCCAAACAGTATTGGCCCGTAAAACTCATGCGTACAAATTCTTCAATAAACAACAGGTGCTCACTTACAATGAAAAAGTCCGTGCACCCGGACGGTTACCATCCGATATTGTCAAAAACAATAATATTATCGATTTATACAAACAATAGATATAGCAAAATTATACTAAATTTTATAATGCACAGTTTCTTTTTTCCGCTAGTATAGTTATTTGGAATTTATTTAGTTATACAAAAAAATTAGGATTTGACAAATGTTGAATCAATAAAATGAGCCAATTCGTTTCTTGAATGTGCGATTTTAGTTTTTATAATAGAACTTTCCAGAACGGGGTAACCAAGACTGCGGGTTGACTACAGTAATTAATACAAGTTTAGCTTTTTAAAAAAGCTTACCGTCTTTAGAGCACACTTTAAACAGCATTAAGTTATCAAAGAAAATTCAATTCTTTTTTTATATATAAGGTCGCCTTCCTCTACATGCAATGGCTTTTGAAACTTTTTTTATGTACCTTAAGCGTGCGTGCCTAAAATTGAGAAATGCGTACCACGTGCTTGTGAGTTGAGATCGACTATAGTAGGGAAAAAGAGAAGGGTCGTGTTATTTTAATAAAATCAAACTTAATACCACAGCATTCAGCACTTGTTTTACTGATATTAGAACCATTTTAACAAGACCTTGGACTTTCAGTAGGACGTAACTATCTATTCTTGCGTCAAAACAAGTTAAAAATGACGCTGGTTTCAAGCGAAATATACACCGATTGCGTAGTCTTAGCTTAAAAGCCAAACAAATCTTGTTGATTTCAAAATGCCATGGTTGTATGGCCAGCAATGAAATAGATAGGCCTACGTCACAATGCTGTTTGCCACAACTACCTAAAGTCCAAGCTCCTGTTAAAATGGTTCTAGTTTTACCCGATACCGTATCTTTTTTTACTGATATTAGACATACCGTATCAATTTTTCATATTTTAGTACTTGCATAAACAATCCATAAAGAAAAGAACAAAAAATTCAAATAGATATTATAGAACTTTGCCTTCAACTAGTTGTACTGAAAACTTAAAGCCTGAATTTCATTGAGAGCTAATTTTATTGCTTTTTTCGTTTTCTCACTTTTTAAGATTTAAAATCTACGAAAATTGTTAAGTCGTACGTAAAAAAGATTATCAAAAAATTATCTCCCTTGCACCGAACAGTTTTTCAACCAATGAAATAAATGTAAATTTTCACATCATGCATTTTCTACCAATCACAAAGGAGAGGAAGTGCACAACCCGGAGACTGTAAATTATTTCAACTCTTTATACCGTCTTCCAAGGAAGACGGTAATCATGGAGGAAAGTGTAGAACGAGTTCATCATGCATCGGGCAGACACCATGAATTAGACAAATTTGGTTTAAAATATACAAATAATTGTGCATGCACTCGCCTTCGGTAATAAACCTTATACATTGATTTTTTAACAAATGTTTACATGTCCAACCCCATGTCTATATGACTAAATGACGTACGCGTAAAAAGCTGAATGGGGAGGGGTTGACCCACCCACCCCCTCATTGTTTTTAGCTCACCTAAACCAAAGGTTCAAGTGAGCTTTTCTGATCGCCAGCTGTCCGTCTATCTGTCTGTCTGTAAACTTTTCACATTTTCGTCTTCTTCTCTAGAACCAGCTGGCCAAATTTAACCAAACATGGTACAAAGCATCAATATAGGAAGGGAATTCTAAATTGTTAAAATAAATGGCGTAACTTTTTTTCAAAGGGAGATAATTATGAAACAGGAAAATATAATGGGTGTCTTAAAAAATCTTTTTCACAAGAACCACGTGCACTGCACTAGAACTGCTAAGATTTACACCATAGCGGGTGTATATAGTGTAGATTCTAAATTGTTAAAATTGTGACCCCTGGACTAATACGGGGGCCCAAAGAGGGGTTCAAAGTTTAACTAGAAAATATATAGAAAACATGTTTTAAAATCTTCTTCTCAAAAACTACAATGTTACAATTTGTGATATTATTATGCAAGCATCCTCAGGTTGTGTAGATTTTAAATTTTTAAAACCATGACCCCAGACAAAAACTGGGGCCTTAGGAGGGGTTCAAAGTTTAACAGAAAAATATAGAGAAAATGTTAACAAATCTTCTTCTCAAGAACTTCATTGTTACAATTAGTGAGATTAATATACAAGCATCCTATGATAGTGTATATTCTAAATTGTTAAAATCGTGACCCCCCCCCCCCCCGCCCGATTAATACTGGGGCCCCAAAAAGGGTTCAAATTAACCTAGAAATATATAGGGAAAATGTTAGAAAAGCTTCTTCTCAACAATTACAATGCAGTATTTTGTGATATTGCTATGCAAGCCCCCTCAATTAGTTAATATTCTAAATTGTTAAAACCATGACCCCCAGGACATAACTAGGGTCATAAGAGGGATTCAAATTTGACATAGAAATATAAAGGGAAAATGTTAAAAAAAAACCTTTTTCTCAAGAACTACAATGCTGCAATGTGTGATATTACTATGCAAGCATCCTCAATTAGTTTTGATTTTAAATTATTAAAACCATGCCCCAAGGACATTACTGGGGTTTCAGGGGGTTAATATTTAAGATAGATATATAAAGGGAAATGTTTTAACTCTTCTTCTCAACAAGTACAATGTTACAAATTGTGAAATTATAAAAATATGCAAGCATTCTCAAATAGTGTAGATTGGATATTGTAAACATCGTGTTCCCAAGACTAATACTGGGGCCCCAAAAAGAGTTCAAATTTAACATAGAAATATATAGGGAAAATGTTAGAAAAGATTTTCCTCAAGAACTACAATGCTGTAATTTGTGATATTCCTATGGCAGCATCCTCAAGTAGTGTAGATTCTAAATTGTTAAAACTATGACCTCCAGGACATTACTGGGGCCCAACGGGGTTTAAAGTTTATCATAAAGAAGTATAGGAGATATGTTTGGTAATATTCTTCTCAAGAAGGACAATGCAACGTTTAGTTACTGTATTTAAGTTATAGAATCTATGCATTATCTTCCTCATATCTTCATATCCTCACATCAAAGTCACAGTGACCTTCTTTCGCTTTTTATTATTATGCATAGTTCATTTTACAATTATGTTAGCTCAATATGTTGAGGCCTAGGTTAATAAGATTGGCCAGTAATGTGTCTTAAATCTTCAGATAGCTTAGATATCTGATAATATGATGTCCCAAAAATTCTAGGCTTCTTTTTATAATTATGTTGTTTAATAATTGGTCAAATCTTGGAATTTAAGATAGTTTTTAACACTTTTAAAAAGTTCCATGTTTAAACATTTTGAAGAAAAATGATACAAGAATTGTTGTTCAGATGAGCGATGTGGCCCATGAGCCTCTTGTTTCTCAAGACAGGCGTTTATCAGAAATTCTTACTTGGAACAGTGATAAAAATTACTAACAGTGAAATTTGAACTAAACAAAATTTAGAAAAGAGATACGACAAATTGTACAACCACACAGATAAAAAGTGTGTACATGTACATGTCTGCTCCTCTAAATATCCAGCCAGTTGCTTTTTGATTTTAAGTAATTTTGAAAAATAGTTTAAGAAAAAAATTAATAAATATTCGAATACAGTAACTTTATATTATACTAAAATGAACGAAAAGATGTGGTTCAAGATTTTAAGCATTGTATCACATTATTGTAACACTGTTACACAACTGAGCTACCATATATATTCATTGACCGTATCGCATACCACCTAGCGTAGAGGAGATGTGTCATTGTCTAGCAATTCAACGTGGGTACCTAAGGGGGGCAGCGATTGCATAGTTATAAAACGTAAGTGTATTCACGTTGACCTTTTAAAATGTTTAAAGGATCTGGTATCCCTTTCCTCTGATAAGCGCCGAATCTCAAAGTATCATTACCTGTGAATGCAAGGCTGCACAGCGTATACGTATATCGTAATCAATTCTACGGAAAGCAATATCTAGCATGTATACAAGTATTTTCTAAGCTTAAATATGATTAATTAAAAGACAATTAATTATAGTTTTCAATTGACAAGAAAATTAAATTATCGGTCACAATTTTTTTTTTTACAAAATACTATTAAAGACTAGGACTATAAAAAGTGGTCAGATCGTCCTTCATTATAAGTTCATACATCCAATCACTTGTGATAAAGTTAATTACACCAAATGAATCTACAAAGAGTTGATTTACAGTGCCTTGCATGTGACCTACTTTCCCCGTGTCTACTGCTACACTGTACAGGCTAGAGGATCGCTGTAATATGCGCATATGAAGCTGTGTTTTGACCTACTTTTATGCTAGGCTTACATTGTGTATGTACTGCTGTACATAAACCTAAACCCACTATATAATATATGGCTCAATTTTTGGGGTACTGGAATTGACCATGGTGTGTCAATTTGAACACACCTTTCTTAAAAAATGTTTGTTTATCAACCAAATTAAAGATAAGTTACTCGAAGCTGAGCAAATGTAGCTTAGCAACAAAGTTTTTGAAGCACAATTGAACACAAACTAACATATCAATAACGAATAAATTTTAAAGAGTCAAGTACGCTATTATTCAGTGTATCATTTCGTAGGTTGTTTTTCACAATGTATTGCACTAAGCATATATAAGCATATAACATGAACGTTTAATGATTATTTTTGTTTAAGGTAGCTCAGTACACCTTGAAATTGTTTCTCAATTCAGCAGAAAATTATTTTATTATGATTGGTACAAGTCAAAAAATCCAAAAACATTCAATTTTTGATTAAAATTAATATATTAAAAAATTACATTTAATATACATGTATATATTGACAATAGACCTAGGCGGATTCGGACTAATGAACTGCGATTCACAAGTCCGAAACTAATCACTGAGCTATGATGATAAACAACCAAATCGATTGATACAAACACTTCAACAAAATATTTATATTGCCATTTTGTGAATTGGGGTCTTCAAATGTATAAGTTTTGATGTAGTGCGGTTACAGCAAATGGTTTAAACTTGTCTGTCCGATGAAGTTGTTATATCAGAAACCGCCTTTTTTTAGTTAAAGGTGCCTGGTCTCTTTTGTACGATGTAAAACGTTGGTTTTGATAAGTAAACAAACCTGTTTGTTTTTTAATAGACATTACAAAAGTTTTTTAATTTTCAGAACAAAGACCATTCTTCCAGATTATACATTTAAATAAGGTAGATCTTTGGGGTTACAACGATTATGCGATATCGCCATACGGTGATACAAAAAAGGAATTCTATTCCATTTTATGGTTTTGTTTGACATTAACAATTAAAGAACTCAAATGACTGAGACCTGGGCTCATTTAATGTTCTGCACACATTATTACAAAATAACATTTTACAGACAACACAGACAAGTTAATGAAGACCAATAGACATCATAATAAAATGTGTGAGCTATGGGGATCGGTTTGAGAGCATCTAACCAATAGTTAACACTGGGGTTATAGCATTAAACTTTATGTGTGTTAGTGATAGGCAAACTTTACGTATCCATGTAATGAATCCGAATTACATTGATGTTTGGTTGAAGAACAGTCGTGTAGCTCATATTCTGAATGGTACGTCGACATTACATATAATACATCTCAAAACATAATTATGATATCAGTTAGATAAACTTATATATCTACAGGTTTCTAGGCATAAATCCACTTCTCAAGTTCAAGCATATTATATTATTTTGATAGATAAATTAAGATAGTTTCATGTACAGCCCCTATTAATAGCAATATCAACTCAGAAATAAGCATTTGAGTACTGGGCATTTTTTCATTATGTTTTTGAAAAAATCATACCAGTGTCTCAGGGTAGTTAAAGAAATAAGGAAGCATGTATTCCTACTAATGCTTTTATATAATATAAGAAATACAGCGACCTACGAAAAATCACGGACTTCACGAACTAATAATGATGATGTCAGGCTAAAATACTCATCAGGTTGGGCACAACCCCCCGTTTGGTGGTTTGAGTCCCATTTGGTGGTTAAATGCCTAAATGGTATACCTATTTTACCTACCAAATGGGACTCATTTAACGTTCATCGCGGATTACGTTTTTTGGAAGAAAACGCGCATCGTGTTTACCACCGGGGCAAGTACTCCGACATGTTTTCTTTATTATAATACATTCGTTTAAAAAATTCTATGTGTCGATTTTTCCGCACGGGTGTTTAGAAAAAGGTCGAAATGATATGCATCCCGGAAGTCGCGTATAAACAAAGTGTTTCTGTCTCCAAAATGATTGATTTTATTTAAAGAACGACATGGCCTCATTCCTCGAACTGTTTACTTTCGATTCCTATTATCCGGGCAAGTGAAAACAATTGCAGCCAATCAAAAGAATGATCTCTAGGTGCACGTCAGAATCTAATTTTGATATGGAGGCCTGTTCGCGCAATAAGATATTTTTCACTAAAAAGTACTTAAAAATTCAATTATCGAAATTTTTTACCTAGCTCTAAATTAAGTAATGACTTAAAACCTTGTACGTCTGGTATTTTTTTTTACAATCTGACGGACTTTAATATGGTCATTTTACTAAATTAAAAGCACGTTTAGGCCTCCATACCTAAATTGAGCCATTCGACGTACATCAGTAAAGATCACTGTTTTCGTTGGCTGCAATTGTTTTCACTTGCCCGATAATAGGAATCGAAAGTAAACAGTTCGAGGAATGAGGCCATGTCGTTCTTTAAATAAAATCAATCATTTTGGAGACAGAAACACTTTGTTTATACGCGACTTCCGGGATGCATATCATTTCGACCTTTTTCTAAACACCCGTGCGGAAAAATCGACACATAGAATTTTTTAAACGAATGTATTATAATAAAGAAAACATGTCGGAGTACTTGCCCCGGTGGTAAAAATGATGCGCTTTTTCTTCCGAAAAACGTAATCCGCGATGAACGTTTAATGAGTCCCATTTGGTAGTTAAAATAGGTATACCATTTAGGCATTTAACCACCAAATGGGACTCAAACCACCAAACGGGGGGTTGTGCCCAACCTGCTCATAGGAGACAAGTTAGTTGTTTCTTTTCGCAAGCGTAATGATGTATATTAACAGTAATTTAATGAATATAACTTATAATTTTTTTCTGCAATGTCCCTGTAACGCGGATTATATATTCTTTCTTCAATGTCGCCGCCTTCATATCCCGCATGAATCATCAAAGAAAGCATTTTATTGTTTAAATATTTAACAGTGGTCTTACCTACGGCGGCGTGGAAGGGCCAGGTGAAAAAAATATAATTGTTACATGTATTTGTTCGGACGAATAAGTTATTTGTTCGGACGAATTACGATTTGTTCGTACGAACTAGGATTTGTTCGGACGAATAAGTTATTTGTTCGGACGAATTACGATTTGTTCGGACGAAGTAGCTATTTGTTCGGACGAATTACGATTTGTTCGGACGAATTAGCTATTTGTTCGGACGAAAAAGTTATATTTATATAAACAGCATTTTTGATGAGCAATTTATAAGACTATCTGATCTGGCAATGATATAGATGATGAAGGGGGAGAGGGTCTGTGATCAAGCCACTCCTTTCCTAGAATGTCGTTTTTCCTTCAAATGATAACACCTCAATGTTATACATGTACTAGTCACTGATATTTCAAGGGTGTTAGAATAGGGGCGGCAGAGGCGGTCGCCGCCCCAATAATTTTGCCAAAAAATGAATTCTGAAATAAATAAGACTGAATTGAAATTTAATAACGGTGATCTGTATAAATTGGAGAGGCGATGATAACGGCGATTTATGTTCAATGGAGCGTCGAAGGGTAACTTTATTGTTTACATAGTCAAAAGTTGGGTATATATACCTGTTTCTGACGTGATTTGACAATCAACATTAAGTGAATTAATTAGATAGGTTTGCCATTAAAGAAATATCGTTCTTCAGCTTTGATGATCAATTACAAGTTGTAAGTTAGAAACAACTGACATTATATTATGGGCTATAAAAATATAAAATATGTCACCACATGATTCACGGAAATCCATTTAAGGATTTTTAAACGTCTTTGAAGTGTAACAGAGACTGATAAGTTATATCAAATTTACGCGGACATAATTGGTGCTGATATATGTGCGGATCCAGAAAATTTTGTGGGCGGGAGGGGGGTTTCCAAGGCATATCTATGTTTGTCGAGGGGAGGGGAGGGCTAAGTCTTTTTTTTTTTGGTAACTTTACAATGTAAAGTAAAGAAATTTGAATTTTCCAAGCTCTAGATCCGCGCATGATGCACATAAACTTCTTTAATATCAATGTGAGTTGCGTTATCTTGATACACATCCTATGTCGTCAAAGGTAAAAAACAAAGATTAAGTGTAACTTTGCTTGGTTTCTTTTAAAGTGCCATAAAAAAGCGACAATATAATTTATCAAATTCAAGAATAATTTGACACACTGTAGAATAACAACTTACATGTAAATCTGGTTCATCTCCCCCCCCCCCCCCCGAACTTACCGATAAAATTCGCCGCCCCAATATTGAATATCTTTCGACGCCTCTGTATACAATATCTGTATTTGTTATGGCATAGCGCGAAATTATTTTTAGTTACTAAAGAAAACCTGCGTTGCCTAAAATGGGCATCTAGACGGGGGGCGGGGGCGGCAAACAAAATTATCTTTCATACTCCTCACCCCCCTCCCCAACCGGGAAAATTTCGTGGATCTGCGCATGAGCTTGTAAACTGATTTAGACTTTTCACATATGTGTAACCATGATTATGAAATATCTCTCTCTCTCTCTCTCTCTCTCTCTCTCTCTCTCTCTCTCTCTCTCTCTCTCTCTCTCTCTCTCTCGTAATAATTAACTTATGCAGACCAAATATCTTATTCGTCCGAACAAATAGCCAATTCGTCCGAACAAATAACTTATTTGTCCGAACAAATTGCTAATTCGTCCGAACAAATCCTAATTCGTCCGAACAAACCCTAATTCGTCCGAACAAATAACTTATTCGTCCGAAAAAATCCTAATTCGTCCGAACAAATAGCTTATTCGTCCGAACAAATAGTTAATCCGTCTGAACAAATCCTAATTCGTCCAAACAAATCCTAATTCGTCCGAACAAATAACTGATTTGTCCGAACAAATCCTAATTCGTCCGAACAAATAACTTATTCGTCCGAACAAATAGCTAATTCGTCCGAACAAATAACTTATTTGTCCGAACAAATCGTAATTCGTCCGAACAAATCGTAATTCGTCCGAACAAATACCGGGGTAACTTATTCGTCCGAACAAATAAGAATTATTTATTTTTTTCATCTGGCCCTTCCACGCCGCCGTACTTACCAGGTTTATCCTGGTAAAATAAATAGAATACCGAATCTTGAAGATCAGGAATACAATGGTACATGTAAAACTAACGCCGTAAAGAGTAGATTCTTTAGGTACTGGATTTGGCGGGACTTACACTTATATAGTGAATAAAGTTAGTAACGTAAAAGTAACTGTATGCATATTCATGGTTTAAAAGTCGTTTGTCATTGGTCAATGAGACGTATATCGGTATAAAATAAAAAAACCACGTGACTGATCGCAACATTTATTACGTTCTATCAGCAATGCGCGCTGATGAACATTTAAATAAAGAAACGAAATTTTAAATAAATATCATCTGTGACACCAGTATTTTAATTGATATACTTTGTCATCATGTTTGTTTATAAGCTTATAATTGCCATATATAGTTGAGCTATTGTTTTCCATAAAATTTACCCTTTCTTTTAAGAGTAAATACTCCCAAATTTATATTTGATGTTTCTCACATGTTTGTATTCTCCTGGTTTGGGAAAGTGCGTAAAAATATGATACGCAACCGAGTAACACGGCGATTAAAGATAAACGTGCGCACAGGTGAGATTATCAAGTATCATAGTGACCAATTTGTAATACTAACAATTCAAGGTCATAGCATGGCTATCTGGTTACAAAAATTCGGTTATAGAAAAGGTGAAAATGGCGGGGGCTGTTAAAAAGGTACCCTTATTGTACGCATAACTCCTACAGTTTTCAAGATAGGAAGTTGTTTCGCAGATCAACTGAACATATAAGTGCATATGTGGATTTTGATTTTTGATAATTTTTGGAAAAAAATATAAGCTGTTGAACATAGACATTTTTCGCATAACATTGCATATAGGCTACCCCTGTTGTATGGATATCTCCCCTACTGTTAATAATGTTTTCAAGTTAGGAAGCTGTATTGCAGATCAGTTGTACATATATCAGAGATGTGCATATTACATGTACTTGGATTTTGAGTTTTTATTATTTTTTTCTTCAAATTACCGGCTTAGTAATTTTTTGGCACATTATTGCATATAAAGAACCCCATTTCTCTAGATGGGTAGTGTTTATCAATGCAGGGTTGACAAATGAAATTCAATTATGGATACTGTCACACCAAAAATCACGGTTTGTTGTCACGTTGACAGCTTTTCTTGTGTTAAAAAATATAACATGCAATATATTACTTTAATCTCATGAGTTAATCTAAATTTAAGAAAAACAAAACGTTGCTTTGACACGTCTGAGCTTTCAGATATAAACAAGGCGATTTTAAATTGCTTTATTTGCTTCTAGTATAACAATTTCTCATAAGAATACACAAATAACCCATATAGATATTTTTAATGAATTCATATATCAAAGATGATACTTTAACGATTCATAAAACGCATAGCAAGTCATCATAGCATGCCACCACAGTAAGTCACCACAAGAGCTATGTTTTAATGAAAACTAAAAACAAAACAAATGAATACATCTGCCTTCTTTTCTTTTGCAGATTATGAAAAAATATAACCTACATGTACCTAAGAAGCGATGTGCAGCATCAAAAAGAAGAACCACATGCGTTTTCTTCAAGTTTTACTAGTTACTCTGTTTAACGTAATAAAAGAGTGTGTAAGTAATGATTGAATAATTGATAGCCACACGAGCTTATTCATATTTCTTTGATTAAGAAACATCACAGGAATAAGGTCAAAATAACTAAACTTTTTATAGCACTCGTGTATGTATGACTTTTCTTTTAGATTTGTGCAAAAAGTTGTGCCCAATCGTTGATGACAAAGCAATATGTGCTGTCCTGTCCTCAGACTAAGACCGCCTGGGATGAAGCAGCTGCAAGGAAAAACTGTTCTACCGTGAAGCAAAGCTGTACATCGACAGATAACTTTGTTTATCACTGTCTAGCGAACTCGTACCAGAACAAACTAATTGAGGTTTGCGGTGTTCGCACACCCATAACTTTTCGTAAGAGTTCCTAATATATTTTCATCAATCATCTGTGTGTATCGAATGAAGCTAACAATTCTTAAGAGTTTTCAAAGCTACATGCATAAATTTGAATAATTGATGCAATTAGGAAAATCAAACATTAAAACATTATATATGATATAGAAACAACAGTCTTAAGTTTAAACAGTCTGAATGACATTAACTCCTTTATTTTTAAATTTGTACGTCAGGTTTTTCGCGGCTTTGTGTTTTTATGCAGTTTGGGATATAACGTTATATTTACATTTTCAACTGTCTTTGTCTGTGATAACATTACAAATCAATTTTGAACCCTATAACCCAATAACTTAATAAAAGATGAGTGACACAAAATGGGCGTGTCTTATAGCATAACCGAAAAAGGTATCGGCCGCGCCGCGCAGTAATACATAGCATGTGTTACATGAAAAAATAATCACTTTAATTTATATTGTTTTAAAGTGTAGAAATTGGAAATAAAATAAATATAAGTAACGAGGAATCTTTCTTTGAGTATTATGAGGTAATAATTTCGGTCGGAGCGTGGTCAAATCTATCATAAAGCCCTTCGGGCTTTATTGGATTTGACCACGCCCCGACCAAAATTATCACCTCATAATACTCAAAGAATGATTCCTTATTCCTTAAAATAAAACTCTTCCCGCTTTTATGTCCAATCAAGTTATGTTCTTACATGAGAAAGGTCGTCATTTTTTCATCAACCGTCACCCTATAAATTGGCATTTACAATTTAAACAGCTGAATTGATTTGCAAACTAATGAATATAAGGGTTTGGGTTTTTTTGGAAAGGGATTCTTCTATGGCAAATGCCTGATTTTTTAATCTTCATGTAATTGATATCGATACTGATATACATTTATGCAAGAAATATCATCAAAAGATCTACATGTGGAAGAAATAAATCTAAAATCGGACGAGTTTAAGTACAATTCAAATGACGGTTTTCGTTAGAAAGCATTAATTCAATGTTTAAAATCGCCTTTGAAGAATCATACGATATATAATTTTAAGCTGGAGCTTTCTGTTTTAAACATTTAAACGATCTGCAAAATTTTAAGTTAGAAATACATATACAATCATTTTATATAAAACTGCTTATGCAAACGTATAATTATGTTATGATAAAATATAATTATCTGCATGATTTTATTTTTGATTTTAGCTGTGTGTGCCGAGTACAATGAAGGAGGTAATCTGGTCCAGGAGAATCACTTCACCGACTGTAGTGGCTACAATCCTCCGTGTCCCAATCGCTATCCATCCACGGACGCTTACAAGTGTAGGTAGTCGTCGGATAAACGTCATAGCGGCATAACTATTATATAGGGCAAAAAGAAAAAATAATTGAGCTATGCTCTCTATACATGTACACATGTATGCATTGAAACAATTTCAGATTCTTTACATAGCATGTCATTGTGGCATACACTTATTTGAAGAAACAAGTGAGATAAAAAAACAGAAATTTTGCAATTATATTATGTTGATCACGGAACAGTTTAACTTTTGGTATATTTTCGAAAGGAAAAAAAATATTATCCGAATAACCTCTGTTTTGCAACAAACTTATTTTAATTTTTTAGCCTCATTCCATAAAATGACAAAGCAAAAAATATTATGTCAATATTTTTTCATTTTATAGAATAACTTCAACTTTACAGAAATCTGAAATTGGCAACTCAGACCCCGAGTAAACAACATTCTTAAATTGAAGTTGCTGTCTTTTATACAGATCCTGATTGCTACATTATAACTCAAGAGGTCACCACAAAAACAACAACAACATCTAAAACAACAACAGCAACAACACACATAAATCATTCAACAAGAGTTATCATGACTACCGCAAAGATGTCAGAACAAGACCATAGTATAAGTATGCATACAGACAGTCCAATTCCGTCTTTTGACATGTACTTGCCGTATTCACAGCTGTTTTTGTCGTAAGTATTAATTTTTTATACGATATGAGAAATCAGTAAATGAAAAAGTAAACCGTGCCAAACAACCCATATATTAAAACAAAAAATGGTAATATCTTTTTTTTCTTTACAGGGGAATTGTTTCTGCAGGAATAGTTATCCCATTTATATCGATCGTCTCTGTAGTGTTAATTTGTTTACGACGAAACATAAAACCAGGTGGTGACATCACAGAAGCACAACCAGGTAAGTGTCCTCTGCATTCAGCAGTTAATTAATAAATCTGGGTTACCTAAACTTGAAATCCAAAGGGTAAAGTGTCCGTGTGTAACAATGTGCCAGATAATTATGTCGAGGTGGCGTTTAAGGTGCAGGTTTCCATCTAATATGTCATAGCTGAAAGAGTTAATAAACACTTTTGTTAATGATATATTTCACCTGACAGGTGAGATAGTTACCTTTATAAATTAGATTCCCGCGGGAAAATATATTTTCCTGTAAGATTAACAATTTCCTTCTAAATTTTTAGAATTTTCTAATTAAATAAATAACTTCCTATAAATTTCGAAAGGGTTTAACAAATTTTTATAGGATTCCAAAATCACATGAGAAAATTTAATTACCTACATGTATAGAAACACCACCTGTCTGAATGAAATTTCTGTATGAAATGCTTCTGTCCCAAAGGGGAAATGATTCCTGTAGGAATTTATGAAATTCTGACAGGATTTTCAAAATACCCTTCATTAAGATTTCTTAAGGGGTATCAATTCTAAAAGGGAAATATCTCACCTGTAAGGTCAGACATATTATAAATAACATATATCTGTTCAATGGTCTACCATTTAGCATTTATTCATTTTTAAGATTCTGCATCTTAATCGGGCGCACCTTGGCACTGGCATATTTATCAGACATAGTGTTTGGAATACAGTAAGAGGACAAATATGCGGGTAAAATGTCTCAAGGTAGAAAGTACGCAATACAGAAAAATAAAAATGCTGGAACATAGTAACATTTCGGTTAAAATTCCGTTCTTATATAAATTATGTAGGCCTATATTTATCAAGATATAGATTTTAGCGCAGTTCATTTAAATAGGTGTATGCATACCAAATTCTTTGAATAATATATTTTCATATAAATTTTACTACTTTTATATATATTTCATAAGTAGTGTTTTTGTTACTCATTTATGTAATGGTTTAATTTAGGTACCAAGTTATCAGGGATGTCGCGACTGGGTGGGGTATTTACTATCTTTTAATATATTGTTTTTAACATTCAATACTCCTGAAAGTTTTGAAGCAGGGCTTAGTGACTTAATGAGTTTAAGGAATGAATTAAAAACTCATGTGTGTTTAAATTAACACTGACCATTATTAAGCAATCACATATTGAACATTTAAATAGTATTTTTACGAATAAACCCATAATCATTTGACAATGTGCTGCATTATTCTCCTAAACTCTCTTCCTGTTTTGTTTTCCAGAAGAAATGCACAGAATGGTCTAAAAAGTATTGTCCTTGCAAATGTAATTAGGGTTGATTTTTGGCTTTTTGCATGACTTGTGGTGTTTGTTGGTGTTGTTAAATTCATTCCTCTTGCTATAACAGTACACTTGTTTAATTGCCCCTACACATTATTTACACCATTCACTTTATACCATACCATAAACGAAGTCTTTTGATGAAAAGTAATAGAAAACGAGAAACTAAAGAAAGCCAATAATCTTATTATTTCTAATTATTACAACTGATACAAAAACACGGAATGACCACAGCATGCTTAGAATTGTATGAGTAGAATCTTACCAACACTTTTAACGTGAAATCTATATTGATGAACTACCACTAGTGTACAGTTAGTGCATGTGTTCTGTGATACCCTCCAGCTAATTATATTATATATTATTAAATATTAATCTTCGGATTGATTCTTCTTAAAAAGGGGGAATATTGATGTGAGATTAGATATATTTAATACTTAGAAAGGACTCACATAGGTCGAAATGAGACAAGTCAAAGAAAATGCGACACTTTAAGAATTGAACGTTAATTTAATTCAGCCAAGAAGCTTTATATTTTTTGAGTATTATATCTTGTGCAAACTACGTTTTGTGTGAGTGTACAGCACTAACATGTATCGATAACGTTATCGCATTGAATCTACGATATTTGCTCGGTGTTGTTTTGTGTAGTGTTGTCTATTTAAGGGATGGCTAGTAAACATTATACATTTATTGCATGATGGGGTAGGAAAATAAAAACTTATTCCCTGAACAAAAAGTATGTTTCCCGAGGACTTCGCCATACTTTTCAAAAGCAATAACGTCGTAAATTGATTTTGTTATTGTTTCTCTTTCCTTTCATTATATCGAATCATAAATAGTTTTGTTATAGAAAGAGAATTAAAATGATTAAATATTTTTAATTTAAACATATTTGTTTACTAGTATATCGTATGCTCATGTCGGCTTTTTCATTCCTTTGGAGTGGAAACTCCCGTAATTACCAAAGGGGTGGATTTTTATATTTATTCTCCGGTAGACACGACGTTTTGTTCGTCCTGTCACGTGAATTTCTAGACCAATCAAATGACGTGTTACGTGTATATAAATTAATCATATTGAGGTATAATAATACGTCATGGGTCATGCAAGATATGTATTGTGTAGACATTATTATTTAAGAGACAATTTCAAACAATGATAATCACATTTAATGATTTTAGTACATGTATTTGTAAGACTTAGCTTTATCTAATGCTAGTTAAAAAAAATTAAATAAACAGCCTAATTTCAAATTGACATTGAAAAACAAACAAGCAGTAAAATTACTTTTTTTTGTTCTTATTTGTAGGTAAACAGGATACAGACATAAAGAAGAGAAAAATTGGCACTTAATTGTAATTTGGAACACACGTCACTAGATTTTTATGTTTATTTATAAGTTTATTACTATTATTTATTTATTTATTTATTTATTTATTTATTTATTACGATAAAGCGCTAACACGCGTTATTCAGTTAAGAGTCTTTGACCTAACATTGTACCGATCGTTGCATTCTGTAATGAAACGCAAGTAAAGCGTAATTTTATGTTAATCACTACACAATTGTAATTCTTTTAGATTTACTGATTAAAATTCAATTTATGTTAGAATTTTAATGTGTGGAATGTTCCGCTTTATCCATTTATTTATTTTTTATACTACAAAACTACAGGTGTAACGTCTTTTTTTTCAAATCTCGGTATCATTTAAGTCATTGCATTTGTGAAACCTTAAAAACTAAAATGTGCACACTATTTATTAAGCTCAAGATTTTTCAATTTGCTTTGGGCTTCATTTTTTCATGTAATGAAGCTGTTATAGTGTTGATAGCGGTGTATTTTTATTCAAACGTTATTAACTTTCATGCTTCACGTGCACGTGGCTAGATGGTCAAGAAATTAACGACCAGATCTACCTTATAGTTTCGATCATAATATCATAAGTTAAAACTATTGCTACGTAAAGAGCAAATCTATATATTTTAGATTTAAATATTGATATTTTCCTATATCTAAACAAAATTGTCATTCAAAAGTTTGCCTGATCAGTTATCCTTCTTAGTACATGTATATATGTTTATTAATTATAGCTATTAATCATTTCTTTTTTTTAAATTTTGTCATATATTATATATGCCTGACTTTTTTAATCATTATAGATAAAATATTGTCCTATAACTTTATTTAAGAAGGAGGTATTAATGGTATATGTAACAAGATGGCAATGTTCAGGGAAGTTTTTTTTGTTGTTGATAATTCATCGTAAGCTACTCTGTCCACTGTAGTTGCTAAGTTTGCTATTTCTAAAATTTCCTTTTTTATGAGGGTGAAAGGTTGGACCTCTTATTTATTTGCTTACGTTTTCAATTATAAAGAAGACACAAATAGTCACTCTTTATATTAAAAATTTTTTTAACATGATATATTCAATACTTGCCTAGATGGCCAAGTGGTTAGCACAGTGGCCGCTCATTGTTAGGAGAGTGGTTCCAGAGGTCTTGAGTTCAAACCCAGGCGGGTGCGGAGGTTGGAGCTCCGAAATAGTGAATTTCCCTGTGCTTTATGTAAATCTCTATCATCATATTTCATTATGGGAAGGTATTGATTTTGTACTATACAGTCCAATAAATTAAAACGACGTATAATTGTGGCGCGAGCGGGGTTTGCTTATTTATATTCGAATATTTAATGGTACAATTGCTGAAAATTATAGAAATAGAAGTAATTAGGAATCATTCTTTGAATATTATGAGGTGATAATTTTGGTTGAGGCTTTATGCAACCTGATAAATGAAATAGTTTGAAAATTACCAAAAGAAAATAAAATAAATATGAAAATTTTAACATTTCGTTACGGATATGTCTTTTCAGCAATACCAGAGATAAAATAAGACATATACCAATTGAAATCAATTACCCATGACGAAGCATCAAAACAAGAAATTGGTATTGGCAAAGATTATGAAGTCATTCAGGGGGTCTCCTGATTTTATTTCCTTTCTTCTTTACATCAAAAACCGATTCAATCTAAAATCAATGCAATCAGTGCTGTACGACTTAACATCGGGTGTTATAATTTTCTATTACTAACCCGGACGTCAATTTTTAATTAGCCTATATTAAATTCAATCGGGCGTGAAGTTGACGATTGATTACTCGAGAACGATCGGTTGCATGTCCAACATTATTCAGACATTGAAATGCAAAACTGTACAAAAGTAGTTGCTTTTTTTAGTTTTTTTCGGTAGTGTCAATTGAAGTGCTAGATTTTGATTTCTATTTAATGTAATTTATTGTGTCCTGAAGAAGGGACGGATTGTACTAAACATTTGACAATTTCAGTTGTTCGTGTCGTTAGCCATATATTTAAAGCTTTATGTATTATCATTATATATTATGCTAGGAGAGGGGGTTTCGAAGGTCAAGCCAAGGTCGAGTTCAAGCCCGACCGGGGCGAATAGGAGGTGGAGCTTCAATAAGATGAATTTCTCACTAGTTAGGTAACAACGTTTATGAAATGACAAAAGTTAAAAGATTATACTTGATTTTATTATTTCGATAGGAAGTATGTCACAATAATGTCCCATACCACCTTGAAGTTCTGCTGAAGTGTTTAACAACGGGCCCCTGTCGGCCATTTTCGTTTCAACAGCCCTATTATCTGCCAACCTGCAGGCATGTCCTCGAAGCTATCTTAGGACTACGATGTGTCCTTACGTCTTAGTCTTAAGTCTGCTTCGCGAAGGTCTCCTAAATTTAGGAACTGCCATTACTTTGTCCTAACTTTAGAACAAGTCATCACTTACCTTGTCTTAACGAAGGAACCTTTTATGGTTTTCGACTCGTCAAGAGTAAATTTGATTAAACGCTCATTAAATCAAGATGAAAGGAAATTAAAATATCATATTTTTCTTTCTGTTTCACTATCATACAACTTGGTATAGAAATATTTAAGTTTAGAATCTAACAAGGGCTATTTTTTGCGGAAGGTTGGCGTAGGAAAATATCACATTTTGCGATTCAGAATTGCTGTAGATTCGTAAGTCTATTTATCATTTTTAAAACAATAACATTAATGTTGGATTTTTTCAACTTATGTGAACTAATGATAAGATACTTGGGTTTCAGAATGTGTTTTAAAAATATTATTTGCCTATTAAATTACATTTTTATTAGTTTTTTAAGCGCTCATTCGTTCAATAGATTTATGTGAAAAAATCACTAAAATCGGATTTTCTCTCTTCTTAAATGGTCAATATAATAGCTTTTTGTCAGTTTATATCTTTATATAAGGTCTTTATAATATGTAAAATCAGAAATATTTCAATAGTGCAAGCATAAAAATGATCAAAATATTTCAACAATTAAGAAAATTTGATTTTTCAAAAAATATTCGATAGCCATTAACTCAAAAAGTAGGTCATTGACCTACTTTTTTGAAAGTGAAAAATAACACTTCAATCAAAGATTTACAATATACAATAGATGGTTTTTCATTATCATCAGTAGATGTTTTTTTCATTCTGAGTAAACGTCATCCTTAAGCCAGTAGAATAAGGCAATAATTTCTACAGTTCCAGCATTTCCGACAAACCTCAAAATCCTAATCCGGGAGGGGGAAGCATAGTAATTTATTCTATCGTGAACCTTTATTTTAACATAATTATGTGGAGAGGGACATTCACATACTCTTAACCTTTACATTAAGTTACATTAATCGTTTGATTTTTAGTATTAGCCAAAAAATTATGCCAGTGTTTTGGCTAAAGAGTAAATCTACATCGGTTTATATAAGCCATGCGTGATCATTCTTAATTTTTATCACCTTATTCTAAAAATAATCTTTAAAAAATTGTAATGATGTTGTAAACTGTACTTAATAATGCTTTTTCGAGATAGATTACAACTTATTTCTTGTTTAACCTGTACGTGTATTCTATATATTGCAGATTAAATAGAAATTGGTTGGGATTTTGGTGGGGTTTTTTTACGTAACGTTAAGTTCTATGAAAAGTGCGTGCTTATGTATTCCTTGAATGACAATTAAGAGTTTCAAATGTTGAATTAGATTTACACTCAAAGAATGCACATGTGTGGTGTAAATAATTATTTGCTTGCCAAAAGCTGTTCTGATATATATTTTCATTTCACGAAATAGCAGTTATTTGGATTTCTGGATTTTTTTTTTTACTAAATTGTTATCGGTAACTGAAATATATCTAAGTAAATGTACATAAATATTTTTATACCCGCACTTTCTAAAGAAAGTTCGGGAATATTGTTGTTACCCTGTTCCGTCCGTCCGTCAGTCCGTCCGTCCGTCCGTCTGTCACGTTTTACTTTCTCAAACTGCTCTTACATCTTATAAACCAGCAAACTGAACTCTTGGAGTTTGATTTTAAGTGTCATGTTGTTTTGAAAAAGGTTTCAAAAATTCGCTGGTAGTCTTGGGGGTCAAATAATTGGTAAAAAATTACGTTTTTTCCACAAAAACACCTTCCTCGAATTTAACTCCTCCTACATTTTCAACAATAGACGAATCATCTCTTGGAATATGTGTCCTATAGATGCGCAATAAGGTTTCGGAAATTTCAATTTTGTCCGTTGGGTCATTTGGTGGTTGAGAAATGACTTTTTTTTAAACAAAAAATCTGGTTTCAAAAACGTCAACATTTTTTGCAGTAGCCAAATGATCTTCTTGAATATGATTGGAGATGACAATTCAAAGTGTGATCAGGTTTCAGAATTTTTTTATTTATTACGGGGATCAGGCGGCAACAAAAAATGACTTTTTTTTGCAAAAAAAGTATAGTTCCAAGAACTCCTCTTACAAATTTTGGAGTACCTACATGTACGTCATCTCTTGGGATATGATTGGGGCTGTCCTTTAGATATGCAATAAGGTTTCAAAAGTTTCAATTTCATCCAGGGAGTTAAAAAGAAGCATAGAATTGAAGTTTATCACTCCTAAAAAAAACCTAGATCCCAGAACTCCTCTTATGATTTGATGAATAGATACATCATATCTTGGGATGTGATAGGGACTGTCTTATAGATATGCAAAAAGATTTTAAAAATCTAAATTTCGATCCAGGTAGTCAAATAATAGCAGAAAATTGACGTTTATCACTGATACCAGAACTCATCTTATGATTTAATGAATAGACACATCATCTCTTGGGATATGATAGGAACTGTCCTATAGATGTGCAATAAGGTTTTGAAAAATTTAATCCTGGCAGTAAAATAGTAGCAGCAAATTTACATTTATCCCATGCGCGGATCTAGAGGGGTCAGGGGGTCCAGATCCCCCCTCCACAATTCAAATTTCTTTAAATAGCATTATACAATTGCCAAACATATGCCTCGGAGGAACCATATATATTCTTGTTTCGTATGTCATTACGATGCATCAAATGGTGTAAAGTACATGACCCCCCCCCCCCCCAGGAGTTGTCTTTAACCCCCCCCCCTCTGAAATAGGAAACGATGATATATTTGGATAACTTTTGAGATCCCTATCCTGGATTTCTATAACTGGAAATAATAAAGTATTTTATTTTATTCTTATGTAGTGTGTGACCCATGTGGGTAATTCCTTGCCTAATGATGACCCTTCTTTAAATTGTTTAGGAGACTTTACAATTGCCCCGAATACATAACATTTTGTTCATCCTAAAACTATCAAGAATTTAATTTCCAAAAATGAAATGATTTGAAATTTGCTACTGTACACATGTAAGAATTTAAGAAGACTTAATCTTTAGAACCAGATTTGATTGGGGGGGGGGGGGGGTTGGAAAATACATGTAAGCATTTAATTTTAATCATATATTGTTATCAATTTTTACTGCTAAATGCTACAGGGTCAATATGGGGTCAACTCAATAGTGTAAGTCTTGCAAATGAAAAACAAATAACGTTTGTCTTTAAAATGACAGAAACTGTACAAATGCGATAGGATAGGTAACGAAGATAAGCTTAGTATGCTGGCAAAGGGAGATCATTTATCTAGAAAGTGAAAGTAAAAAACTTATGTAGACCGGTGTCTCATAATATTGTGCTACTACATGTATTATGCTTACCTATATTGTTCAACATCATATTACAGCATCTAGTTAAAAATGTATACAAATTACTGGTTGTAGATCTATCGTGTTACCGTGTTATAATTTTCTCTGGCAAAATGTTTATACTGATTTATCTCCTCACAAGTCTATCAAATTCTACATATATATGTATAAATTGATGTGAAAATAAGAATGATTTTAGTAGGTTAGGATATCCTAACTTAAGATGTTCCTAAGTTAGCGTCGAGCTACATCTTAAGACGTGTCTTAAGTTGATCTTAGGATGTTCCTAACATAAAACTAATTTTAAGACGTGTCCTAAGTTGACCTTAGGATGTTCCTAACTTTTTCCCCCAAGTCCTATCTTAGGAACATACTTAGGTCATATCTTAGAAAAGTTTCATGAACGTGCCTGCAGGTACTACCCAGATGAATGGTCACGCACGAATGATTTTGCCGTATATGTCAACGTTTTCGAGTCGCATCGGCAAATACAAACTTAAGGCCTATTAAAGACTAAAACATGTAATTCCCGGCGTACGAAACATACGACAAATAAAACTCAAAGTTCTCTTAAATGCACAGAGTTTTGAAAAAAATAAAATTGATAAATACAATGTCATGTCCTTTACTACTCATTCTTGAAGTTTACTTGAAGAATTGCATGCGACACACGAACTCCTAGTAAAAGGAAGATTTCTACTTCGAATATACGTGTGCCAAATAATTTATTTATGACGTATTAAACAATTGATACAAGAGAGAAAGAGAGAGAAAAACAGGAATGGTGACATGTTGTTTTGGAAATTTCTATTCCGGAATGTGCAACTATTTTCATTCCTCTGGCCTTAAAAATAACAACTTGCGAAGACCTTCCTTATTGCATTCTTTCAACACTCGTAATAATTGGTGAATGTTGAGGAGAATCATTTAAATCCGAATTATCTAGACGTGCCTCTCATTGTACATGTATAAATACCTCACTTAATACACTTTTAGATTTATTGTCACTTGTTATCTGAAACTTTATGTAATAAAAAATGCCGTGCTTTTAAATTCTAGGTTTCGTTGTTTTTAAGTTTACGAGGCACACATTTGAGAATGTAATTACATAATTTCCTTGTGAACTTAATGACAAGTGGTCCTTTGACTTGTTTTCAGAATATTCTCATTGGTGAGTTTTTCACTAGAGAAGAATATCGATTTTTAAAATCTACAATTTTCTTTGACATGTTATAATTATTACTTACACCAAAAGTAGTCATCCATGGCTTTGCGGTTAAATTCCATTAATGCTTAAAATCTTATTTATATCAATGGTTGGTGATAAATTTACCACACATTCTACTATTGATCATATTGTATTAGAAAGGCTGTATAAATAATAACTTGATGAATATCCTTTGTCATCAAAACATTCCAATGTACATGTATAAACAGATACAAGTAAAACTCAGGTTTTTTATCATGCAGTTTCAGGGCATATTTGATTTTCTTGTGCAAAGTCTAATTCATTAATGCATCAAAGAACTATTCTTACTTATTTTGAAAAGTTTAAAAGCAAAGGTTGGGTTTCTTAAGACATATTTATAACAGTTTTATAATCACAAACATAACATTAATTGCAACGAGAGAGAGAGAGAGAGAGAGAGAGAGAGAGAGAGAGAGAGAGAGAGAGAGAGAGAGAGAGAGAGTGTGTGTGTGTATTGTCTGATGATTAAGCTAACATAGAAATCATAAGTTAGAAATCTTATGAAGTCAAAACATTGCAGAAAATGCTTGTTATTATAGTTGTTCTACGGTAACCACAGAATAATGTCAACTTTTTTACTTAAACCATGTACTTGGAAAATTGTCAATACTGTATTGCTCACAGACTGCTTCATTCGTATTATCCATATTGATTTATAACCAACAGCTGGTTACTGGTCAAGCTTAAGCATCTTACAAGAAACTTGCTCACTTGCTCCTACACTTTTACTCGTCAATAGAAAATACAGGACGGTTGCTTATTAAATGCCCTCCTCCATCTACCCCCCCCCCCCAAAAAAAAACCAAAAAAAAAAAAAACCCAACAAAACACATCTTTCCCCACAATCCTTCATACCTTTATTGAATGTATTCATTTCGAAAAAAATACTAAACTCTTCAGCAATGTTTTTATTATTATGTATACATGATTCCTAATATTTGGTTTTCAAATTAACCCAGACTGTCATTGTTGAATCAATATTATTTACAAGAGTGAATTACACTGTTAGATATTGAAGCTGTGAAACGGGGGTCCTCCCTGTCAGGGGCACTGAATTATAACAGTACTATTGTTTATATTTACAAGGGTTTTTTTGACATATTTACAACGAACACAAAATATAAAACACATATAACATCTAAGCATACATAAAATACTGTGGACACATTTAAATTCGGGGGAAGGGGGGGGGGTGGCAATGTTCGTGGATTGCTGGTTCTTGGGATACATTCGTTTCGTGAATGTGTCGGTTTTCAGTTTCAGTAAGAAAACTGACTCGTTCGAAACTATTTTTTGTCGAGGACGTAAATCCGTTGGGGAGTGGGGGGATGGGGGTGGGGGATACTTATGAATACCACTACAACTGAGCCACCACGAATTCTAATAATTCCACAGTACGTCCTCCCACAACGACATACATACTCATTCTCTCCTCTCTCCCGCGTATTCCCTGGGAACAACTGTACCAATTACATCTTTTCACTTCTCGGACTCTCCCATAACTCAATCAACTACTTACGTCCATCTCTCAGAACTCTATCATGCTTAATAAACAAATGACAACTACAGAGTTTAACTTGCAAATGATAAACTCATGCAAAATGATACTCTTGGGAAGCAGGGCTACAATGCTTGCATCGCGCACCTACAACCTTATCAACTCTTTCATACAACTACCACCACTTATACTCAGCATTTATTAATAATAAACTGCTTCTTGGTCACATTTTTTGGCTCATACAGCTTTTAATGATATTCCATACAAACCAATTATCTTTAAAAATTATACACTTTCACATATTTACGCCTTCAATATCGGACTTTCAATGATAGAAATATCGAAAGTAAATATTCTGTATGGGAATACAAAAAGCAACAAAGTCATAAGCGTACCGACATTTGGGGACCGTTTGATTCGTCCCCCGATTGTTTGGAAATGTCTAGCTCGCATGTATCGATTGTATAAAAAAAAAGAACTTCGGAAAAATTAGTAAAAAAATGTACACGATGATCTTTTTTTTTTTGATTTGCCAAAACATTTTTAAAATCTATTTGGCATTTGTTTTAATTGCCAAATTTGTAATACAATACCCCCTCGTCATCAGTCGGCCTTAAAGGATCTACATGTATTTCAAATAACAATAAAATTGACCTATAGGGGAGATGTATTTCGCGGGAAAAAAAATCGTACATATTTCTAAATTTTTCGAATTTGCATTTTGAACCTATCATATTGCACTTGCAAATTTATTATTAATCTTAAAAGTTGGCTAAAACAGCATTCTCTCAGTAAAATGGTATATTTCTGCATGGTTTTTGGCCTAGATATCCTTCAGGACCAGCCAGTCCCTAAAAAAATCTTAGATATTTTGATAAATTTTTTTTTCAAAGGAATAAATTAAGATATAATTTTTTTAGAGGCATCCCGGTTCTGGGATTAAATTTTGCAAAAATCCGACAAAAAATTCGGAAACTGATTTCTCTCATAATGGTCTTTATTAACATCGCTATGAGTAAGTTCTAAATAACTCAGTAGGTTAAACCGCTATAGCTATGTTACACAGGATGTTTTTTGTGCCCTGGTTCGATTCCATCTGTGGGCATACGTTTTCTTTTTATACCCCCGCTCCGAAGGAGAAGGGGGTATACTGTTTTACCCTTGTGTGTCTGTCCGTCCGTCTGTCCGTCCGTCTGTCTGTCCGTCTGTAACAAAAATTTCTGTCGCATATTTCTCAGCAACTATTTATCGCAGATGCTTGAAATTTTAACACACTATTTTTCTAGGCATGCCATATCGTGGGATATATTTTTGTACCAATCGGACGTCAACATGCTGTTAAATGACGACTTTGATTATTTTTAGCCAAAATTTTCAAACAAATTTTCGTCAAAGATTTCTCAGCAATTTTTTATCGCACATGCTTGAAATTCTAAAACACTATTTGTTTAGGCATGCAATATCGTGAGATATTTTTTTGTACCAATCGGACGTAAACTTCCTGTTAAATGACGACTTTGTTTATTTTCTGCCAAAATTTTCAAACAAATTTTTGGTCAAAGATTTCTCAGCAACTATTTATTGCAGATGCTTGAAATTCTATATAAAACACTATTTGTTTAGTCATGCAATATCGTGAGATATATTTTTGTACCAATCGGACGTCATCTTCCTGTTAAACTTTGTTTATTTTTGGCCAAAATTTTCAAACAAATTTTCGTCAAAGATTTCTCAGCAACTTTTTATCGCAGATGCTTGAAATTTGAACACACTATTTGTATAGGCATGCCATCTTGTGGGATATATTTTTGTACCGATCGGATGCCAACTTTCTGTTAAATGTTGACTTTGCTCATTTTGCATATTTACATTAGAGCAGGGGTATCACTAGTGAGCATTGTCTCACAGATATCTTGTTTAAAATTATCTGCTTGTATAAACACTTTTTTATTTTTTATAGAGGAATGTGTATTTTGTATTTTACTCCGATTTTCTTGCTTTAATGCACGTTTGCTCTTCCAATTGGATACATTTATGGCAAAGTTTGTACTGAACTAAAAGCACTAAACCGTAACTATACCTTAGAATAAGCACCCTTTGTTTTAGGACAAGAATTATTCACTCTGTGTTACTCGAGAAAGGTGCCACGTAAACAAATCATGCCGAGCAAAAACTGCTGCGTTTGCCTTTCCAGAACATCAATAGGAAATGGTACAATTGTGGGAGAAGTACTGCAAAGTAGATGCAGTTCGTTCTTTGCAAAGAACGTGTGCATTGGCGACATTTTATGCTAAATATGCAGGAGGAAGGTTAATAGATAAGACAAAAATGGGAGTGGGTCAGTTAGATTTTTCGTCCCCTAGCATCCCGGCACCAGGCACGTCCCCTTATCTAAAGGATGCAGCTGTTAATATGGAAAAGAGTTTAGTTGAATGTACAATGAATGATAATAGTGTTCAAACGGCTCGTAAAAATCCTTCTATATCTACAAACATCACTCTTTCTGTTATTTCTGTTGAAAAAACTAAGGCAACGTGCATTATTTGTCGCAAAGAGTTAAAGGGTTTGCGACCTTTGAAATTGCGTCACGCCTGACTTTCGATAGTTGCTAATTAATATGTCCTTTGTTGTAAATAAACGCATACAAAGAACATGTACTGTATTATAGAAAGTAAACTAAAAATAAAATTTAAAGATAATAAAGTAAAACAAGAGTCTATAAAGCATAACTCATACTGCTCGGACAACGACTGTGAAACTTTTTTTTTAATCACTATACATTATAGAACTTCATATAGAACCTAGTAAGAGTTTACTGTGTATGGCCTAAAATCAAGAAGTGGAACGGAAATCGATATGCTTTTTGTAAAGACAGAAACAAATACCTGCCCTATAGGTCGAGTCTATTGTTTTATACAATTGTTTCTTTGTAATGTTAAGTTTAATTTGTAAACAGACTTTGTTCGTCATTTTTATCATGCACATGAAAACCCATGAACCGTCTATCACTATACATAAACGTTTTAAAACCGTCGTTTTACAACGTTTATAAAAGAAATAAAATCAGACGAAACTTTAAATGTCTACTTTCTTGAAATGTATATTTATATGTGTACATGTATAACTCAAGTCAGCCTAAATCAACTTAAAATTGTTGGAACTTTGATGGTTTGCTAAGTTTATTGACATTTGTTGCATTATATAAAGGAACCATTCTCCGATTTGGTCTTGCTAACACCGTTTCTACTTATAGTGAGGTTTTCAGAAAATAAAATTGAAAAGTTATATTCATGTTGTAATATACAATGCAATACTACCATACAGCCCTGCCAGGGTGATTACATTTTTTGTCTATAATAAAGTTACTAAACTTTAAAGATAACACCAAACATTTTATTCATACCTTTATTCATAAGTTTAAGCAGGTAAGAATGCCAATTTAGACACATTAGTAAAGGCATATGATACTGAATTCATGTATATTTCGGGTCTCTCTCTCTCTCTCTCTCTCTCTCTCTCTCTCTCTCTCTCTCTCTCTCTCCAAGTAACTTTACTGTCTCTCTTTCTCTAATCTTTCTCAATTGTTCCTCTTTTATTGAATGTTTCACTCTTGTTCTTGTTTTCTATCTCAACTCAAAAGACTTAATTTTTAAAATTATTTAATTATTTCGAGTGTGGTTATTCCTGAAGCAACAGTTCACTCACACAGGATGCGCGTTATTCAAGCCGTCGCTTCCGGCAAACATATACATGTAATTTCTTCCGTTTGTATCTAGTCTTATACCAAAAAAAAATGCCCTTCAAGAGTTCTGTGTTGACACTGATATTTGTCTCTTCTGTACCCCTTTTTACCTCCATTTCAGAATACGACAATGCTGTTTTCTTGGAATTGAAGATGGTTTTTTGCTATACACCTAGAATGTGTTGCAATTGCGGATGTCATTAAAGATGTTGTTTACGCAGAATTTGCGTTGTTAAATTCGGATTGTTATTAAGCTTATTGTCATAAGTAAAAATTGTCCTAAACAAAAAATGTATTTATAACATAATATTTTTACTATATAATGGAATTAGGTGTAAAACAAATGGACTTAAAGCAAACCAGAGGACATTCAGACTACACTTTTCGATTTTGTTTTCCGTTGAAACATTTGGCAGTACTTAAATAATAAAGGTTCATAGTTTATTTAATATTGAATAAAACTTTATATTTGTATATTTGCTGTTGGTTTTATCTTACTTATTCATTAAAATAATTGTATGGTACACAATGCAAAAATATTTAAAAATGCTTAAAAACGATAGAAGACACAATTTTTCAAAACCTTGTTCATCGACCTCATATAAATTCCATGCCAGCAGAATAAGGTCAAAATAAGTTGTTTAATTATATAAATGTTTTACTGTTATCTTCACTTCGGTTTTTTTTTTGGAGAGGGGGGGGGTGTAAAATTGAAACAAAAATGGGTAGGGATTTTAAAACTGATTGAGAAAATTTGGACTTGAAGATTTTACGACCGGTAGAAATACACAAGTCGGTATATCGAATAACAATTTATTAACGATCCAAACCTGTCGTTTCTACACAATCTATGCATCCGGCATGGACAATACAAGGTCCAGTCTCCAACTGATGATCATTGTGGATAACGACTACTTTATAGGCAAAACATACATAAGTTAAAAAACAGAGTTACTTTTGACATAATAGATAATTAATTGAAAGGATAACTAAATATTTATAATTAATTATATAACAGGTGACACCTTAATGTCCGGCGGCCAAGGTCTAATTAGAACTAATTAGCACTAGAATTCAAGAAACCATATGTCACTCGAAATAAGTATTTTTCACAAGGTGACAGCAAGAGGATATTATCACCATGTAAAATGTATATTTTACATGTTGCGAATATTTTCTATAGTTTTAGCTTGTTGGTAAATTTATATTATTTACTCTTCTTAATTCTCGTGAAATTCCACTTGACTGGATGTGATAGAATATAAATTAATGTTTATCAAACGTCTTAACTGTAACAAAGAAATAGAACATCAAAGTAATTAAATGTAGCTTTAGGAAATAAACTTATTAGAAAGACAGGATTGAAGGACAATGGTTTCAGCTTACATCTGTGTGTTTGACACTAACAGAGTTAATGCAATTACATAACAATTAGCGGATTAACGCAGGTGAATAAGTGGGCGTTTACCTGGGCGATGGTCAGTTTAGGGATAAAGAAATATTCTCTGATTGGATGATTTATGCATGTCAATTATTTAGATGGTCATGCCAGTAAAATATTATTATATGTTTTATATATGAAGTCTAAGATAGAGTTCAATAGATAGTTAGAAGTTAAGAGTCAAGATACAAGTCGTCCGTCTAATCCGTTACGTTTTCCCTCACTGTCATATATAGGTTAACATTAAGGTTGAATTATTAATAAGCGAGTTTCCCCCTTTTAATGTGCACGGAGTGGAGAGTAATATGATTATGTTATGAAATAGAATAAATGTGGAAAATACAGCGAGTGTTGAGCTAATTCCCTAGTAATCGGCCAATACGGAAAATATCACATACGGTACAAATCCGGCGGTTATAATTTTCATAAAAATTGTTTTTGAAACTTAGTGCTTTGTATCTTTTTGTGTCACGGCCATTCATACTCTTTTAAAACAGTTTCATTAATTGTATTATTCTCACAAAGAGATTTTCAACTAATGCCGTGTAGAAACATGGTTATTTCATACAGTGTACTCATCTTATCAATTGTATATTCTGATATATTGTTTTTAAAAAAAAAAATAAAAAACAGGAACTACAGTCTACATGTAATTATGTGTCGCCTATAAATGCGAATGACAGTAAGGATGTATATTCCACGAAAACATTCTAAATCAGGATGGCTTGCTATTGTTATTAGACATATAAAAGAAAGAAAGTTTGAATGCGGAAACTTTGTACTCCAGAAAAAATAGCACATTGTGATGCAAGCATTAATACGTGTATATCATAAAAATAATAAAGTAGTGCTCAAATATCGTAATTTATTCGTGAATATTGTATCATATTTCTCTACAATCTGCAGTTCTTTGTTTAATTGAAAATTTTTGCCATAAGTTTTATAATCTGTGTGGCTTTATCTGTCAGTTTTGAAGTGATATAGAGTTTTATTGAATTTAATAATGAGGATCGCAAAAATAACTAATATATAATTCGAAGTTTACAGAACATAACAAAAAATACGACCACGTTTGGAGTTTTTCATGGAATTTTTGAACTCTGAGATACTATTGATAACTGAGCAACACATTATCACGACTTAAAAAAAACCTTTAGAATTATATTGATGTCCGCTGTCTTGCATTTCCTTATTTGAACAACACGGGAGGAAACGAAAATTGTACGAAATCTGTAAAGTCTGTTAATTAGTTCACGGAAATCTGTTTTAAAGATCGATATGCTTTTTATAAAGACACAAATACCTGCCCTATAGGTCGAGTCTATTGTTTTATACAATTGTTTCTTTGTAATGTTAAGTTTAATTTGTAAACAGACTTTGTTCGTCATTTTTATCATGAACATGAAAACTCATGAACCGTCTATCACTATACATAAACATTTAAAAACCGTCGTTTTACAACGTTTATAAAAGAAATAAAATCAGATCAAACTTTAAATGTCTACTTTCTTGAAATGTATACTTATATGTGTACATGTATAACTCAAGTCAGCGTAAATCAACTTAAAATTGTTGGAACACACATTCACATCACTTCAACAACTCTTTGATGGTTTGCGAAGTTTATATAAAGGAACCATTTTCCGATTTGGTCTTGCTAACAACGTTTCTACTTATAGTGAGGTTTTCAGAAAATAAAATTGAAAAGTTATATTCATGTTGTAATATACAATACTACCATACAGCCCTGCCAGGGCGATTACATTTTTTGTCTATAATAAAGTTACTAAACTTTAAAGATAACAACAAACATTTTATCCATAATTGCTTTTTCTACCTTTATTCATAAGTTTAAGCAGGTAAGAATGTCAATTTAGACACATAAGTAAAGGCGTATGATTCTGAATGTATATTTCGGGACTCTCTCTCTCTCTCTCTCTCTCTCTCTCTCTCTCTTTCTCTCTCTCTCCTCGATACAAGTAACTTTACTGTCTCTCTTTCTCTAATCTTTCTCAATATTGTTCCTCTTTTATTGAATGTTTCACTCTTGTTCTTGTTTTCTCTCTTAACTCAAAAGACTTAATTTTTTAAATTATTTAATAAATTCGAGACTGAAGGAACAGTTGACTCACACAGGATCGGCCTTATTCAAGCCGTCGCTTCCGGTAAACATATACATGTAATTTCTTCCGTTTGTATCTAGTCTGATACAAGAAAAATGCCCTTCAAGAGTTCTATGTTGACACTGATACTTGTCTCTTCTGTACCCCTTTTTACCTCCATTTAAGAATACGACAATGATGTTTTCTTGGAATTGAAGATGGTTTTTTGCTATACACCTAGAATGTGTTGCAATTGCAGATGTCATTAAAGATGTTGTTTACGCAGAATTTGCGTTGTCAAATTCGGATTGTTATAAAGTTTATTGTCATTAAAAAAATTGTCCTAAACACAAAAGTATTTATAACATAATATTTTCACTTTATAATGGAATTAAATGTAAAAAAAAATGTACTTGAAGCAAAACAGAGGACATTCAGACTACACTTTTCCGATTTTGTTTTCCGTTGAAACATTTGGCAGTACCTAAATAATAAAGGTTCATAGTTTATTTGATATTAAATAAAAATTTGCATATTTGCTGTTGGTTTTATCTTACTTATTCATTAAAATAATTGTATCGTACAAAATGCAAAAATATTTAAAAATGCTTAAAAACGATAAAAGACACAATTTTTCAAAACTTTGTTCATTGACCTCATATAAATTCCATGCCAGCAGAATAAGGTCAAAATAAGTAATTTAATTCTATAAATGTTTCACTGTTATCTTCACTTCGGGTTTTTTTTTTTGAGGGGGTGGGTGTTAAATTAAAACAAAAATGGGTAGGAATTTTATAACTGATTGAGAAAATTTGAAGATTTTCATAAAAATTGTTTTTGAAACTTAGTGCTTTGTATCTTTTTGTGTCACGGCCATTCATACTCTTTTAAAACAGCTTCATTAATTGTATTATTCTCACAAAGAGATTTGCAACTAATGCCGTGTAGAAACAAGGTTATTTCATACAGTGTACTCATCTTATCAACTGTATATTCTGATATATTGTTTTAAAAAAAATAAAAAAAACAGGAACTACAGTCTACATGTAATTATGTGTCGCCTATAAATGCGAATGACAGTAAGGATGTATATTCCACGAAAACATTCTAAATCAGGATGGCTTGCTATTGTTATTAGACATATAAAAGAAAGAAAGTTTGAATGCGGAAACTTTGTACTCCAGAAAAAATAGCACATTGTGATGCAAGCATTAATACGTGTATATCATAAAATTAATACGTCTCCTTAAGTACTGGTATATGATAAAAATAGATATGGCACATGATTTTGGAAGGAGGTACTGTAATATTCCTCTTTACGAAGCAACCGATTTGTTGAATCTTTACATTTTCATGATAAGGCTACAATGACACTTTCAAATTGTATAAATTTTAAATTTACTTTCACACCAACATTGCTCTCAAAAATAAAGGGGAAAGCAGTGTGAAATATATTTTGCACATAAATACTCACAACGGCACATGCCGAAATAGAAATTGGGTCTTTTTTATAGATAAGGGAGGGGCATTTTAAATTTTAAACATGATATAACCAAATCAAATTGTTTGATGTTTAATCTAGATTAATAACTTAACACTGATTCTGAGAACAAGGATGCATTTAAATATGGCTTTAATAAATTTTCTATTTTTTATTTTTACATTGTATTATATGTAATTTTTAAACCAGCACGTTTATCTAATTACAATGTAAATATACATGTACACAATGACCTGTATAGAACTGAATTCAATATTTTTGTTAAATAAATATGAACATATTAAGAAGATTGGTGAATAATTTTTTGCAGCGTTTTGAATTCATGGAAAGCACAAATGCATGCTCACACGCACATATACACCAAACACACGCGCACAAAAGAACATTCACAATATTGGAGAATGACTTCTGTGGAGCCTGGTGCGCATTAAGAGTTCAACCTAAGGCCTGTAATAAAGTAGTGCTTAAATATTGTAATTTATTAGTGAATATTATATCATATTTCTTTACAATCTGCAGTTCTTTGTTTAATTGAAAATTTTTGCCATAAGTTTTATAATCTGTGTGGCTTTATCTGTCAGTTTTGAAGTGATATAGAGTTTTATTGAATTTAATAATGAGGATCGCAAAAATAACTAATATATAGATCGCAAAAATAACTAATATATAATTCGAAGATTACAAAACAACAAAAAATTCGACCACGTTTGGAGTTTTTCATGGAATTTTTGAACTCTGAGATACTATTGATAACTGAGCAACACATTATCACGACTTAAAAAAACCCTTTAGAATTATATTGATGTCCGCTGTCTTGCATTTCCTTATTTGAACAACACGGGAGGAAACGAAAATTGTACGAAATCTGTTAAGTCTGTTAATTAGTTCACGGAAATCTGTTTTAAAGATCGATATGCTTTTTGTAAAGACAGAAACAAATACCTGCCCTATAGGTCGAGTCTAATGTTTTATACAATTGTTTCTTTGTAATGTTAAGTTTAATTTGTAAACAGACTTTGTTCGTCATTTTTATCATGAACATGAAAACTCATGAACCGTCTATCACTATACATAAACGTTTAAAAACCGTCGTTTTACAACGCTTATAAAAGACAAAAAATCAGACCAAACTTAAAATGTCTACTTTCTTGAAATATATATTTATATGTGTACATGTATAACTCAAGTCAGCGTAAATCAACTTAAAATTGTTGGAACACACATTCACATCACTTCAACAACTCTTTGATGGTTTGCGAAGTTTATTGACATTTGTTGCATTATATAAAGGAACCATTTTCCGATTTGGTCTTGCTAACAACGTTTCTACTTATAGTGAGGTTTTCAGAAAATAAAATTGAAAAGTTATATTCATGTTGTAATATACAATACTACCATACAGCCCTGCCAGGGCGATTACATTTTTTGTCTATTATAAAGTTACTAAACTTTAAAGATAACAACAAACATTTTATCCATAATTGCTTTTTCTACCTTTATTCATACATTTAAGCAGGTAAGAATGTCAATTTAGACACATAAGTAAAGGCGTATGATTCTGAATGTGTATTTCGGGACGCTCTCTCTCTCTCTCTCTCTCTCTCTCTCTCTCTCTCTCTCTTTCTCTCTCTCTCCTCGATACAAGTAACTTTACTGTCTCTCTTTCTCTAATCTTTCTCAATATTGTTCCTCTTTTATTGAATGTTTCACTCTTGTTCTTGTTTTCTCTCTTAACTCAAAAGATTTACTTTTTAAAATTATTTAATAAATTCGAGACTGAAGGAACAGTTGACTCACACAGGATGGGCCTTATTCAAGCCGTCGCTTCCGGTAAACATATACATGTAATTTCTTCCGTTTGTATCTAGTCTGATACAAGAAAAATGCCCTTCAAGAGTTCTATGTTGACACTGATACTTGTCTCTTCTGTACCCCTTTTTTACCTCCATTTCAGAATACGACAATTCTGTTTTCTTGGAATTGAAGATGGTTTTTGCTAGACACCTAGAATGTGTTGCAATTGCAGATGTCATTAAAGATGTTGTTTACGCAGAATTTGCGTTGTCAAATTCGGATTATTATAAAGTTTATTGTCATAAGTAAAAATTGTCCTAAACACAAAAGTATTTATAACATAATATTTTCACTTTATTATGGAATTAAGTGTAAAAAAATGTACTTGAAGCAAAACAGAGGACATTCAGACTACACTTTTCCGATTTTGTTTTCCGTTGAAACATTTGGCAGTACCTAAATAATAAAGGTTCATAGTTTATTTGATATTGAATAAAAATTTGCATATTTGCTGTTGGTTTTATCTTACTTATTCATTAAAATAATTGTATCGTACACAATGCAAAAATATTTAAAAATGCTTAAAAACGATAGAAGACAGTGTACTCATCTTATCAATTGTATATTCTGATATATTGTTTTAAAAAAAAAAATAAAAAAAACAGGAACTACAGTCTACATGTAATTATGTGTCGCCTATAAATGCGAATGACAGTAAGGATGTATATTCCACGAAAACATTCTAAATCAGGATGGCTTGCTATTGTTATTAGACATATAAAAAAAAGAAAGTTTGAATGCGGAAACTTTGTACTCCAGAAAAAATACCACATTGTGATGCAAGCATTAATACGTGTATATCATAAAATTAATACGTCTCCTTAAGTATATGATAAAAATAGATATGGCACATGATTTTGGAAGGAGGTACTGTATTATTCCTCTTGACGAAGCAACCGATTTGTTGAATCTTTACATTTTCATGATAAGGCTACAATGACACTTTCAAATTGTATAAATTTTAAATTTACTTTCACACCTACAGTGCTTTCAAAAATAAAGGGGAAAGCAGTGTGAAATATATTTTGCACATAAATACTCACAACGGCACATGCCGAAATAGAAATTGGGTCTTTTTTTATAGATAAGGGAGGGGCATTTTAAATTTTAAACATGATATAACCAAATCAAATTGTTTGATGTTTAATCTAGATTAATAACTTAACATTGATTCTGAGATTAAGGATGCATTTAAATATGGCTTTAATAAATTTTCTATTTTTTATTTTTACATTGTATTACATGTAATTTTTAAACCAGCACGTTTATCTAATTACAATGTAAATATACATGTACACAATGACCTGTATAGAACTGAATTTAATATTTTTGTTAAATAAATATGAACATATTAAGAAGATTGGTGAATAATTTTTTGCAGCGTTTTGAATTCATGGAAAGCACAAATGCATGCTCACACGCACATATACACCAAACACACGCGCACAAAAGAATATTCACAATATTGAAGAATGACTTCTGGGGAGCCTGGTGCGCATTAAGAGTTCAACCTAAGACCTGTAATAAAGTAGTGCTCAAATATTGTAATTTATTCGTGTATATTATATCATATTTCTTTACAATCTGCAGTTCTTTGTTTAATTGAAAATTTTTGCCATAAGTTTTATAATCTGTGTGGCTTTATCTGTCAGTTTTGAAGTGATATAGAGTTTTATTGAATTTAATAATGAGGATCGCAAAAATAACTAATATATAATTCGAAGTTTACAGAACATAACAAAAAATGCGACCACGTTTGGAGTTTTTCATGGAATTTTTGAACTCTGAGATACTATTGATAACTGAGCAACACATTATCACGACTTAAAAAAACCTTTTAGAATTATATTGATGTCCGTTGTCTTGCATTTCCTTATTTGAACAACACGGGAGGAAACGAAAATTGTACGAAATCTGTTAAGTCTGTTAAATAGTTCACGGAAATCTGTTTTAAAGATTAAAAAGTGATTAAATAATTGTAGCGAATGGATATTTCCGATTCATTGGTAACAGTTTTTAAGAGCTTGCAAATCAAAACGTCTTCTGACTTCAAAGATTATTATTTTAAGGGTTAAGTTCAATTTTGTAGAAAATAATGATTCATGAATATTTGATATAGTTAGTCAGAGCAGGATACATTTCACTCAACATAAAATGTTCTGAGTTGTCGAACAACATCATAGATATCACCGCTTACACTATACAAATAAAATAAAGCACACAAATGTCAGTTTACCAAATGAATCATGTAAATAAATAACTGTTTATATGTTTAATTTCAAAATTAGATTGTGGTCTGATATTAGATTGTCGTCTGATATTGTTTGATAATGGTTTTCCTCGGTTACATCCTCTTTAACCGTTGATTGAGATTTGATGTATTTCCAACATTTCAGACTTCCAAACACCAGAAGAATGAAAATAGCAAACAGAGAGAGGCAAAGCGCGCCGGCAGCAAATGTACTGATGTCTGGTTCCGCTATGGAAAAGTTAGACGTTATTAAGTTATGATACTTATTTGTATTTATTTTAAAAATTATCTATATGCCTACGTTTCCTAATAAAAACATATTCCCATATTTAAAAACGTAAACAAATTAAAATTCACATCATCGGAAAAAAGTATTACATGTCATTTTCATATTGATAACAAGGTCATCTTAGACATTCATATTTGATTTTAATTAGGTAGCCTTTAAAGGCATGCAAATATGCCTTCATTAGAATTTCTAAAATTTGCTTGTGTTCTTATCTGTGTAATCAGTTGTGGTTATTTTTAAAAATGGTTTCTTTAATATATATAATAGTTCTCAAATTAATTTCAAACATTGCACAGTCAATAAACAAAAATATTGACATTTTGTGCAAACCATTTTCATGAAATTATTTAATGCTTATCAACTTACATGTTTCCTCTACACAACCCGTAGAGAACCTGCAACTTTCGTTCGAACAATTGCATTCAAGTGCGCATTTCAATCCATAACTTGGATAGACACATGGTCTTCTACAATTAGGTCCCGAGTATCCAATTTCGCACTCTGTAACATTCTCATTAATTTTAAAGATTATTTTGATAAAAATTCATAAATATAGAATTAGTTTACATTTTTTCATTTCAAAATTATTATCAAAAGTAATATATCGATACCTAGTGATGTTAATCTGTGGATTGATAAGTTTCTTTATTTAAAATAAGTGCTAATCCAAAGCCACCTATCATTTAATTTTGATTTCTTTACCTATAGAGGAAAATATTAACAGAATGCAACAAATACAACCTGTACAGTTTTTTAAGTCGCTATTCCATCCGTAACCAGGACAACAACCACTAACATATCTACAAAAATAATTGAAAACCTGTTGAATAGAGTGACCAACAAAATATGTTGTCTAAGCTTTAGAAACAACTTAAATATTAATAAACCACTTTTTAAAACCTTTCTATCTTTACAAGCATGCTCACGATTTCCGTATTATACATGCATGCAAACTGTAACGAAACCACTCACTGAATTACCTGGAGCAGTTTTCACCAGAGAACGTACAATACACAAAGCTCAGAAGAATTTGAACACATGTTGACACCATGCATCCACATTTCATTTCGTCCATATGCCTTTATACAATTTGGCTTTGATATCTGGATTAAAATAAGGAAGTTTTTTATTCCGTTCTACACTGCAACTAAGTACAATGTATAAAATTCACAGTCTGAATGATATGCACTTATTTTCATTGAGGAATTGTTTCTGATTGTTTCTGAATCACTGAGTGTATATATATATATATATATATATATATATATATATATATATATATATATATATATATATAGTGCGTCTGATACCACGCCGCACATGCACAGCGTTTGTATTTAAACTACTATGGCGAATTTCCCATGTACAAGTTAACAAACCTTTGCTAGTATATATTTGCTTTGATATATTTCAGTTTATCAAATAAAATATACAACATGACTACTTTAGTCATGTTGTATATTTTATTTGATAAAATGAAATATATCGGAAAGGACACTTTGACAACTGTTTGATGACAGAAATTTTTTCGTTTACGTCCAAATTCGAGGACTACATGTATATACCTCCGTGATATGACAAAAATATCCAAGATATCACTTCTACGACACAACACTTTTTTTTAAGAACGCCGAGCGTCTGCTTGCTTGTGAGACGCCATTGAGTCTGCAACCTAAGGCGAAGATTTATCACTGCTCACCTGCGGTGAAACAGAGACGTTGCTAATGTAATGTGTAAATGAGTTCAGTCGCTTCTAAAAATATTGACATGCAATTTTTCTCAATCACTGATTAGATTTATATTTACTATCAAAATGTCCCTACTTTGGGTATATTAAATCAAGAGTGAACCAAAAATAACAAACGACTGTCAATGAAGGAAACCTAACTTCTGCTAAACTAATTGATAGGCATGCAAGTACCAAGGACAGGTCGGCCCTATTCGGGCCCCTAACCCTGGCACTTTCTACCCTGACAGTCAGTAATGTGGTTTATGACCACCCATTATCAACAATACCACACAATAGAACAGCTTCGGCTCTAATTGTGTGGATCCAGAAGTTTATTACAGTGTTTCTGTAACCTTCTCGGGACTTCAGCTGCTAACCCAGAAATGACACCGACGCTCAGCTTCTCTCAATTATGTACACATGAGAGAGTCCACTGGAAAGGGGTGTCGGGTTATTCCATTATCAACATTCATTTTTACTAAGATCAAATTCTTTACACTTTCAACTTTCACATCCATTATTTCTTTTACTTGACACACTAAAACTAATTTTTTAAAAGCTTTTACACACATACAATGCATTTCCTTAATTAGGGTCTTCCGTTTCCAACGGAAGACCCTCTTGTTATTCTTCGGTTTCTTTTTACATATTATTAGGGTCTTCCGTTTCCAACGGAAGACCCTCTTGTTATTCTTCGGTTTCTTTTTATTAGGGTCTTATGAAACTTTCAGATCTGATAGATATTGCTCTGAACCTTATTGCAAATTTTTTTTAATGGTGAAATCACTTCCGGTTTTGAGATATTTACAATTTAACGATTTTTAGAGGGTCGGCTTGTCCACGAAGGTTCTCATAAACTAAAAAAGATATTGAGTTCAAAATTTCAGGAATGATAGACAAAAGAATGTAGATATGTAATAGGGCATTTATAATTTTCTAGCGCAAATAGCGCCAACGCTCGGTTGGGCTCCAAAAATGAGTTTAAAAAAGCGTTGTGATTTTGCATGGTTTTCTTAGTTAAAGTACCATCACGTAATGTTAAAGTACCATCACATAATGTTAAAATACTATCACGTAATGTTAAAGTACCATCACATAATGTTAAAGTACCATCACGTAATGATAAAGTATAATCATATAATTATTTTTATTCACATAAGGCAGTTGAGGCGTTCCATAACAACACCTGATTGGAGTACATGCTTATATATATATTTTTTTAAAGTTAACGTTTAAGTAAGCGAAATTGTAGTGGTCATGAAGTCAATAAGCAAATCAAATTTGCCAATTAGGCAATAGCAGTTATCCAGTGCCTATGATTGATAATTTTACAAGGTGAATTAAATACATGTAAATATGAGTTTTAAAGCACTCTCCGCCCCCTTGTTAAGAGCTTCCATTTCCTGCATTCTTTTCTTTCAATAACGGTTTTTGTGCACGCATTTTCTCGGAAATGGCTCAAAATTTGTTAAACGGCCCCGATAAGAAGATGAATAGATGACCCCTAAAATTTCTTTCCCAAATATATCAAGAACAGTCTCAAATTTCAAACACTGGTTGAATAACATATAACATATTTTGTGCAAATATATGTGCATGAAATGACAATTTTACTGTAACTTAACAAACATTACACTTTGTGAAATCTAAAAATGTCTGAATTTATTATTAAAATTAATAATTTTAGACGGGCCGTGGTAGTAATGGGTAGTGAAACGCATTAAATTTTCAGTAAGTTTTTCTAGCCGAGTACTAGTCTTTCGTTCAACAGCGCATCGATTTTGAATATTGCAGCGTGGTTTACAACAAGAGGGTGAAACGACCACGAATTTTGACAGATTTGGCTACAAAGAGTTAAAAAGAGATGGATACAAAACACAAGTGCGATTATATCTTTTAGGAGATAAAAAAAAAAATAAATATACGTTTTCCATAAATACAACATTTTATCATAAGCATATTTTAACATGTAGATCCGCCGAACATTTCCATTTCCCTTCATATTGTTTGGTGTCTGATTTGAAATAACGTTTCGATGTATACCAAGTGGAGAATTTCTTTAAGCTGCATGTTCCGATATTTCGGCCATTAGAGTATCAAATAATTTTCCATGCAAACCAAATGAATGATCTTACAAAGTTATAGACGTATGTGGCAACGCACTTTGAAAAAATTACGCACTTTGAAAATATTTTTCAAAGTGCGTAAAATTTTGGACAAAATCTACGCACTTTGAAAAAATTTTTCAAAGTGCGTTAAATTTTAGACCACGTTAACCCACTTTGAAAATTTTTTTCAAAGTGCGTTAGGATGGTACATAAACATTTTTTAGTATCGAGACACTTAACGCACTTTGAAAAAAACATATATAAATAACAAATTCTGGAATTAAATTCCTTATTTGTTGATAGTATGATGATTATTTAACACTAATGAATATAATTTGCCGTCGTTGAAAACGGGAATAGGGGTGGGGGTGGCGGTTAACCAAAGATACAGGTCAATTACCAGTATATCATTAAATTCATTATAGGAAGAAGGTCTCCTACCCCTCTATTTTCCTTCTAAAACATATATGATATTCAGCAACTTAGAGTAAATGTATAAAATCGGAAAAGAAATACACTTTGTTGTTAATTATGTATAGGGAAATTGAAAAAAAAACCGAGCTGGTCAAACAATAATTTATCCAATGGTATGTTAAAGAATATATAAATGTTTCAACATAGACCCTCTTTTCAAATACTAATAAAAAAATAACTTCATTATTATATAAAATTCATGAACATTGACAAACATTAAATTTATTTAGTAATCTTTAGGGTGTGAGTTTTTTCTCTTGCACTGATCCTCTAAAAGATCATATTATTTTTGATAACTATAACTAATGCATTCTTTTTTTTTTTTTTTTTTTTTTTTTACATCATGTTAGTTTATAAGCACATGCAATTGAAGACAGTTGAAATATGTTATTATTATCTCCATTATTAATTTAAAAAATTAATAATTTTATAATTTTCGTTTCTGGCACAGCACAATGTACCAAATATTTAGCAAGTTTGATCATATTATTTTTGATAACTATAACTAATGCATTCTTTTTTTTTTTTTTTTTTTTACATCATGTTAGTTTATAAGCACATGCAATTGAAGACAGTTGAAATATGTTATTATTATCTCCATTATTAATTAAAAAAATTAATAATTTTATAATTTTCGTTTCTGGCACAGCACAATGTACCAAATATTTAGCAAGTTTGCTACATACACATTAAAAGGAAAATGCAGTTGCTAAGCGATGCAGTTTCGCCATATTTGGATAATTCAAATCTACCGGGTTGTTCTTTATGTAAATTGTCAAACTACGTAAGGTTATGAGAAAAGGGAACAAATTTTAATCGAGAAACTGTTTATCAAGTTAGCTGAGAATGCAGTGGGTTCTTTCTTAAATATATCTCATTAAACCACACAAGGTTAAAACAATTATTTATTGTATTTAAAATTAAATATTATTTCGACTTAACCCTGAACATTTTTTTTTTCAAAGTGCGTTAATATCGACGATATCAACGCACTTTGAAAAAAAATAATTTTTTTTCAAAGTGCGTTGACTTGGTCCCAAAATTAACGCACTTTGAAAATTTTTTTCAAAGTGCGTAATTTTTCAAAGTGCGTTGTAACAGACGTATTTACACGGAATTGATCTCCTTTCAACGTTAGAAATATTCAAAGTAAATAAAACTAAATTTTGGGGCATTCAACCCCCCCCCCAAAAAAAAATACATCATGAAAATATTTAGAAAAGTAACCGTTTGGTTTCGTCCTCTGAATGATTGGGCTCTGAATGATTGGGTTTATTCAACCTGCATGTTTTGCTTCGATTATAAACAACGTAAACTTCAAAACTATTAATGAACAAATGTACACTGCTTTATTTTTGTTTTGTTAAATAGTCATGCTGTATATTTTATTTGTTATAATAGATCATATATAAAAAGGACATATGTCAAAGTCGTAATACAATCATACTCGCTTCGACGTAAGGGGCCAGTTTGAACACGAGGCGAATTAACGCGAAACCCTTTTATGTCGTTTATTTTGTAAATAAATTTTGTACATATTACAGTAAAACTTGTCTAATCCGGCGGAGGGTGGTTCTAAAAAAATTGGCCGGATTAGCCAACATCCGGTTTAGAAAATATTGTTGCAAATTAATTTTAGTATTTAATGCAGTAGGTCTTGATCGTGTATTCTTGCAACATTTTCAATTCTTCTGAAATATATTAGGTTTCATCGATCGTAATTACGGTACCAATTTTCATTTTCATTTTTTTTTTTGGAAAACAATAAATCCATAACGGAATACATACGATTGAAATACTTTTTCAATAGTCAACAGATGGCTGAATACGTAATGGCGAGAACTGTTTTGATGCAGGGAACAATAGATAAATATTGATATAAATGAGAATTTTATTTTAAAAAATGGAGTATTTTGACAGAATAATATGCAGCTCTGTAAGTGTAGCTATACAACGGGGATAACAAACGATATCGGCAGTCCTACTCCCGCAGTATCCTGAATCACGGCCTGAAAAAAAATGGGGTGAACAATAATCTAATTATCTAATTTTGGCAAAAAAATGCGTATTTATTTACAACAAGACTTAACGGTATAAACTGAAATGAGTTGCTAGTTTGGATCTATATTTAAGTTGTTTAAATCAATAGCAACGACAAGAAAATTGGTCGATAAATGAGCATTAATTATCTCGCAGAAGGCTGATCGATTGATAAGTGGCCGGACTAAGGGAGATAACTCTCACTAATTATAAGCAGTCGGTTGTTTTCATCGCGGCCGGTTTACAGAATAGACAAGATCCGGATTGCACAACATTTTTAAAACAAAAATGATAGTAAAATTGTCAAGGGGCTGAATAATTTCGCCGGATTGGACAGCATGACGGAATGAACAACATCCGGTTTCAACAAGTTTCAACATGTACATCATTTTTTTATTGAAATATGGCTTAATTGACCAGGAAAACTACTGCAACGTATACCGGTATTAATACACACACACGTAGCTTAAACATCGTTTAGAAGCGTACAAAAATTTTATTGAAAATCGGACCAAGCAGCTTTAACATTAAGATCGATTTACAAGTGTAAGACACTTTATTTGTCATGTGCATGATCATGTGCATGAATTATTTTCACTACCTGTTTATTTATCTAAAATGATCTCCAATTCCATTCACAACTGTTGTCATTCAAAATCACGTAAGGTAAATAAAATTTAAAATTTTGAGTCGATTTCAACTGTTATGTATCCACGGAATCTAATGATTTAATCATGTGTTACTTAATTAGATGTTTTTAGGGGTCAACAGTCCAAAATTTTGATCACCCATAATATCATTTAATATTTGACCTTTCATTTGATATCAAGAAAAGAGGGCTTGCCCCTCAAATTAAGGGAGGGCTCTAAAGTCTTTTATCTATAGCCTTTTACTGAGAGATATTTTGTGAAAGGTCATAAAAGCAGATATGTTATCTTACAGTTATGTATCCAAGCAATGTGATGATTTTATTATGCGTTACGTAATTAGATGTTTCTAGAGGTCAAATGTCCAACATTTTAATCACCCATATATCAGAATGGATAATCTTTTGAAATGCAGTATAGAAGAAAAGATGCTCAAAATGATGTACTAAACAATATGCAACCTTCAAAGTTTTGTTAAACGGCCTCTATAAGGAGATAAGGGATCGACCACTAAAACGTTCTTTCAATATATATCAGGAATGGTAACGAATTTCTAAATACTTGTTGAACAAAATGTGTTTAAAATTAAACGACCTTTCATTTGATATCAAGAAAAAGGGGATGGCCCCTCAAATTAGGGGACCAGAGGGCTCTAAAGACTTTTATATATAGCCCTTTACTGAGAGATATTTTGTGAAATGTCATAAAAGCAGATATGTTATCTCCAAGCCATGTAATGATTTTATCATGTGCTACGTAATTAGGTGTTTTTAGAGGTCAAATGTCCGAAAATTTAATCACCCATATATCACAACGTAAAAATCTTTTGAAATATAATATTTCCAAACACTAGTTGAACAAAATATGATTAAAATTAAAATACCTTCCATTTGATATAAAGAAAAAGGGACTGACCCCTCAAATTAGGGATCAAGATGGGTCTAAAGTCTTTTATCTATATACTAGTCATTTACTGAGAGATGTTTTGTAATAGGTTATAACAGCAAAATTAGGTATAATACGTTTATATATCCTAACAATATAATGATTTTTTCATGCGTTACCTAATTAGAGTTTTTAGGGGCCAGAGGTAAAACAATTTAATCTTTTCTATCTCAATTGGAAGAAATGCAAGTATTTAAGAAATCAACGTAAGAGAATTCATAAAAAGCATTACAGGAAAGCATTAGTACTCCACTCCTTTTCCAGATCATATAAAATCGGACGGAAGACCTCCTCGTTGCTCGCAACGAGATCGTGTCTAGTTTTTTTTCTTTTTCTTTTTTTTCTGACTCCTTTTCGGCTTCATAATTCAAAAAGTTTTCAACCTATTTAAATGAAACTTTCATAGATTATGTGCAACTATTATGCCTCAAAAATTTTAAAGTTTCGATCACAACGTTAACTCTGTTTTTACGTTACGTCGATTTTAAAATTTTAAAAAAGTCATTTTGTCCGGGGAATTTCTCAAAAATGCTTTAAGATAGAGGCTTGAAATTTTCTGTGGTTATGAATTTTTCAATTTACCTCTGTAATAAGGCTGGAAACGTAAATCCGTCACTTCCGGCCGAAACCGGAAGTGAATCAAATTTTTCAAAAAATTAAATTTTTTGATCAAATAAAAAACGTATACGTATTTTGTAAAGCTTTTCAAGCTGAATCTAACACTGAAAGCCGTTTTAAAATCGGACGATGCATTATAGAGATATTTGGGTTTAAAAATTGATTTTTCCGTAAATTTTGATTCCGCGTTCTTGGTTTAAAAAAGAGCGTTAAGTTTAAAGTGAAATTAACTCGTACCAAAAATAATTCGATAATTGTTAAGCGTACTTAAACACATTCGGATTTTTTTTGTTAAGTCGTTCTTGAAATTGTAAAGGTATTTGTTAATTCGTACTTAAAATCATTCGGATTTTGTTAAGTCGTACCAAGAATGATTCGATTTTTTATTTTTTTTTTTGTTTTAGTGTCTCTTGTTATTGGTTTAAGAACTCTTCTTCTTACAGGAACTTCAAGCTTTACTTTCCACATTAACGGAAGACCCACTCGTTGCTTTGCAACGAGCTTTGCTCTAGTTTTTATTCTCATTTGTCTCGAGACATGTGAAGCAAGTGTTTCTCTGTTTGTCTGTTTGCGCTCAAGATTTAATTTTATACATGTCACACAGTGCCTATAGAGTTTGTTACAAAACCTATCAAATGTTAAAAATTTAAATAATGAATAAAGTATATTAAGAGAAAAGTATATTTCAAAATTCATGAATTTGGAAAGACTTCTACATAGATCTAGTCATGCGACAAAAGAGTTAGTAAAGGGGAAATCTGAGGGGAACATTTGCTATTTAACATCAAATGAATCCATAATTACGGATTCCGCGGGTCTAAGGAGTGAGAGTAATTGACACCCTCTGGGTTAACTGTGTTAATGCAGAATAAGAGTGTTTTGTCTAGGAAAAAAACCCACAAGGCATAATAGTTGTCACAGCAAAGCTAAAACCAGCGATTTTGGGTTAGTGGCCTCACATTTATAATGATTGCCAAAGAGCCATGTATTTTGTGTTTTTGGCTAGGTACTATATTCAATAAAAATCTCATTATAAACGTCCCTATATTGTGTCCCACTGAGCTGCATTTTTGTGCTTTTAGGATAATTCTGTGTCCAGCACATTAAAAGTAGGTATTTTAACACTTGCCTTCCCCCATTTGGTTTTCATTAATTTGGCAATACATCTGCAAATTTTTAAAGACACGTGTAAAATCTGAATGTTCATACAATAATTATTGATTTTTAATTTACAGTATACTCTTTAGCTTTGTCATAGGGAAATATGAAGGAAATGTTTTCAATGAACGAAGAACTAGAATTAGAGAAAAAAAACAAGTCATGTTGGAAATTCTGATTTTTTCATTACATTTACAATGTGACATAATGAAAGAACAAATAGAGAGATACAACATGTTCAGCTCCAGGGCTACAATTATCAGACAAGAGGGCTAAAGAAGGGATGATGTAGCAAGTTCCGATCTATTAATTGGGACTAAAGGATGGAAAGGTGTTTACAAAACCCCATCGGATGTGTAGAGGCATGCGAAAACAGTAATTGAGGATGCTTCCACATAAGTTTCAGCTTTTCAGGCCAAATGGTTCTTGAGAAGAAGATTTTTTAAGATTTACTCTATATATTCCTATTTATAAATTAAACCCCCCACTATGGCCCCACCCTACCCTCGGGGGTCATGACTTTCACAACTTTGAATCTACACTACCTGAGAATGCTTCCACATAAGTTTCAGCTTTCCTGGCCTAACGGTTTTTAAGAAGAAATTTTTTAAAGATTTACTCTATTTATTCCTATGTAAAAAGTCGACCCCCCATTGTGGCCCCACCCTACCCCCGGGGGTCATTATTTTCACAACTTTGAATCTACACTACCTGGGGATGCTTCCACACAAGATTCAGCTTTCCTGGCCAAATGGTTCTTGAGAAGATTTTTGAAAATTTCTCGAAAATTTTCATTAATTCCTAATTATCTCCCCTTGTAAGAGGGCTTGGTCCTTAATTTTCACAACTTTGAATCCCTTAAGGCTAAGGATGCTTTGTGCTAAGTTTGGTTGAAATTGGCCCAGTGGTTTTTTAGAAGATGTTGAAAATGTGGAAAGCTTTCAGCTCAGGTGAGCTGAAAGTAGATATGACACATGATTTTTGAAGGCGCTACTATATTATTCCTATACGAAGCAGCTGATTTGTTGAATCTTTACATTTTCATGATAAATACAACGGCACATGGCGAAATAGAAATTGGGTCTTTTTTTATAGATAAGGGAGCGACATTTTAAATTTTAAACATGATATAACCAAATCAAATTGTTTGATCTTTAATTTAGATTAATAACTTAACTTTGATTCTGAGAACAAGGATGTATTTAAATATGGCTTTAATAAATTTTCTATTTTTTATTATTACTTTGTATTAATTTTTAAACCAGCACGTTTATCTAATTACAATGAAAATATATACATGTACACAATGACCTGTATAGAACTGAATTCAATATTTTTGTTAAATAAATATGAACATATTAAGAAGATTGGTGAATAATTTTTTGCAGCTTTTTGAATTCATGGAAAGCACAAATGCATGCTCACACGCACATATACACAAAACACACGCGCATTAAGAGTTCAATCTAAGGCTTGTAATAAAGTAGGGCTCAAATATTTTAATTTATTCGTGTATATTATATCATATTTCTTTACAAACTGCAGTTCTTTGTTTATTTGAAAATTATTGCCATAAGTTTTATAATCTGTGTGGCTTTATCTGTCAGTTTTGAAGTGATATAGAGTTTTATTGAATTTAATAATGAGGATCGCAAAAATAACTAATATATAATTCGAAGTTTACAGAACATAATTAAAAAATCGACCACGTTTGGAGTTTTTCATGGAATTTTTGAACTCTGAGATACTATTGATAACTGAGCAACATATTCTCACGACTTAAAAAAACCTTTAGAATTTTATTGATGTCCGCTGTCTTGCATTTTCTTATTTGGACAACACGGGAGGAAACGAAAATTGTACGAAATCTGTTAAGTCTGTTAATTAGTTCACGGAAATCTGTTTTAAAGATTAAAAAGTGATTAAATAATTGTAGCGAATGGATATTTCCGATTCATTGGTAACAGTTTTTAAGAGCTTGCAAATCAAAACCTCTTAATATTTTTTAAGGGTCAAGTTCAATTTTGTAGAAAATAATGATACATGAATATTTGATATAGTTAGTCAGAAGAACAGAATACATTTCACTCAACATAAAATGTTCTGAGTTGTCGAACAACATCATAGATATCACCGCTTACACTATACAAATAAAATAAAGCACACAAATGTCAGTTTACCAAATGAATCGTGTAAATAAATAACAGTTTATATGTTTAATTTCAAAATTAGATTGTGGTCTGATATTAGATTGTCGTCTGATATTGTTTGATAATGGTTTTCCTCGGTTACATCCTTTTTAACCGTTGATTGAGATTTGATGTATTTCCAACATTTCAGACTTCCAAACACCAGAAGAATGAGAATAGCAAACAGAGAGAGACAAAGGGTCATCACAATAAAAGTAGGGCCCAGTGCGCCGGCAGCAGATGTATGGATCTCTGGTTCCGCTATGGAAAAAGTAAGACATTATTAAGTTATAATACTTATTTGTATTTGTTTTTAAAAAAAATTATATGCCTAAGTTTCCTAATAAAAACATATTCCCATATTTGAAAACGTAAACAGATTTAAAATTCACATCATCTGTTGAAAGTATTACCCGTCAATTTCATATTGATAAGAAGATTAACTTAGACTTTCATTTTTGATTTTAATTAGGTAGCCTTTAAAGGCATGCGAATATGCACCAATTATAATTTTTTAAAAGTTGCTTATGCTCTTAAATGCCTGATCATCTTCGCTAGCCAAGGGTTCTCGGTCCACTCTGCTCCCCATAAACCCTTGGCAGAACTCGGTGATGCGGTGGCGCTATCTAGCGAGCAACTTGAGTTGCGCCCCTTGTATATTTACATATTAATCGAATGAAACAACGGGTAATATACACGCTACGGCACGAATACAACTTGAAAACATGTTGACTAGCAAGAATAGGAACATAATTAACGATGCTATTCAATGGGAATGAAGATATAACCTAGAGAAAGCAAGGAATGTTTTATTTATAGGCCTAGTGTTTGTAGAGACCTGTACCCGGAGTGAAAAAGTCCCTATATACAAATGCATTATGCATTCAAGCCATAAAACCAGGTATCGTTGTCGTAGTTGAAATAAATAAAATACAGCTCATTGAACAATTGAAACTTCCCATACTACGATCACACGAGCCTCGACAAGTTTGTAAATCTCTGTTAAATGCAGTAAAATACATCGTTTTTTAAAGTGATCTGGTTAGACCATCCTTGTAGAGATATTGTACTCGAGCACTTGTGCCTCAACTTGTGAAAAGCACCGAATGTTTTACCAAAGATCACACGTGTGTTTCTTTTAAAAATTTATTTATAAGCGAATGTTTACAACGCTGCGATTGGATCAGCTACTCGCAGCTGCAGCCAATCATTAAACGGAGCTTGTCACCGAGTTTTTGTAATGAAATCTGCCAAGGGTTTATGGGGAGCAGAGTGGACCAAAAACCCTTGGCTAGCGAAAATGATGCCTGATCAGTAAGTGTTGTTTTTGAGAATGGTTTCTTTAAGTGCACTGATGATATGAAGACTTTGATATATATATATATATATATATATATATATATATATATATATATATATATATATATATATATATAAAATAGTTCTCAAATTAATTACAAACATTGCACAGTCATTAAACAAAAATATTGACATTGTTAAGGTTTTCCGCTCTCAGCGGAAAACCTTACTATTATTCTGAAAAATTTTCAAATTTCTTATTATTTTTTTTTTTCTTCTAGACGCCAACTTTGATCCTTAATATCTCGCTCGTTTGTTCACCGATTGTTTTGAAATTTTCAGGACTGATAACATGCCGCGTGATGTTGTCGTTGCATATTTAAGTTGAGGAAAATCCCTATCCGGTTTTGAGTTATTCCCCTTTTAGTAAAATTTAACGACTTCTTTTGTCCAGGGGGTTTAGCTTTAACGATGACTGGCAGAGTCTCAAAGATGGGCTGGTTTGGAAGCTAATACATTGAATTTGTGCGAGATATATTTTATTTATTATTTAAATGCAAATAAAAGGGGTGGTATAGATGTTGAAACAAAGGTAAGAAAAAAAATCAAAAAAATTCGCGTATTTTCCGTGTTAGTTTTCTACCTGATAAAAATTTGTTATAACATGTATTTTAAAAGTTCTTGGTCTTGCCCAGACCTTTCATTCGGTATACCGAAAAAGGGGCTGGCCCTTATAATTAGGGAGTTAGAGGCGTCCAAAGTTTCTTGTCAATAACTTAAAAAGGAATAAATATTTCTAATGCATTATTGAAGCAAAGTTGTAAAGAAATTAATTTTGAATCCTTCTATAGTATTCAATTTAATGTTTTCGTAATTTATAGTAAGTATTTGCAGAAACAATTGTTGTCAGTTCGGTCCATTTTTGTGGGGGTGCGCACGTTTATGAGGTTATGAAAGGGCTTCTTGTAATGCACTAACTGATACATGTAGCGCGCAAAAATAATTCCACATAAAATTCCCAAATGTTTTTATACATATGTACATTTTCATTTCATATAGATAAACCTCTTTGACCTTATTTTTGTTGTTTGTTTCATAACTGTGCCCCTGTCTATATATTTAGATGCATTACGAGACTCAGGTAACCGATCGATAGGAGAGTCGCTAGCTGTATTCAGGCCGTCGCCTAGACGACAGTGCATGTGCTTGTAGAGCTGGACATACACGATTAACGCCCCACTGTTCTACTGTAACAGAGACATTTTGAATTGTTTCAGTACTGGGAGATGTGTTAATAGAATGGTTCAAATGCAAGGTAATTAAACTCAACTTTTCTACAATACGTATACACGGCCGTCATATAAAGCACAATGTGTATTACTGACATGACAATTTAAACGAACGCGGGATTGCTCCCGATAGAACAATTCTTTTAAAGCAAAAAAAAAAAAATACTGATTTGCGATGGATATAATATAATTATCATCGTGGAGATGATTTTAAAAAGTGAACTTAATATTCGTATACGATAATATTTGAATCCAAAGCCGCTAGTTTTAAGTTACGGTTATTAGGGATATTAGTTATGACTTGCCCCGCGTTTCAGGTTTTTTACTTGCAAAGCATCTACAAACGAAAATACCAAACAACCTTCAGCAGCAACTTATAAATTATTTATTCCATACACAATTCTAAAGAGGTAATTAAATTAATTTTATAAATGCTTTATACTTGTATTCGCTATCTTCCATGGAAAAAAGTGGCATGGAAAAAATGTTGTTCAATGTTCATCAAATACGCTGTAGCCTTAGCAATCGAAAATAATTAACAAACTGTACATTGATAGATTGACATATCAACAAACATTCAGACCCGCATTGTGTTTTCTTACAAGTTCTATAAAACGTAGACTCAATGACTGAATTCTTTACCGTTTTCCGTCTGGGTTATTTTGAATCACGTGTGTACGTTATGTGTAGCCATATAGATGAACACTTTAAGTGTTTGAATTTTAAAAGAAATTGTGTACATGCAGAGCATTGCAATGCTAGGACAATAACATTCCAACAATGTATATTGTGAGGCCGGTCAGACTGATACTGGTTCTGCTTGTTCTACAAATAGCGAATGTAAGACGAAGTATTTGGGTGTTATATTTTAAACAAATATAAGTATTGCTTTCTTAAAAGCTTGCGTTACTCAACAAAGTATTTTATTGGGATCATTCTTAGTTACCTTAGCTGCATACATGTACCGCTCTGTCTGTATCCCGGAAAAATTGACTACCATCCGAAATTTTTCATACAAGGTCTACAGACTTGCAGCTAACATTACCTTTAAAAATACATTTCAGAATTTTCCGCTGTTTCTAAATTCATTAAAAAGACGCGCAGAATCAAGTGGTTATATGGCGTTTGATATGGGATTTATGACGTCTATTTATATTGTTTTCATTAAAATTATTTCATTATTTCAAGCTTGTGGGTGGAATGAAATCAGTTTCACATGTTATATGACATAAAGATGTCCTCTCCCCACTTTTTCTCGAAGCAACTATTTTAATAAAATTTACATTAAAAAAATTGAATTATCATGGAGTTGCCCCCCCCCCCCCCCATTTTGGTAGCATGTAAAAAAATGGTATGAAATTATGAGTGAAATTTTGAAAATTTTGGAAAATTCAATTTTTTTTATTTTTTTTGCTTGTCAAGATTTGTTGGATGAGTCCCCCCCCCCCCTCCCACTTTCAAAAACGATGCTACGTGCTTGGAAATTACTCATTTCTTTATTCCCCTCTTTAATAATCAAAACAAACTAACAAACATAACCGATCCAGATAAATATAATTACATGTATCAAAAATAAACTTAAAAAACAAACTACACATTCATCCTTCACCCACAATATTGCCTTTTCGATATTTGTCATCGTTGTAGACCCGTGTAACAATCTGTTAAGTAGGTGCTTGCACGAAAAAGAACCCCCTTGCTGATCTACATTTTCATTAACGCATACAAAGAAAAAATATATATTTTGATTTATTTTTGAATTTCTTTTGATGTAAAAAAAAAAGAGAAGAAATTGGTTCTCAGTCTCTCTTTATGCCTGTTTGTTAGCGGTTAATCCAAGTTCATTTTGAATATCCTTTTGTAATTTAAAAAATGCGATGTAAATTTTTTTCATGCAATATTTCGGATAAAGCAATGAAGAGTTGTTTCTTGAAATTTCATTAGACCATAAAATTGTAAAATGCTAACATTGAAAATTGTGCCCGATTTCTTTTTTTTTTTTAAGGTAAAACTTTATTGATTTAAAAAAATGATTCTGTGAGACAAACAAATTGACATAATCAATAAGAGTTTGAAAATCTCTAACTGCAGGTCTGTAGCTTTTAGTCAGAAAAAGAATCGGATGGACGACCTAGGACACAGATCGTCCATCCGAATTTCTTAAAAATTGCCATTATTTTCGTACGCGGACGCAATACTCACCGATACTAAATGGTTCGTATCTTAAGTTTTAAGTTTTAACTGCTTTGAAAGGTAATATTGGTTTTCTGATAATTATGAACATGAATAATTAAATAAAAATGGTTAAAATTACAGTAAAATTACCGGCATCGGTCTTCTCCGTGCGCGGATCTAGAAGGGGAAGGGTTCCAGACCCCCCCCCCCCCAGCGAAATTTCTTTCAATTACGTGTACATTATAAACTTACCAAATATGCCTCGGACATCCCTTGGCAAACTCAAATAACCGTCTGACTTTTCAACCCCCACCCTGGAAAAATTTTCTGATCCGCGCATGTTCCCCCACTTCGAAATACAAAATTATTCTTCAAAACCCCTTGTAAAATTTCCAGGATCTCCGCATATATACTAATAGATTCATTGGCGCTTGCGTTCGATAAAAATGCGTGTCAAACGTTTGCCAGTGGTCTTTTTACCATCGTACCGGGCATAACCACAGTCCCACTCTGTGAATAAAATGCGGCGAATCAAACTAGAGACAACGTGTTAAGATCTGTATTTGCTTATAAACATGTACAGTACCGTCAACGCGGATCCCGTATTTTCCGCGCACCCCCGCGGTCCAAATTGCAACGCGGTTTAAACACCTGTCTCAGGTAAATACCGCGTGCCCCCGCGGTTCAATCACCCATAATGACAACACCCCCGCGGTCTGAACGATCGATTACAGGTGTTTAAAAGTATCGAAAAGGAACACGAGTTATCTCCCTCGATTAAAAAAAAATATAACATGCATTAAACATAAATGTAAGTTAACAAATGCATAAAGATAATCATGATCCTTTTATAGAAAATCACATATTTTGAAGGTAAATATATTTTTTTAATATTGGCTGTTTATTTGGTAATACTGGGGTAATATTTGAATTCTAATAATTTATCATCGCGCAAAATGCACTGTTCAATTATAATTTTTTTTTTACTTTACTTGTAAAATTCAACATCTGTTTCGTAATTTGTTCTCACAGTTTATTTCTTACATAGTTACTTTTTTTATTTAGTGATTGACACTTTTCAGACTTTATATGTGATTTCAAAGAGACAGAGTGTCATGTCTCAAGGACTGTTAATCTCTTAAAACAACATTGTGCAATTATCAGATTTTCATTTCTTGGACATCAAAGACTCATTGAGTTTATTTAATTAGTTTATATCTGTGAACCTTTCACTCAGCTAACTTATATCAATACCTGTTAATTGCAATTTATACTCATTGTTAAGATTCTTATAAATAGTTATGTACAATTGTCAATGCGCAGTCTGGAATACGGCGGCCAGCCCCGGCCACGTCCGACTCTCCCAGAGTCTTGAGTCCGGAGGCCACTTCTGGCCATATCCGACTTGTTTGTAACATGTCTGTCTGTTAAATTGTTATAATGTTGCCATCGTTGAGTCTCGTCCAATAATGTGGAATCCTGCATCAATTGCCTGTTTATTTCTCTGGAACTGTATACTGGTGGACCTTCGGGAATACGGCAAACCTACCCTTCGTTTTAGCTTACGGCCCACAGCGCGCCCCAACCTTTTACCTTATACACTTTACGCCAACATTAATTCCCTCACCCCGTTCGTACTGCACACGACCGATGCAGATCCAGACGAATTCTCTATCACCGTAAAATCTACGCGGTCACAGAAATATAATACTTTAATTGTTTCTCAGTGTTTACACATCTAATATTGTACGATGGTCAGCTATCAATTTTTTGTAATACGTCACAAGTATGACGCAGCTACGACGGAAAACCTAATCGTTGCTTGCAACGAGCTCGTCTCTAGTTTGCAAACCATTTTTATGAAATTATTTAATGCTTATCAACTTACATGTTTCATCTAAACAACCCGTAGAGAACCTGCAACTTTCGTTCGAACAATTACATTTTAGTGCGCATTCCGATCCATAACTTGGATAGACACATTGTCTGCTACAATTTAGTCCCGAGTATCCAATTTCGCACTCTGTAACATTCTCATTACTTTTAATTTTAAAGATTATTTTAAAGATTATTTTGATAAAATTCATAGATATAGAATTTGTTAACGTTTCTACATTTCAAAATTAGTAACAAAATTAATATCGATACCTAGTGATGTTAATCTGTGGATTGATGAGTTTCTTTATTTGAAAATAAGTGCTAATGGCAAGCCACCTATCATTTAATTTTGATTTCTTTACCTATAGAGAAAAATATCAACAGATTGCAAAAAATACAACCTTTACACTGTTCTAAGTCGCTATTCCATTTGTAACCAGGACAACACCGACCAACATATCTACAAAAATAATAAAAAACCTGTTAAATAGAGTGACCCTAAAAATGTTGTCTAAGCTTAAGAAACAACTTAAGTATTAATAAACCACTTTTTAAAACCTTTCTATATTTACAAGCATGCTCACGTTTTCCGTATTATACATGCATTCAAACAGAAACAAAACCCAACGCACATTACCTGGAGCAGTTTTCATTAGAGAACGTAAAATACACAAATCCCATAAGAATTTGAGCACATGTTGACACCATGTATCTACATATCATTTCGTCCGTATGCCTTTAAACAATTTGGTTTTGATATCTGGATTAAAATAAGGAAGTTATAATTCCTTTCTACACCGCAACTAAGTACAATGTATAAAATTCACAGTCTGAGTGTTATGCACTTATTTTCATTGAGGAATTGTTTCTGAATCACTGAGTGTATATATATATATACACACATAATGGGTCTGGTACCACGCCGCACATGCACATCGTTTGTATTTAAACTACTATGGCACCTCGTGGCCATGTACAAATTAACAAACCTTTGCTAGTGTCCTTTCCGATATATTTCAGTTTATCAAATAAAATATACAACATGACTACTTTAGTCATGTTGTATATTTTATTTGATATATTTCATTTTATCAAATAAAATATACAATTGCAACATGACTACTTTAGTCATGTTGTATATTTTATTTGATAAAATGAAGTATATCGGAAAGGGCACTTTGACAACTGTTTGATGACAGGAACTTTTTGTTTACGTCCAAATTCGAAGACTACATGTATATACCTCCGTGATATGACAAAAATATCCAAGATATCACTTCTACGACACAGCGTTGTTTTTTTTTAAGAACGCCGAGCGACTGGTTGCTTTTGAGACGCCATTTAGTCTGCAACCTGAGGCGAAGATTTATCACTGCTCACCTGCGGTGAAACAGAGGCGTTGCTAATGTAATGTGTAAATGAGTTCAGTCGCTTCTTTGCTTGTCAGTGTAAAAATAATGGCATGCAATTTTCCTCAATCACTGATTAGATTTATATTTACTATCAAAATGTCCCTACTTTGGGTATATTAAATCAAGAGTGAATCAAAAATAACAAACGATGGGCAATGAAGGAAACATAACTAATAGATATGCAAGTACCAAGGACAGGTCGGCTCTATTCGGGCCCCTAACCCTGGCACTTTCTACCTTCCCTGACAAACTGTCAGTAATGTGGTTTACGACCACCCCTTATCAACAATATTACACAATAAAACAGCTTAGGCTCTATTCGGGCCACTGATCTAATTGTGTGGATCCAGAAGTTTATAACAGGGTTTCTGTAACCTTCTCGAGACTTCAGCTGCTAACCCAGAAATGATACCGACGCTCAGCTTCTCTCAATAATATCCACATGGGAGAAGTCCACTGGGTTATTACATTATCAGCATTGATTTTACTAAGATCAAATTCTTTACACTATTAACTTTGACACCCATTATTTCTTTAACTTGACACACGAAAACTAATTTTTTAAAAGCTTTTACACATTCAATGCATTTCTTTAATTTTTCTTCTCATTTGTCTCGAGACATGTGAAGCAGGTGTTCCTCTGTTTGTGTGTTTGCGCTCAAGATTTAATTTTGTATATGTCACACAGTGCCTATAGAGATTGTTACAAAACATATCAAATGTTAAACATTCAAATAATGAATAAAGTATACTAAAGAGAAAAGTATATTTCAAAATTCATGAAATTGGAAAGACTACTACATAGATCTAGACATGCGACAGAAAAGTTAGTAAAGGGGAAATCTGAGGAGAACATTTGCTATATAACGTCAAATGAATCCATAATTACGGATTCCGTGGGTCTAAGGGATGAGAGTAATTGACGCCCCCTGGGTAAATTGTGATAATGCAGAATAAGAGAGAGTGTTTTGTCTAGAAAAAAACCCACAAGGCATTATAGTGATCACAACTTAGTTTAGTTTATTTATTCCTTAAGCCAAATGGCTCATTAGATAAAAAGAATACATAATATATATACAATGTAAGACATAATATGTAGCAATATAGTATTATCAAAGTATTAACTACTTATCTATAACAAACAAATTTCTGAGTGTTTCTGCTTTCTGAAGATATTTTCCTAAATTACTTAATTCCATAGTATTTTCAGTTGACAATAATTGTAATAATTTCTACATACTTGGTTTATACCAATAGTATATTTTGATGTACAGTTTTCTATATTCATGATACATCGAACATTTAAAAATAAAGTGATACTCATCTTCCACATCCAGATGACAAAAATACATAATCTTTGCTCTTTAGGTAACTGAGTAAATCTTCCCTTCTCTATCATTAATAAATTTGTGCACTCAATCTGTATCTTGTAATTAACTTAATATACTTGACTGCAAATGGTTTTAATAAATATTACTGTAGACACAACTTGTTTGTTAAATATCTATACAAAACACATTTTGATGATGTTTCAAAAAATGCATTACAATCTTGTTAAAAACAGTTTTGTTGTCTTTGTTTAAAAATATCTAAGAACAATCTTTTGTTTGTAACATTTTGAGAATTTCAAACTTCACCAAATCCCAATGAAAATAAAAAATGTGTTACATTAAGTAGCCAGTTGTATTTCACACATGGATATTTTTCAGCTCTTTCAAACATATCTTGATAAATACTTTTCATTATACAATTCTCAGATTCCAATAATTTAAACCAAAATTTAACAATGAGAAATTTTGTTTGAAATCACAGTGGTAAGGGTCCTAATTCATTATACACCATCAGTGATGAAGTATTTTTTCTTACTTTTAACATAATTTTGAGATATTCTAAATGTATTTTTTCAATAGCATCACCCTTGTGAAATCCCCATACTTCACTTGCATAGTTCAATACACTACCTACATATGTATCAAATAAAGATAAACGAGTAACATGGTTAAAGTATACATTTTTCATTGTTTTCATAAGCTTAAACATACATTTTCTTCCTTGGGATGCCAGTTTTAGCTGGGATTTCAAAAAGCTACCAGTATATGATAGTATATAGATACTCCATTTGATTACCTTGACATCGCAAAAACTCACCTTTACACTATGCATATACTTTTTGGGAGCTGATTTTAATCAACTCTCCTATGCAGTTACTCTGGCAAACCGAAAGTGAAACAGTGTTTGGACCTAAGCACAAATATTACCGCTGACAAGACTTAGTTCTTTAAAACAATAGATAGATTCGATGAAATGTATGCTGAACCATTGTTTTCCAAGGAAACTTATTTATAAATACTTTTAAAATAGTCAGATTTTAAATATTACGAACAATTTAGATATTTTTTGTAGTCGTATGTATTCATACGCCAGAGTTCAATATCGTCTCGTTCAAACAGACGTTAGGCTGTCTCCGTAAATCTCCGACAAGCAGAGAGTCTCTCTTAGTAGTCGGAGATTAACGGAGACAGCCGAACGTCTGGTTGAACGAAACAAGAGTTCAATATTGCTTGGATCCAGACATGTGTACAATTTTTAGAAAATATTTCGATTACTGATACGTAGTTTAATGGAATTAAATCTATCTTTAAATATTACACAACATTATTCATATGGGGTTTTCTCAAATTTCTTGTCGGCAAAAATCGAGAATTCATATTATAAAAATGTGCGAAATTCAAATACAGACTAGAAACTACTTGCTATGCAAAATAACATATCGTTGATTTTAAAATAAATAATAATCGATAAAATCAACTCACGTCAGTACTTCAGTACTTTGATTATAATTAGTTTTACATTCAGTCACTATTGCCTGTTACAGTCGCTTCTACATTTGTTATATTTAAACAATTTTTCTCTATATATATTATACAGGTATCTACATCTTTCATCAAACCAGAGTTTATTTTTAATGACACCTTTGCTTCTTTGTTTATCAAAAACAGTATGTTTACAGTGTGGCTCAAAAATATTATTTAGGCATTGTGTAAAATTGAAATGGATATATTCACACCTTCTTCCATGGTAGAAACAATACAATTTAATAAAACCATTTCTCATATCACATAAATGTTCTTGATTCCATCTATAAAAATTGACTAAATCACATACACCATTACTATCATGAATATTTATTCCATGTTCTTTCATACGTTTGTTAAATGAGAGATAGATAGGGACATGATCAGACCATTCATTAAACTCAAGTACTTTAAAATCAGTAACATATTTATACAATTCATAATCGACAACAGCATAATCTATGACACTACTTCCCAGGTGATTGTAAAAAGTCAATCTACCATGGGGATCCCCAGGCTTTCTACCATTACATATCCTCAAACCTCACAGCAAATCTAAACCAGCGATCTTTGAGTTAGTGGCCTAGCTCACATCTATAATGATTGCCAAAGAGCCATGTATTTTGTCTCTTTTGGCTAGCTACTATATTCAATCAAAATATCATTATTAACGTTCCTATATTGTGTCTTACTGTGCTGAATTTTTCTGCTTTTAGGATAATTCTGTGTCCAACACATTGAATTTAGGTATTTTAACACTTGTGGAATGTTATAGGCCAATCCCCTCTTGCCTTCTCCCATTTGTTTTTCATTAATTTGGCAATACCTCTGCAAACTTTTAAAGACACGTGTAAAATCTGAATGTTCATACAATATAGTAGCTTCCTATCATATCGCGGGTTCTATGGTATCGCGGTATTTCTGATTACGTATAGTAGCACGCGCTGAAATTGACATTTGACGTCGGGATATTTTTAGACATAGTAAACAGAGACACGCTGAACATCACTGAGGTATATGATGGAGGAAACTCACAATAATATAGTTTCTGGAAATAAATGCATATTAATAGATTTTTTAACAAATTGATTTAACTACCGCGATATCATAGGCCCGGCTCATAATTATTAATTTTTAATTTACAGTATACTCTTTGGCCTTGTCATAGGGAAATATGAAGAGCATGTTTTCAATTAACGAAGAACTAGAATTAGAGTAAAAAACAAGTCATATTGGAAATTCTGATTTTTCATTACATTTACAATGTGACATAATGAAAGAACAAATAGAGAGATACGACATGTTCAGTTCCAGAGCTACAATTATCAGACAAGAGGGCTAAAGAAGGGATGATGTAGCAAGTTCCGATCTATTAGTTGGGACTAAAGGATGGAAAGGTGTTTACAAAACCCCATCAGATGTGCAGAGGCATGCGAAAACAGTAATTTAAGCGCAAAGAGTTGTCCTATGGTAATTACACTAATAAAAACTATAATGGTTATATCAACAACTCAAATCATAAGTAGTTAAACAAGTTTGTTCTGTGGAGAGGAACGAATCAGAAATCCTTGACTTTGGAAGATGGATTAAACCGAGTTAAAACATGTCTACAACTGCACACTAAATTTCTGAACATACGTACATTCTAAAATAAAATACTCATTGATTTCAATTTCTAAGTTACAAAATGGACATGGCTGGGAATACATTCATTTTAATTTTGCTAAAAAGTAATTATTGGAATTACAATTCTGTGTAATATCTTAAATTGTGGCCAATTATATTTAATTAATTTGTAGATTCAATCGGATACTCGAATATTTTAACCCAGTAAGAGTCACAGAATCTAAAATCATCAATCCGTTTGAAATTATGTTGAGTGGTTCTTTCTTTTACCTTACTAATTTCTTGTACGGGTTTTTGCAATTTTTTTTTAAATTTTATGAACATTGATATTGTAATTTGTAAATTTCATATGTTTGTAGCTTATGTCTTTCTTTTTCGATATCTTAATATCACTTGCTTCACATGAAATTAATCTGGCTAGCCAGTGAAAATTTGGAACACAAGAATGTTGTAAATTTTAGATACACGGAAAAAATGGAATGTAGAAGTATATTCTATCGTTCTTGAAAAAATAAAAACCGTGGTATACGTTTTGTGTCCTTGTTCATTTTTTTTTTGTCCTTGTTCCTTACAACATCGTTTCCTTGATCTGCTAGCAGGTGTTTTTTTGCGCCTTGTTTAGAATGATTGTCTACAACGTTACTAATAAGTATCGAGTGTTACATAATATTATTTTTTTTCAAATAAAATTGTCAAAATTTATGTAAAAAAAAATTACTTTGGTTACAGTATACATTTATTGCATGATAGTTTTGGAGATGGAGATTTTTAACCCCTAGAAAAATCATATTTCCCAAGGCCATCGCCCGAGGGAAATATGATATTTCTGTCGGACTAAATCTTCATATTTCCTTCACCATCATGCAATAAAGTGTTTACTCAACCGAAAACACTGTGCCGGATAATTATGCCAATGCTAAGGTGGCATTTGTGCACCCGCTTAAGATGCCGTTTCATAAAAAATCCATATATAACATATGATAGACCATTGTCAAGAGAGTATATAGCAACTTTTGTTATTAGTGTGTCTCACCTGACTGATGAGATATTAACCTTTAAAAAACAATATCCTATAAGAAAACAATAATGCCCATAAAAATAACTACAGGAATTATTAAAAATCCTGTAGGATTTTCATAAAGTCCTTATTAAATTTCCTTTAGACAGGAATTTGAATCAGGCAGCTAGTTTTCCTATAGGAAATTAAGATTTTCTATTGGATTTAAAAATCCTATGGGAGTTTTGTTCAAATCCTATGTCAATTAAAATTTCTATAGGAATTTCTATTATTCCGGTAGGAAATCCTAAATTTCCTATAGGAAAATTGTTATTTCCTACGGGAAAAATTATTTCCCTGTAGGAATGTATCCTTAAAAGGTGAATATCTCACCTGGTAGGTGAGATACAACAATCTCACTATGACAGAAATAATTGTGAAATCGATTCTTTCGGTTTTTTGCTATTCCCCTTTACACATTTTTAGAGGATCTAGTGCACATGTACCTGCAAAGGCAACAAAATGGTCCGTAGCAAGTGGTTTAAAGTCAGAAATCTTTAATAAGACACCTTGAACGTTTTCCTTCAAATTGTATTTGTTTAATATACCCATGCATACACCTACAAACGAATGAAATTTATGTTTAAAAAAATATTTTGCTCATATTTGCACCATAATTTTAGTTTAAAATATTTTTTACATATATAGATACAGAACAAAGGTTGTGCAAAGGGGCTTTCATTTTTACTATTAAAAAACTGGTCCCTTAAATTAGGGATCTAGAGCCCTTTGAAGTCTGTCCTTTATAACTCGAAAACGGTAAACATATCGATATGGGCATCACTGGAAGAATTGTTGTTTGCGATCTTATTAATCTCATAAAACTGTCTTTGTGTTAGGGTATTATGAAATATGTAAATATTATATTTTACCTTCTCTCCAATGGAAATTTTAAAAAAGAGGGGGTACAATATTTCACGGCCATTATATTCTTATTCACCAGTTCTAACGAACATATGGTACCGATCAGACCCAATCTAACACCAGAGTAAACCCCGACTAAACCCCGGGTTTACTTTTGGGGTTTACTTGGGGTTTTACTCTGGGTTTACTTTTTGAAAATTTGGGTCCACTCGGGGTTTACTTTGGGTTTACTCAGGGTTTACTTCGGGTTTACTTGGAAATTGCTTTTCAGGTCAACTGTACGCACTGAAGTGTGAAGCAGACCCGTCTTTTATCTCGCTATCCTACTGACTGAAATTCCTGCCCCTTGTATATTGTGAATACACAGTTAGCGTCTGCTTTCAGCGGTATATTTCTGACTGGGTATACTCCCTGTGTCCAGTCTGGGTTTACTTTGGGTTTACTCTGGGTCCACTCTAGTAAACCTAAATTAAACCCAGAGTAAACCCAGAAAGTAAACCCAGGGTTTAGTTGGGGTTTACTTTCTGTTAGGTTGGGTCTGATCGGTACTGTTAATCATTTATAAATTTAAAACTCAAAACACATATGTAGGACTGGTTCGCTTTCGTCTATGCAACAGACTTCATTTTTTAATTAGAAATTTTAGAACAAGTACATTTACTATCTTCTGGTTTCATAATCAACATTCTACAATATAAACAATAAAATGCAACATTATATCATAAGTGGACGGTGTATCATTAGAGGTTGCTTCAGAGCTGAGATCTGTACCGAGTTCCTATTTCAAAAGGTTTTTTTTTCTATATATATAGATTTTTATAAATACATCATTCGGTGGCTAAACTACATGTATTCATTAAAAATAAAAATTCTAAAATCTAAATGAAAGTCTAAATTTGATCTATAAATGTCCCTCAAGTGCGTCTGGTTTAAATACCAAATGAAAATAAACAATTTACGGGGATTTAATATTTCAAACGACATAAATTAACCCGATTTATAATGTTGAATAGTTGCATGAGGTGATCAGGGAACTAATGAATTGATAAACAGTGTTGAATTTTCCTTTATGTAAATCCCCGTAAGAAATTTATTCTTAATTTACCCATCTTTGACGGTTAATGAAGATTTCAACTGATCTTTACTGATATGTATGTGCATTAACAAGGAAAATCAACGACAACATGTGACGGATACGGGAACTTTGGACATACTGTAGTTTATAATTGGGCGAACTGTATCTAATTCCTTATACGTTTAGACCACCGGTCGAATCGTAAACCTTATCAAACAACATAAACAAGGTTGTAAAATTTGCTAGTTTGTGATGCTTTAATATAGATGAAGGCTGTATTTCCATAGGCACATAGAAGAAAGTGGTCGAAAAAGGTCGCTGCTGGATATCGTAAATAATTATGTCAAAACCGGATTGGATATAATTAGATTAACATCCAATTAAGAACATGTAAATTAAGTGATTTCATTCCTTATAATTACGTACTCAGACCTTGACCCGGAAGTGAACAACACTTCCTTATCGAGAAAAAAATCTGAATTAGTTGAAATTTAAAGGTAAGCATACATAAAGATAGCGCCACTGCAGAAAATGCTCTGGATTAATGAATCAGGTAAGTTTCAGAGACGATCCATAATTGTATATAAGTAATAATAAAGGGGAATCGTAGATACGTGATTATAAATAATTGTATTACAGACCTACCCCCCAGTTTCTTATTTTATGTATGAATTAGTCTGGCAGATGCAAAGCACTTGTCCGCAATTATGATTTTTTTTATTCATTTAATGATATAAAACAACTGGCAAATCTTTCTATACTTCACAACTTTGATTGAATGATATATTTAGTGAAAAGGTTTACTTTATCAACTATATCATTTTTTTAAAACTCGGACAACGAATAAAAAATGCTGGTCAACTCAAAGGGTTTCGATATATTTCTTTTACAGCTAGAAACATTTTCGGTCATGTTTCATCGGACAGCAAGCAATGCTTTCCTTTTGTTGGTTCTCCTAATTAGCATATGGACAAGATCGTCTATTTGTGTAAAGGTAATTCCTCAGAACTCATGAACATATATAAGTAAGAATATTATCATAATGGACATATACATATATGTACCATGCATAATCATGCATGTTTCAAAAAACTGAAAAGTTGTATTCTCCCCAGTTTCATATATAGTTTTAAAAAAATGTGAATTATTTTTAAAACAGGAATTAAGTTCTCAGGAGAATGAATCAAGCATCCATGAAAAAGTCAAAGTAGTCGAACAATGCCCGTATACAAAGAACGGGTGGATCAAGGCAGCTGAACAGAAGAATTGTACAGGTTACTCTTCAAACCGGCCAAACAAACCATATGTATACCACTGTGTCATCAACGAATGGGCCAACGCAACACTTGAAGTTTGTGCCGTAAAAATACTCGTTATCTGTAAGTTGATGCATCAATGTGGCATTAACCATGTTTTGTGTATTATATCTTAATGCAGAATTGGCCAAAATCTTCTTAGCTAGTATACATGTCATCAAAGGCGATGCTACATTCTTTGTCTAATAAGTTCAATTATTCTTAAGTGTGGCAACAAATACATATTGTCACGAACATTACTGCAATGACGATAGGAAAGTTTAACTTGAAGATGAAATATGCACCGAATAATTACAACATTACTGCAATGACGATAGGAAAGTTTAACTTGAAATATGCACCGATTAAACTTACACTTGAACCTTTTCATTTTAACTAAAATTTTTTAATACATAGTTTAATATTTATCAAAAATAAAGAATTAGTAATTAAAAGTACAGATAAATTTGTCATATAAATTCTAAATTGGGAGGAAAAAATATCAAACAAAATATTAATTTCTACACGATTTTCTTATTTTTATTGCGCATTTTAACTGCTTACAAATATTGATGTTTTAGTTTTTAAAGGAAGGTAATTTTAAATTCCGTTATAGTTGGGAAATGTCCTGAATACAACACTGGTGCTAAAATAATTCAAGGCAGTGACATGAGATCGTGTAACATATCTCATCCCTCGTGTCCATCCGTGTACAACTCTACAGATGCTTATAAGTGTAAGTAGAAAACGAGGAATTGTCCTTTCAGCATTGGCTCTACGCCTTATATTTTGTTGTAAATAAGTGAAATACCGGTATGGACATGTTTTTTATGAAACTTAGAAACCATGCACTTTTATTAAAACTATCTAATGCACAGTTGCTGAATCAGACAAATGTGAATGTATGATACAGACATTATTTTTAAAATTGATTCTTCATAATTTTTATCTTCTACAAAAGCAATCTAAACATGTCACATATTATTATTTTAGTGCATAATTTGATTGATTATGGATAAAAAATGTATATTAATTTTGCATATTAACCTAGTCCTGTTTTATCTTCAGATAGGAGTTGTTATAATTTGTCGACCGATTCGGAACATAAACAAAATAGGTCTAGTAAATCGAACTCGACACAACCATTGTCGATTTTACAAAACAATCCAGTTGAAGATAGTAGCGAAAGTTGGATAATGATTTTACCTCTTTCAATGTAAGTTTGAACGTTTAAAGGCAAGTTCTGTTAAAATAAAGCAACATGCCAATAGTACAATGCATGTATGTAGACAACGTGTGGGCATTAAAATGGAAGATCGATGCATAGCTATTTATGTGGCTGTATAACCCTTACGATTGATTTTATTCAAACGTTTTAGAAAATCGTTGTACACATGTTGTATGAAGTCCATCTATACAATTAAATTGTGTATTATATTTTTGTCTTAAATGAAAAAATGACAATAACAAACCGTCAACCATCTAAAAAATCCATAAAACGAAATACAAATTCAAAACAGAGCAACACGGACCTCCAAGATAGAGGTAGGATCAGGTGCCATGGAGGAGTGAGCATCCTCTGCTGACCGGTCACACCCGCCGTGTGCTCTTTGTCGTAATCGGGAAAATAAAAACAGCAAAAGTCCTTAGACAATTAGGTAATTATTCATGGTCTAACAATTAGTATGAAAACGTCAGTCAGCATGCTATACTGTAAATCTCGCGTTCAAGATAACTTTTTAAGAGAAACAAAATGTTTTTAAAGAATGTTGCACCTTGTGCCTGAAGGCCACGATATGTTCCTTTCATTCAATTTGTTTATTATCGTGTACAATACGGGCACAGTGAATCGAAGAATATCTCACGATAGATAATTGTTATTAGAATAACTAAATACAAAGATGGTGCCTTCTGCTAAATATCAACCAATTCGTTTACAAAAAATGTCATTCCTTACTGTTATCAGCAAACTGCTTCTTTGTCGATGCCTTCCATAACATTAAACTCATGAAATATCTCTGTAACACATAGAAAAAAAATGATTAAAGGTAAAATTTTATCTAGTGTTTTGACGTTTTCAACTTGCCATGCCTTTTTCCAAAAGCTTGCATCTTATTCGGACACAACTGTACATACTGTGGTTTCATCAATATTCGTGGAATACCAATTTTCGTGGATTTCGTAGTTAAGTTGATCCACGAAATTAAATGTTCATTGAAGTGCAATTTCTATTAACATTTTGTATTGATAGGGTTATTGGCCACGAATTTCTGTATCCTTGAAACAGTGATTTTTACTTTATCCACGAAAATTGATACCTTGAATATTAATGAAACCACAGTAGTTAGCAAATGTTATATATTATATTTTTCTTTTAGACGAACGGAATCTTGCTTTCAACGTCTATATTATTCCAGTATTTCTTTATTGGCATGGTAAGATTGATTACGCGATGCACAAATTTATTTTCACAGCTGTTGTCCAATTTGCTTTCCAACCTGATCTTGAAACATTCAAAATAGTTTTCCCTCATTTCATACCGTTTTACGATAATTGAAGAGGTTGGTCATAAAACTGATACAAATACCAATAAATGACAAGACACCGTGTGTAGGTATAAATACAAAGGTGAATATTTATATAATTTACACAGAGAAGAACACAACACAACATTTGAAAATAACATCCGGCATTTTGTTTAATATAAGTATGACGATTTAATTAATATTTCATCAAATATTTTTAAAACCAGCATTATTAAATTAATTTTTTTTATTCTGTTCATAAATGTCAAACGTTTTTTTCCCATTTGATATGTTAAGTTTCTAATTAATCAAATTGTAACCGTTAGTTAAAAATTTAATCTTTATTCAGTTATCATTCGAGATTTCCATGTTTTTTCTTCTTAAATCTACTTACAGAGGAGTAGTAGCATGTATTGTGCTGGTGATTTCCCTGGTTTTTGTCATATACCGCCGAGGAAAAACATATTCAGGTTCACAAACAGGTACGTGTATTACCATACCTCATATGGCTCAGCACAAGAACCTTAAAGTTTCTAGCACGTAGATATGAGCATGCATTATAATGGTTGGGTTTTGCAGGTGATTCCGAAGAAGGATCAACACTTGTGAACGATGTGCAAAATTCAAGTTTGAAATGAGGTAACTGTCTCGCAAATGATTTAGATGAATACTTAACTGCCACATTTTCTAAGAAAAACTTATTATGCTTTATTGTAATTTCAATTTTTCTTTTGTTTAGGACGCAAAAATATACATAGTGTGGGCTAGAAATACAAACTTGGTGAAGGTAAAACGGCTCGTTCTCAATCAAAACTGATTCATCATATTGAAAAGGGAATCGTCTATTGATTATCATTCTGTATTGAATATCAATGTTTATCACAATATTTATCATGTTTGCATTATACTTTTCATTACTGATACAAGAAACCGCAAGTATATGATACTTTAATTGTCTTTTATGTGTTTTATCATTTGAAGTTAGTCCTTCATGTTTATTTATTGGTATATTTGATAGAACACTTTGCCAATTCATTTGATTGATTTGCGATATTCTTTAAAGATAAGGTGCTTGTTATATATGCATTGTCAATAAAAAAAAAACACTCCACCAATACAAAGATATTGGAATAGCTTAGTCTTCTTACCAAATTGCTTCCTGTATCTAAATTTAAATACAGGTGGGAATTTTACTGGTGAATCACTCATTAAATAAACCAACGTGTACCTGTTAACATATTGTTTGTTATGTCAAGCAATGTCATTGCATCTGCTCTCATACATGTAGTTCATTAAGGTTTGAAACAATTACAAAAGAAATCATTGAAACAGTTCAGATCATCCATTAAATGATTGTCATATGTACACTACTGTTATCGTAATTGATAAAGTGATGACACAGGTTACAATACGTGTATCTGTTATACTCAGAGATATAAAACTACCAGGATGTTTATTGTCATTGGCTGTTCAAAATATTCGTGCAACTTACGTCACATTTTAAATCCCCCCTAAGGATTTATTTTTTAATAGAGATCTTAAATTGGTCGTAATAGATATCATCATAGAACTGTACGAAGTTGGAGGAACCGTTTTGTATACGCCACAAATAACTAGAAATTTACTGCGAAAAATGACTACGAGCACTAAAAGCCTTCCTTGTCTTTAGAAAACATTTGGGACAGAAAAGTCGGGGGGATATAATCTTTGTTTGCCCCGCCAATTGCAATATCATTAACAACTGCGTATAGTGCGTTAAATGTCACATGGCTGCCGTCTCATGCGCGGATCTAGGGGAGAGTTCGGGTTTCAGGGACCACCCCTTCCCCAACACTACCGCTTTAGAAGATTGAAACTAATTTAAATCACATAAAAAAATAGGTCAAGGGCATCTGACAACAAAATTTATCTTTCATACCCCACCCCCTTCCCGCTCCGAGAAAAAATGCCTGCACATGCATTGATGAACAAATGCGTTGAACAGAATTCATTTTGCAGGGTTTTTTTTTTTTTTAGTTTTCAGCGACTTTCACAGATTTTAAAAATATTTTAGAAATAAAGCCATGTATTGCGCGTATTTTCATTTTGTTTTTCAACATCATTTAGAATTAGATATTTCTTCGATGGGAAGCTCGGGATATTTGCACTGTCTCGGGGGACTGTTTACTGGATTTTTTTTAAACAATACCGAAGAACACTCTCTCTCTCTCTCTCTCTCTCTCTCTCTCTCTCTCTCTCTCTCTCTCTCTCTCTCTCTCTCTCTCTCTTAAAAACTACATGTACATGTAGTTCGAGTTATCATCGGACTTTGAATTTATTGTGGCGACTTCGGTGTCATCAGAAAAGATCTGATTAAACGCGGGAGAATAAGTGAGAGGTTTCCATGACTTTTCATGTAGGGCAAAAACACTAACAATATTTCACGGTAAACATTTTTTACTTAGCACATCAGGTTTATTCGTCGTAATTTTACTTTTAAAATATACATAAAAGTATAATAAACAACGGTTTGAACAAAAGTTTAGTGCACGATGCAATGTTTGCTTTTCTTTTGAAAGAATCAATGACGATGGACTTTCCGCTTATACATGCAAACCTAAAATAGATTGTTCAAACAAGTTTGTTGATTTGCAAGATGGACTAAACGCTGAAAAGTTCATTTAAATTTTCTCTCCTAAATAGTTCACAGTTCTAAAAAAGAGCATTGTTTTAAAAGAATGACTTTCTCGCCATTGAGACAACGAAGAGTTTTCTGTGAAGATAATGTATTTAATCACGAATACAGGGTGTATTATGTGTAGACCAACTTTCTCATCGAATCAGCGGTCGCTGAATATTCTATTAAGTGATGTTTTTAATCGTTAAGAATTTCTCTAATTCACAGCGACGTCACATATTTGATTGACAACGATAAGAGCCGTATCCCAAAGACTGAGATAATATTTGTTGGCGCAGAACTTCCGATCAGGCAATGAAAATGTGGGTTATTTGCTAAGTAAGTTAGATCATTTTAGATCATATTAAGGTAAATTTACGCGATTAAGAAGGGGCTCGGTCGCTTCACTCTCTCCGCCCCCTTCTTAATCGCGTAAATTTTACTTAATGTGATATATCTATTGCTAAGAGCTTTACAAAACTTTATAATTATAATAAAAACCTTCTTAATGATAAAATCCAGAAATTTTAGTATTATTTAGAACATAACACACTTTATCATCCAATCAGCAGTCGCTAAATATTCTATTAAGTAATGTTTTTAATCACTAAGAATTTCTCTGAGTTCACATGTACAGCGACGTCACATTTCAATTGACAGCTTAGAGAGCCGAAAACAATAGAGAGATGATATTTTATTGGCACATATTTTTTGATTAGCCAATGAAAAAGTGTGTTATGTTATAAGTAAGTTAAATCATATTAAGTAAAATTTACGCGATTAAGAAGGGGCTCGGTCGCTTCGGTCCTTCCGCCCTCTTCCTAATCGCGTAAATTTTACTTAATATGATCTAACTATTACTTAGATTTTTTAAAAAAACTATCTTACTTCTCTTTATGAAATAAATACTGTTTTCCTCTATTTTAGTGTTGTGAATACATTTCAGTGTTAATAATAATTGCGACAAAAATAATTCAATTCGCTCAACTATGTTTTAACAGTCCTATATTTCACATTTTTCTGTAAAAATAATCACAGATACAAGTACAATGTAGGATACTTTCCCATTTAAACAAAAGTTTCACCAATGTATTTATCGTTTAGAATATTGTGAAAGTAATGACAATAACCTGACAAAGGCTTTTTAAATCTTTAGTAAGAAATGCCAGCACATACAATATGTATACATGTATACATATATTAAATCTCTCTCTCTCTCTCTCATTTCGCAGTTTTTCTCACAATAAAAAAAAACAATTAATGGTCTTTGATACGATAATTACGTAACATATTTTTATTAGAAAATACCAATCGTATATTATAACAAAAATTATAATACAAGTCACACTAGAAAAATTTTCTTTTTAATTGTCATTTACAGCATATTACTCCCATCAAGGAAAAGTATTTTGAACGGTTAACGAAAATGGTTTACCTGTAAATTGAGGTATTGAGGGAGAAAATCAACTAGTAAAATTCAGAATTATTATATTTACTTTTTACCATGATAATAGATAAACAAATAGAAACACGCAAGTTCGAAAATACGAAAATAATTTCGGGAAAAGTTGATATTTTAAATGAACATTACCATTCTATCATGAACAATCGACTTAAATAGTTTAATTGATTAAATGGCTAAATTGTCATACAATGTTGCATTTAAGTACAAATAGCTTTATTCCTAATCAACTGGATAGCTGTTTTAGCAATGTATTCGTTTGAACGCATACATCTGGACTCGAAATTATACTTGCATGTATTTACAATGAATCATGTAATGGACAAAGAGATAAATTACTAATAATTAATATTGTAAAACAAATCTTTTGACGACTTAAAAATTATTTTTTTTAAACTCCATATAGCTAAAATCAAAGTTGATTTTATTAGTCATCTCAAAAGAGCGCATGTAATATACATCCGAACTAAGTTAAGTTTATAACGCCGTCAGAAACAACCGCTTACAAAGCAACCTTTGTTTTCCGTATTGTGTCCTGAACACTGTAGGCCTCCGTACATCGGGGTAGGGTTGTTACAACTTCTGCTTCTGGTAGCATAGACGGGAGAAAGACACGTACACTGCGACCAATGACTCCACCCACCCCATCCACCGTCAACTACAACCAAGCAAACCAATAATGTACAGTAGACAACAATATCTTTGTAGCCTTACGTCAACCTGTACATAAACATGTGTATTGCTATCCCTGACATAGATGCAGTAATTTCATAGTTTAGGAAAAGAATGTGAAAGGTTGACTTGCGTGCCTTTTTTTGCCAAAGTGTTAGATATAGATTTTAGAGGAAATGTTGATATTTTTTTTTCGATTTTATAGTTGATTTGATATTTGTAAAGTTGATATGAATATTGTTCAATTTTGAAACATGTATCAAATGTTCCTTGTAACATTGATATCTAATCCATTACTCTATACAGGTTTTTTTCGCCCCCTGATATTGTTGCCTTTCTTCACTTGCAAACGATTACACCCCGTCTTGAATTCGCCAAGACAAAGTTGTTTGAGAAATTATTCAGTCTTAAATTCGCCCGATGACAACGAGGGTGAAAGGAACGAAAATCAAAAGTGGTTAAATATTTCCCTGTATAAATTGTTTTCAATAATCATCTTAAATTTATTCGTAATGTTATTACATGTACTGGTTTTTAAAAGGACATGGTCACGATTTTGGTCAAATTTTTTTTTTCCGATTTTCATGATTACAGTGCTTCAGTAAGGCATTTTTAATAGCCAACCAAAATTTAGGTGTCATTTGTTGAGTTATAAGCGATTTACAGAGCTTACAATTCTTTGCTATGTAAACAAAGCTTTTGTTTACATTCTGAGTGTTGAAGTCAAAAGTCAAGTTTTAGATAAAAAAATAATGTATAACGTAAGGAACTGTTTATTTATGCTTAAAATGAATAAGAAGATAGACAAATCAGTTTGAAAAAGATTTTTACTGGTATATAGAACCTATGTAAACAAAAACAGGACACGAGCCTTGTTTACATGCCACGGAGTTGTGAGCCGTGTACCTTGCTTATAACTCTACGACTGACTCTCAAAATTCATTTGATCATTAGAAATGCTTTCCTATAGCATTGTAAATAATAAAAACAGAAAAATAAAATTTGACCAAAATCGTGACCATGCCCCTTTAAAGAGGCTGAGTATGGTCAACAAACAAACCATTATATTTTGTTCAAACTATTTTGGCCCTAAACTGTTATTAAGCAAAGAAAAATTCAAAGATTATACCTTTAAACTTTTGAGCAATTTTCTATACACGTACTAGTATTTTTATACAGAACGTTTTGTCAAAAGAAGGTAGAGGTGGCCTAAACCTGGCCACGACCATCCAACCCTTTTAATTAAATGCAAGGGAAAAGCCTTGTCATCATGCATAGATCACAACCATGTTTTGTAAAAAATAATAATAATAATAATAATAATAAAATTAAATAGATGGAAAAGAATGGTCCAATATTGTTTTCATTGAGGCTTCATGAATCTATACATTAAACATACTTGGACAGCCTTCGCTGTTACAGGCCACGGTTTCGTTTGATGCTCCCCCGCAATTTCTTCCGCCGTATTTTGGTGAGGGGTTATTGCACGCCCGTTGACGGGAATGATATCCCCCTCCACACGTGACTGGACACGTTTCCCATGCATTCCAGTGACCCCAGCCACCATGGACTTAAAACAAAAGCAACAAAATAATAACATAGACGATCTGTCTCTTCAAGTATAAAGATATAAACTATACCATGAAAAAGTCTCACAAAAAACAGCAGCACACATTGACTCCTGAAATATACATGTATGTGTAGATATGGATTATATTAATATCTCTTTCCTAAGGAAAAACTGTTAAGTTTATTAAGCAGTCAATTTTGGTCTAGTTTACAACCACTAGCTTTGTGTAATATCAGTACAGTCTACAGTCTGTAGATGTTTACCCCTCGGGGGGGGGGGGGGGGGGTCGATTTACGCTTAAATCCAATGTAATTATTTAACAAAAAACAAGAGCAGTGAGCTAATCAAAGTTTTTTTTTAATAAATATCTTTAAAACAGTTGCCAATTTCTTTTAATCAAAATTATTCATGTAAAACTATAGCTATAATTCAGTACATTTTAAAAGAAAACAAGTATTCCTTTTAAAGGAATGATCGGCAATAATGATATATTGATAGCTAGAAGCAATCAACATGATCAGTTTGATGTAAAATAATAATAAAAAAGTACTATATTTTTACAAAATATAGAATATTTTGAATCTGTACACCATAATTTCATTATTATAAACCGTCAACAAATTTAATTTTGAAATAAATTTGGGAAAAGCCGTTCGTAAACTCCTTGTCTAATTTTATATTTTTAACGTAAGTATTAAATGTTAATGTATCTTCTTCTTCTTCAGAATACTGAGTAGGGCTCTTCAAAGAGCATTAACACGTATACAAAGAAAGAGTTGTATTAAAATAATTTAATGCAACTGAAAAACATTGAATGCCATCATAACTTGCTACTGAGGTCGCATTATAACGTAACCTTGTTTATAAATCAAGCCGTCTTCCTATCTACTATTATGCAACATCAATAGATCGAGGTCAGTTCATGGAGCATCTTCTTATGATTGAGGTCAGATCATCGAGGTCAACTGCATTACTGAATGAATCTTTCGATCGAAATTCTTACGCGTGAGACAAAATGTGCATTCTTGAATTAACAGATCGAACTGTATTTTATGTAAGTTTGCATCTCTTAAGGTAAATGAATTGAAATAAAACCGAGTAAAATGTTATATATATACTAAACCAAACTTCAAGTTTTTATAAGAAATACTAATGCAAGCGGAATGTGTGCGCACGTGGAAGCATTTGCCGGATGCCTCATATGGACACAACAGTGATCGGCCGAAGCCGATCACAATTATAGCTGATACATTCATGTGTATATAGCTTTCCGTGGACGTTGACAGCTTTAATTAATTTAAAAGTTTGGTTTGGCTGTCAAATACGAACTACACGAAAAGAATTACTCATTTCAATTAAAAATTTCACTGATAATAAGGACGTCACACTCAGTTTTGATTTTTCACACCCTAAAGATGAGAATTTAACATAATGTCTCACAATGCAAAGTTCGTTCACATTGAACTTTAATTTAAATTGAAACAGTCTCCCGATTGTTTATTTATCATAGGAAGATATTAAAATCTAAATTGAACTAGGGGGTAATTATTTGTAGTAGCACAAATCAATTATTATGATACATATCTTAACCCAATTGAGCATGTAAAGTAACAAACGTTGATATTTTTATCGTTTTATCTTTTCTTTGAAATATGAAACAGTCAGTACATACAAATCCAGGACCCCCATCCCCCACCAACCCACCCACCCCCCAAAAAAAATTTATTTTTCACATGTACAAAAAGTTTTTACCTGGAGGTTCACACCTATAAGACAAAGTCGACCATATTCCTCCAGGTGGACAGGTAATTTTGTTTATTGGCCCTACTCCTGTGTATCCACTGTTACAGGCATAGGTAGCAGATATTGGTGAAAACGTCCGCAAATTCAAATAACCATTAGTTAAAGTAGGGTATGGCTCTGAACATTCTGAAATTTATTGGAAAAATTAAGTAGATAATAGAGTCGAATATGAAATCTACAATTTTTGTAAACCTCACCAGTTTCAATACAGACGTTGAGTCGATGTTTAACATTATATAGTAAGATTGCGATATTATGTTACACGGGAAGCAGTTTTATACAGATATTTTTGATTACTTAAAATCAATAAACTGGAAGATTATAGGACGTAATTTTCAGTTACATGTTAATAATAAGAGTTTACAAAAGGAAATAATTATACATGTGTGATGCATTAACAATTTTTGTAAACCTCACCAGTTTCAATACAGACGTTGTTCTGGGAAAGTGTAGTAATGCAGGTCGAGTAATGATTGCAGGAGCTGAGACCACATTTTTTATCTCTTCGATCAGTCTGAAACGCAAACACGAATATGAAGTAATAATAAAAAATAATCAATGCAAGCATGCATAGTAATAAATGCCTGTTTTTATTATTAGATCATTGTTATAATGATCAGTAAAGAAGAAGTGCACTTTAGGTATAGAGAATGGGCCCCTTTTCAGTGTCGTTTTTATGTAGAAAATATCAACAAATTGCTTTTTTCTGTAATACTGGTAACACTGATGGATACTTCTGATTTATATGCACTCTTTAATTTACCAAAATTAGCACACAGTTTAAACAATTGAGGATTTTTAAATTCCTTTAGATAATCTAAATCCGGAAAAATCGTACCGAACCTACTCAAATTGTGTCTATTTAAATCAGAGGGAGGAGACATTTAAATCAACATTATTCTGTTGGTGGTTCGATTGGCGCGTATACTGAATTATACTTTATGCATTATTTTACGTTTGAAAAAAAAATCGAATAAAGCTTTGAAGTTGCATCTGACAATAGTGATCAAACAAACAGTTTATGAAAAGCGATTTAACAAGTGCCAGTCTTTTACAGTGAGCACATTTGACAAGACTACCTGGATAGATCCCACGTGACTGTTTGAAATAATTAATTCCATACGTGAGTTCAAACATGGGTCACGCAGATAATAGCTGTCAATTGCTGTAGGTAAAACCTTGAAATTTTCATACGTTTTTCATATTTTACGTACCAGCCTAATGCTGTACAAACTTCTCATTTTCACAGGAGTTTTCTAAATGTATAATGCGTCTTTTATTTTTTTCACAAGTTTGTACTCGTTTAGGCTGACAGTAAACAAAGGCTTTGACTTGAATGCCTGTCCTCGATTTACTATATAAGAGCACGATTATCGGCTGACCCCTACTATGTTGTAAAGCTTCGCGCTATTTATATACACTAAATTCAGCGCTAAAACTTGTTGATTCTTATGGTTTAAAAATCAATAGATGATGTGAGATAAAAACAAATTATGCTACATTTGAATCTTCATTTTTTTACTTTGACCGGGGCCCATAGATAAAGCAAGATTACATAGAACCACAGCTTTAAGCCGAGATCCTGTATCCTGTTTTGAGATTTCGTTCAAAAATTTAAAAGAAGAAGTAAGAGAAATAGTAGGTTGCATAAAAAAAAAAAAATGTATTAAAACCAAAAAGCTGTACATGTAAAAGGATGTTTGCATAATATTTTTTTTTCTACGAACAACAGAATTTTTTTTACAATTGCAATTAAATTCAATTACCTCTGATTAAGATTAAGATTTTATAAAACAATGGTTTCCAATTTAAATATTTAATTAGACCCCCCCCCCCCGAGAGCCTGTTAATGGTAAAGGGATTATGGTTTCAACAAATGCAAAATTTTCATCATGTTCTTTAGGAGACTGGATGGTAAACAAATTAGCCATCTGATATACCTAAGATATTAAGATATGTTTTATTTAGCTATAAACAATCCATTATTTCTTATTTTAAAAAAAATCATATATTTTACCATCTAAAATTGAATATTTTCCTATATTTTCAGATAGAGCTCTTCTTCTAGAAGAGATTGATTAAAAAAGAGTCTAAAAATGGCCACGACCATCGAGCCCTATTAAAGGAGGCATGGTCACGATTTTGGTCCAAAATTATTTTTCCGAATTTAGTGTTTACAATGCTTCAGTAAGGTATTTTTTAATAGGCAACCAAAATTTGAGGGTCTTTCGTTGAGTTATATACGAGTTACAAAGCTTATAACTCTTTGTTATGTAAACAAAGCTTTCGTTTACATTTTGAATGTTTCAGTTTGAGACCTATAATGAATGTGTTAAACGTTAAGAACTGTTTATTTATGCGTAAAATGAATAAGAAGATAGACAAATCAGCTCGAAAAAGATTTTTTACTGGTATATTAAACCTATGTAAACAAAAACAAAACACTATCTTTGTTTACATAGCAAAGAACTGTGAGCTCTGTATCTTGCTTACAGCACTACGACTCTCTCAAATTTCATATGATCATTAGAAAGTATTCCTAAAGCATAGTGTATAATAAAAACAGAAAATAGAATTTGAACAAAATCGTGACCATGCCCCCTATAAACAGTTTAGAATTGTTTAAATTATCAAGACGTTTTTATCGCAAATTACATAATGTAGCTCTACAGGTTTTAGGCTTAAAGATAGGTTTTAAAGACAACCCACTCTCCAACTTTCAATATTTTTGACAGAACTCTTAAAAAAATGTTTAGAAAAAAACATTAATTTACACCTTTTTATACGGAAGATTTGTCAAAAACTTTATTATGCTTAGTTTGCAAAGCGGTTTTGAAGAAAAAGTCAGAAGTTTAAATACGTTATCTAAAATAAGTTAAAATTATTTTTAAAAAGTGAATTTAATACTATGAAGTTACTCACTATTGCTTCCAGTTCGACATGAACAAAATTGGAGTTGGATTCAAAGGACGTATCCTCAGCTTTCTTCTGGTTTAGTAACTCACAGTAGTTATTTTTCCGATGATAATTTATAGATGGACAACCACCGTGAGCTTGACATTTCTCATAACAATCATTTGGTCCGATTTCGTGGGTAAATTTAATGGGGAATACTTCGAATCTCCCTTCTTCGACAGCAATAGACCGGCTAAATTGACATTCTGGTGTACTTTTATAAATTGGATAAGTAAGCCACAATAGGAGAGCAACAAAACAAGGCTCAATACTAAATGACATTACGTTTTCAGAAATTTAAAACGACTTCTACGATGAATTTATTAACACGTTTCTCTCTCTCTGATTTTCAATTCGATTTTCACCGTTTTGAATTGTGTTGGTCGTATTTATAAACAAATAACCGTTAAACCGTATATGTAAAAAATTAATGCATGATACTTGTACATTTAAACAGCAGTTAGAATCAATATAAACACACCGATGCACATAAATGGAAAAAATAGAATTATCTTCAAGGACCTTCAACACCCCGTGACTTCTACTTTTTATGACAGTACGTCACAACATGGCGATTTTAGCGTATTGTTTAACAGTTGATACCACCAATATTTGTTGGCTATCTCTGTGGCGCTGTGGGTGTTGCTTCAGTCTACCAGCCCGCAGGTCCCGAGTTCGAATACTGCAGGGATTTTAATTTCCATAAATAGCGGTAAAATTTAAAAAGTTGATTTTTTTTCCCAAAAAGTGAAATTTTTGGATTTACTTTCAAGTCGAACACATGCTAAAAATCCATATCTTTAAGTAATTTAGAAGAATGGACTTCTAGGAAGAACTTTGCCTAGGTGTGTGGGACCTAGAACGATTTGAGATGAAAAATTTTATTTGCAATTTTTATGTGTTAAATGGTTTACATGTGCAGTTTGAATGATTCACCAAAATTTCAATGTTAAAATTCAATTTACAAGCGAGATACAGAGGAAAGAAGGCAATGTCATGTGAAAAGAGCTTGGGTCTTATATTGCTTTACAACAATGTACACTAGAAAAATTACCATTTCTTTGACAAAATAACTTGTGGCAAATAAGATAATTTGATTTAGTGTGTTAATAAATAATTTTATCAACAACAAAACATCAGATTGAAACAGATATCAATTCAACACATATCTAAACAAAAACAGGACTCGAGCTTTGTTAACTAAGTAACTCGATATTTGACTTTCAGATTTTGACAAAGCATTAACAACATCCATAATGATCACTCTAGACAATAAAAAGGAAACATAAATTTAAAAAAAAATTGAACTCGTGTTCAAGTCCTTTTATTGCGTTATTCTGCTTTATTTGATTCATATTTATTGAGGACAATGGCATTGGTCCCAGGTTACTTCATTTAATGTCATAGCAAACAATATTGTATAAACTTTATTTTTTTATTTTTTATTTTCATAAGCATATTACGATTTTATCTTGACACATTCAGAATGAAAAATACTCGACAAAACGTTTCTAGCTAGTTAGTTGGCGGCTTCAGGATAGATGCATAGATTGATTTATTGATCGACAGACAAACAGATAGATTGATAGATGGATAGATAGAAAAACGAATCGATATTTGATTGAAATTGATCATTTCTGGTTAAGAAATGTTATCACATAAATCGTTTTTAAATTGCAATCCTTTTGATTATATATATTCGTTAAGATGATGTTCTATTCTTACATTTTTTTTCAACGCAAAAAGCAATTTTTAAAAAAAGAATCAACACTTCAATTTTAAAACAATCAAAAACAAAATTGAATAAGCCAATACGTAATCGTTGTTAACCTTATTCGGTGAACCATGAGATTTGATGCCAAACGACCAAATCAAATGGCGAGGAAAACTGAGTACATGTTTCAGAGGAGAAAGTAAGTCTTTGAGATTCTATCTGCAATCCCTTGTTCGTCTTTGTCAGTAATCTATAGCATAAGATTATCTTACTAAATCAAAGTATGGCAATTTTCTCTACCCGTCCGTTTAAACTAGTATTGGTTATTACAAAAATATTCCCCTCTGGCAAATGTACCTGCAGCTATATCCAAAACAATTTACTGAGTGATGGAATTCAAATCATAAGGATAAACCCTTTTAGCTTTAATGATTTATATTTCATATTTATTATTTACTTTATTTAGCTTTTATATACCTTTATAACCTTTATTTTAGGAAAAACTTTTGCAATTTATACGGTTTAGGTTTGCTTCTAAAATAATCATTTTGGGGTTTTTTTTTATTTCTTTGTTTTTTTTTTTTTTTTTTTGTTTTTTTTTTTTTTTTTTTTGTTTTTTTTGTGTTTTTGTTTTTTTTGTTTTTTTTTTTGTTTTTGGTAAAATTTCAATGGTAGGGATTATTTCGTCTGCATTTGGAGTGAAATGCAAGTTAAACCCGATTGTCGTTTTGCAATTATTTTGTTTTATTAAAAAAATGTCAAGATTTATTAAAAATATTTTCAAAGTCTGCTCTTCCAAAAAACAAACTTAAACAACATACTGTATTTTAAACTTGACTTTTTTAAAATCTTTATTACCTCTACTGTACATATGTGATCCTTGATGGTTATTTTGTGTACATTTGTATATACTTGTTTTGAACCTCAAATACCAGTGAACTGGTCTTGAGTGAACAAAGAATTGAATTGAATTGAATTGACATAGGAAAATTTTACCTGTGTTCAGCAACATTCCATTAAACTGTGAAATGAATTCAACAGAAATTAGTGCATGTTTCTATAAATATAGGCATTAGCAGGGTTTTATATGTATTATTTTAACCCAAGATGCGGTAATGATTGGTGAATTACCTCAGCCATTATTATTGTTAATTATGACCCTAATCATGATTATGGGTACAATAGCTTGACCACTGAGCCATGAAGCTTAGATTTGGTGTTTACAGTACCAAGTCATTTGGTATCAGCACAAATCCGTTTTTCGAGATGTGAAATATGTACTAAACATTTAGTGAACCAACTAATGGGGGAAATATAGAAGGTACAATTTAACTATAAATCACAACTCATGCAATTTATGTATTTGCCAAAAATTAAGTACAAAAGTACTAGGGGGATAAAACCAGCAAACAAAAGTGCTTTTTTGGCCAAGGAAAACAGAGATTGCTTCGTTCAAATGCCCAACTACTGGAAAGAAATTTTGTGATGCACTGTTTGTTTTGCAAGGAAAAAATCAGTCACATTATTCCTCGAACAAAGACCTTTCTCTGATATCTAAAAGGATGTTTTTGTTAAAATGTTACAATATTGATGCGTTAACAAATTTAAAAGGCTGTAAATTGATGTGCTTTTTTGTTAAGGGCAATTAAAAAATTCAATACGATAAATGGCTCTGCACTTTTCACTATTTACATGTCTTATTACTGCTTAAAATTAGTTAAAATATTAATTTTTTTATGCCGAAATAGAAATTGGGTCTTTTTTATAGATAAGGGAGGGGCATTTTAAATTTTACACAGGATATAACCAAATCAAATTGTTTGATGTTTAATTTAGATTAATAACTTAACTTTGATTCTGACAACAAGGATGCATTTAAATATGGCTTTAATAAATTTTCTATTTTTTATTATTACATTGTATTTATTTTTAAACCAGCAAGATTATCAAATTATAATGTAAATTTACATGTACACAATGACATGTATAGAACTGAATTCAATATTTTGCTAAATAAATATGAACATATTAAGAAGATTGGTGATTTTTATTTATTTATTTTTTTTTTGCAGCTTTTTAAATTCATGGAAAGCACAAATGTATGCTCACACGCACATATACACAAAACACACGCGCACATAAGAACATTCACAATATTGGAGAATGACTTCTGGGGAGCCTGGTGCGCATTAAGAGTTCAATCTAAGGCCTTTAATAAGTAGTGCTCAAATATTGTAATTTATTCGTGTATATTATATCATATTTCTTTACAATCTGCAGTTCTTTGTTTAATTGAAAATGTTTGCCATAAGTTTTATAATCTGTGTGGCTTTATCTGTCAGTTTTGAAGTGATATAGAGTTTTATTGAATTTAATAATGATGATCGCAAAAATAACTAATATATAATTCGAAGTTTACAGAACATAACAAAAAATTCGACCAGTTTGGAGTTTTTCATGGAATTTTTGAACTCTGAGATACTATTGATAACTGAGCAACACATTTTCACGACTTAAAAAAACCTTTAGAATTATATTGATGTCCGTTTGTCTTGCATTTCCTTATTTGGACGACACGGAAGGAAACGAAAATTGTACGAAATCTGTTAAGTCTGTTAATTAGTTCACGGAAATCTGTTTTAAAGATTAAAAAGTGATTTAAAAATTGTAGCGAATGGATATTTCCGATTCATTAAAAAGGTTTTTTTAAGAGCTTGCAAATCAAAACGTCTTCTGACTTCAAAGCTTAATATTTTAAGGGTTAAGTTCAATTTTGTAGAAAATAATGATACATGAATATTTAATAAAGTTAGTCAGAGCAGGATACATTTCACTAAACATAAAATGTTCTGAGTTGTCGAACAACATCATAGATATCACCGTTTAAACTATACAAATAAAATAAAGCACACAAATGGCAGTTTACCAAATTAATCGTGTAAATAAATAACAGTTTATCAGTTTAATTTCAAAATTAGATTGTGGTCAGATATTAGATTGTCGTCTGATATTGTTTGATAATGGTTTTCCTCGGTTACATCCTCTTTAACCGTTGATTGAGATTTGATGTATTTCCAACATTTCAGACTTCCAAACACCAGAAGAATGAGAGTAGCAAACAGAGAGAGACAAAGCGCACCGGCAGCAAATGTATTGATGTCTGGTTCCGCTATGGAAAAGTTAGACGTTATTAAGTTATGATACTTATTTGTATTTATTTTTAAAATTATTTATATGCCTACGTTTCCTGATAAAAACATATTCCCATATTTAAAAACGTAAACAAATTAAAATTCACATCATCGGAAAAAAGTATTACATGTCATTTTCATATTGATAAGAAAGTTATCTTAGACATTCATATTTGATTTTAATTAGATAGCCTTTAATATTGACATTTTGTGCAAACCATTTTCATGATATTATTTAATGCTTATCAACTTACATGTTTCATCTACACAACCTGTAGAAAAGCTGCAACTTTCATTGGAACAATAACATTGTAGTTCGCATTTCCATCCATAACTTGGATAGACACATAGTCTGCTACAATTAGGTCCCGCGTATCCAATTTTGCACTCTGTAACATTCTCATTACTTTTAATCTTAAAGATTATTTTGATAAAAATTCATAGGTATAGAATTTGTTAACGTTTCTACATTTCAAAATAATTAACAAAATAAATATTGATACCTAGTGATGTTAATCTGTGGATTGATGAGTTTCTTTATTTGAAAATAAGTGCTAATGGCATGCCACCTATCACTTAATTTTGATTTCTTTACTTCTAGAGAAAAATATGAACAAATTGCAAAAAATAGAACCTGTACAGTTTTCTAAATCGCTATTCCATTCGGAACCAGGACAACACCCACCAAAATATCTACAAAAATAATTAAAAACCTGTTGAATAGAGTGACCCACAAAATATGTTGTCTAAGCTTTAGAAACAACTTAAATATTAATAAACCACTTTTTAAAACCTTTCTATCTTTACAAGCATGCTCAAGAGTTCCGTATTATACATGTATTCAAACTGTAACGACACACTAAATTACCTGGAACAGTTTCCATCAGAGAACGTAAAATACACAAAGCTCAGAAGAATTTGAACACATGTTAACACCATGCATCTACATTTCATTTCGTCCGTATGCCTTTAAACAATTTGGCTTTGATATCTGGATTAAAATAAGGAAGTTTTTTTTCCTTTCTACACCTCAACTAAGTACAATGTTTAAAATTCACAGTCTGAGTGATATGCACTTATTTTTATTGAGGAATTGTTTCTAAATCACTGAGTGTGTATATATATATATATATATATATATATATATATATATATATATATATATATATATATATATATATATATATACAGTACCCGCAACGTTATTTTTACAAGATAAACGATAGGATAGGATTCACGCACGATAGGATAGGATTAACGCACGAAAGAACAGTATACACGCACGATACGATAGCATTAACGCACGATAGAACAGTATACACGCACGATAGGATAGGATTGATACACGATAGGAAAGGATAAACGATGTTCATGATAAACGTATAATCGCTTTAAACGATCTTTATGAATAGCACTACTGCATGGAAAAAACCCTGAGACTATCAAAAAACCCTGAGGAAACCCTGAGTGGCCCTGAGAAAACCCTGAGAGACCCTGAGGTCGGCACTGAGGGTACTGAGGAAACCCTGAGGGACCCTGAGGTTTGCACTGAGGGTACTGAGGAAACCCTGAGTGACCCTGAGGTTAGCACTGAGGGTACTGAGGGAGCCCTGAGAGACCCTGAGGTCGGCACTGAGGATACTGAGTAAGCCCTGAGAGACCCTGAGGTCGGCACTGAGGGTACTGAGGAAGCCCTGAGAGACCCTGAGGTCGGCACTGAGGGTACTTTAAGTAAATTATGCGCTTAGAATAAAATTATAAAAGCTAATATAATTAATTTTTATAATGATTATTTTGATTTTTATTTGTCTAAATTTCTTTTCAGCAACTCTGAACTTTAAGTAAGAAAAAGAAATCATCTTCGGGTATGAACCGTATAATATAATCTGATTGTATTAAGGTTTTATTTTCAAATAAATCGCTTAATCTTTTGTTCAACTACAACAAAGAATTTTTTTCTTTAATAATAGGCATGCACAAAAAGTAATATTTAATTTAAATTATTACATTTATTTTAATTTGACATCTGATTAAAATAGAACTTCCATCGTAAAGTTTTTCTTAAACACTGCATATTACCTTCTACTAAAACCGTTGTGTATATCAATTGTCAATTCTTTTGTTTGCCCATGATCAGAAAAACACTGGAACTAACACAGAATATACAAAATATACACACGCGAGTTTTCTGCATGTACTGAACAGGTGCAAATATATTACAATACAGTTGTGAAATTGTCGCGAATTGATTCAACTGAAATGTCGGTTGTGTATATCGATATGTAAAAAATTATTGTAAAAGAAAAACTACAAAGTAGCAAACAATAAATCACAGTTTAAAAAAAACCCAGGTTGTTACATGTAGTGAAACAGGTACCCGACAGGTACAGTGTTTGAGCTATTTCACAATTTTAAAAGAATATGTAGTTAATTTCATTTACATGCATTTAGTTACATCATAAAGATACATGCACAAATACATGCATGAATTTAAGGAAGTTTATTAGCTAAAATATGTTTGTTGAATTAGGATTATCTAGCTTCAAAAAGTAGATAAGCTGTGGGGTTACTGTATATTGTATAGGTTTTGTGTAAATCACTATCTCTATTTTGAAAATTAAAATTTGAAATCAGTTTGAGAGCTCTTTTAATTGACAGAGTTGAGCCAATTTAAAAAAAAAAACCCACTAAACTTATATATACCGATAACTGTCCCGTGGTTTGAAAAGTAATCAAAGTCAAGAACTGTCTGCCTCGTCTATATCACATCACAGAAAACAAAACTGAATCTTACAGACGATGTGAACTACAATGTACTTACGTAAGGATAGTACATGTGTCAATTTCAGCCTAAGAAAGATATTTGTGTAGTGCAATTTCTATTATTTATTTATATACAGGCTTAAACACATACATCCAAGGCACGAGGGGGTAGGGGAGCCCGGACCCCCCTCTACACTTTTTTCTCGAGCTCGCAACAAACATTTAACTTGGATTACATATGAATCAACACGGAGTTGCCCCCTCCTCTTTTTGGGAGCACGTAAAAGGAAGGAAATTAACAAGATAAAGGCCCAGTACGCCCCCCCCCCTTCCCATGGATTAGATATAATATTCACGATTTTGGAAGCTGTATTATTCTCCATATTGTCAAGATTTTTTGGATAAGTCCCCCCCCTTTTTTTAAAAACGATGATACATGTACGTGCTAGTTCCTTTTTAATAAGATAAACAGCTTTTCTCTACTATACATCCAGCACCAATTATGAAAGTTTGCGTTGTTTTTTTAAGATCCATGCTAATAGAATTTCAGAAGGTTTTTTTTTTCAAAATGTTGAACTTTCCGAATTTAGAAATATTTTCCATCCGATATAATTTTGATATTTGCCGAAAGAGGGGAAGGGGAATTCCGAGGTCTGTCTGTCTTGTATAATTTTAATTAAAGGTCAAGTTAAATAGTTCAATTGTAACTTTTGTTGTCCTTTGTTTATTTTCAAGAACAAAACTTCACATGAAATATAAAATTAAAAAGCAACAGTGATTTTTTGTTTAGATGATCTAACAGATGAACATCTTTATGTAAAAAATGCGCCTCAAATAAGGAAATAATTTTCCAGTCTTTCTCTCTTTCAAACTACAAAAACTAAATTATAATAAAACATGAAATTTTCTCTCTCTCTCTCTCTCTCTCTCTCTCTCTCTCTCTCTCTCTCTCTCTCTCTCTCTCTCGTGCATATACTTTATGTATGTTTAGAATTACATGTGCTAGTATACTGTGATATTGCCAGTGTTTAAAATCATGTATCGGAAAAAGTATCTCTAGAGATACTTTTCTGGTTTAAGTTTTATTTATGGTTAGTTCGGTCATTTTGACGAGGTTAATTTCACAGTCATAGTTTTCCGTTACTGTACTACATGCATTTTATAATTAAAATGAATTTCGAAAGAGTTAAAAATTATCTGATTCTGCAAATTCACCGAGATGATACAGCTGTTAAAATTGAACCTTTCCACAAGAGAATTTATGTCAGCACGGGATTCACGGATATCCATTTTTTGGATGTTTATAATGTTGAATCAAAATCGATGCTTATACAATCATGCATATATACTCCTCTAATTAAATGTATGTCGTTAAACGGAAACAAAACTGAAGTACAATGATGTTGCTTTTGTTTCTTATAGTACCATCAATTCAAATAAGTGACATTAATACAAAGAAACATTAAATTAAGAAAAATTGTACACATCGTAAAATATCTTTGTTTCAAGTCAAATACGCCAACCCAGTCATTGACCTAATAATTCGCCGCCCCAATACGAAGAAACTTCCGACGCGCTCTCTTTCTCATGTACAAATACTTTTTACATGTTTAATAATACTACATTACATGTAACATGCGGTAATAAGGCCAGTGTTTAATAATGTGCATTTCAATTTTTCTTGATCATTGATTGTCTTCTTTCTTATTCGAAGTCCATGATAACAAAAGTACTGTGTATGATAAACGATGTACTTTCTCCTTTGTGTACATGTATAGAACACATTCTTTTCTTTATCTGGGATCAAGAAAAACCTCGGAACTAACACAGACAAGGCTCAGACTTTACACGCGACAGAGTGACCGCGGCGATGTGTGAATTTTGGCCACCTGTGTATATTATGTCGTGTAGCATCAAAATAAACAGCTGCGAACGGCGGGGAATTACACTGTAAATCAGAGTTGGACTTTTTTATGTTTATAAAAAAGTGATTTCGCCCGAGTCTGCATGGAAATCAAAACATAGTAAAGTTTATGATTATTGAACAAGGACTACATTTATAAAATGATCGCTCAAAATCGGGATTTACCAAATATGTATATATAGCGATCAAAATCGGATTATTTTGAAAATTTTACTCAGGGCTTGTAAATGAAATTCTTATTGTAATGTTCTGTTTCCTTTACCTACGGAGAGAGAGAGAGAGAGAGAGAGAGAGAGAGAGAGAGAGAGAGAGAGAGAGAGAGAGAGAGAGAGGGGGAGAGAGAGAGAGAGAGCATGGAGTTTTATAACCTTACACCATTTTACTGTCTATTAGCATTAGAATAGTTTACAAATCTATATGAGCACAAGAAGAATTATTTATGTATGGGCAATATTATCCACTGGTTAAAATGCCCACACTAGTGCTTAAATACATGTATATTGTCACAGTTATAGGTTATTGGAGTTTGTTCCCCATACTGTACAGAATATGCATAATTATGATAATCAAAATAGATCTACATTTGTTTCAAATTAGAAATACCGGTAATTGAAATCTATGAATGCTCATTAACCATGCAAATATGTTTTGTTAGGGCGACTAAAATGATTAATTAAATGAATGAAAGTGAACATGATTACACTACTAAGTCATAAAATGACTAAAATGATTTTTGGGTCCGAGCATTTTACATAGTAAATTAATGCGCTGTGTTTCCGTATACTTATGATCGCGGTAAGCTTGAAACGCTTGGGAGAGAGGCCGAACGTGTTTATCAGTTTTTGTCTTTGTGAAATACTAGTAATATAAATCTAGAAATGAACTATATCCATCTACATTGAAGCTTAAAGAGACTAGATTTTATCTAAACATCTGACTCAACATTGACACAAATCAAGTTAGACTTTACCGATTCTTATTACATGTATTTAAACAAATGACCGTGTTTTGTAATTTGTAAAATAAAACATAAGTGGAGGACCCATGTAACCTGCCTGAGTTAAAGCGCATAATAACACAACATAATTAGCACGTGCAGATAATCAGACACCGATCGAAATGATCACCTATATTTTGACATTTTTCCCTGGTGTAATGATGCATAGAATAACATAGTCTCAATGAAATGTCTGTTGGTTCTTTTTAGCAGGAAGTAGATTAGTTAATATCTAAATCATGTAAATCCCAAGCGATGATAGCCATTTTTTTTTCTGATAAATCATGAGAGAGAGAGAGAGAGAGAGAGAGAGAGAGAGAGAGAGAGAGAGAGAGAGAGTGATGATTTTTTCGGAAGGGGGATTAATCCGGGAAGGGGGATTTGACACTTTTCACAGTGTGCATTGTCCAGTTCAGTAATCTATATGCATTATTTATAGAACTGTCTTCATACATGTACATATAAAACAATGATACAATTCATAAATGATTTAATGCATGTAGACAAATGCCGGTAACGGGTTACGTAAATACACACATGCATAATTTTAAAACAATGTTTCGGGTTTAAGATTAGAAAAAATATCATTCATTTATTTTAATTTTATAAATATAAGAAAGCAATTAAGTTTTAATTCATATCACTGTGTCAAATGATGTTCCGAATTTAAAACTCTTCCCTTTCATGTTTGAAATTCTTAGAACTGATAAATTAAAATTTCCAAATTCTGTTTTCTTTACTAGACAAACTTGGAAAAAATTATTAAGGGGTGTTAATACAACATATTGCATTATTGTTTAGCAGTACCGAGCATTTAGATCTTAGGACGTGTGTGTATATACAAGTACACGTGTGTCTGTCACCTCATTGTTCCCAATCTCGCTACCGTGCACTGCAAATTGTCAAGAAGGGCTGTGTACAGTAGCTATTATATAATCACTTACTGGCCATTCAGATCTTAGGAAGTGTGTGTATATATACATGTACACGTGTGTCTGTCACCTCATTGTTCCAAATCTCGCTACCTTGCACTGCAAATTGTCAAGAAGGGCTGTGTACAGTAGCAATTACATAACCACTGACCGAGTGAAAAAAATTGTCAACATCCTCTTCTTTGAAAACATTAACTTCAATCAACTAGTTGTTAATCATGTGTTTTCAGGTTCTTTGATCAATTGATCTGGTGTTAAAAAACCATTGATGGATAAAAGATTAAATTGACCGCTCTAAGTTAATCTAAGAAATTATACATTGTACGTTATGAAAATTAATTAGGACTGCATGTTAACTTATTGGGAAATCAATTTCCGGGTAAACTATAAGTAACGTTTAATTCAAAATCAATGCAAACTCTCTTCTCTCTCTCTCTCTCTCTCTCTCTCTCTCTCTCTCTCTCTCTAAAAACTCCTACATGTATAGAAAACACTAGTACTACATGTACATTAACACATTTACATGTATGTCGTGTATGTTCTAACCATGGCCGCGGAATGATAAAGAGTTGGTTATGAAATTAGGATTGCAAGTTAAGTTATTAGAAAATAAATTCCCGGGTAAACTATTAGTAAATTTAATTCAAAATCAATGCAAACTCTCTCTCTCTCTCTCTCTCTCTCTCTCTCTCTCTCTCTCTCTCTCTCTCTCTGTCCGACAAACTGTACCAATGTTGGTATAAGCTGATAAAGTTAACACGACTTTACTATGTGACCATGCACCTTGTAATAGTTGATCTTTTTTTTTTTAGCGCGGTAGGTCTAACTACCGGTTAGCCTTACGTTGTATCCCGCATCAAATTTTACATACAAATATTTTTTTTACATATGATTAGCTGCATATGGCAAAACATATTGAATTAAACATAAAGATGTTTTACGTCTAAAGATGGAACATATAAACGTGGCATTCCGAGTCATTCGCAGACATCCAACTCCAATTCCACCCTTTCCTATTTGTACAACACAATTTTATGTGTAACAAATAAAGCCCCATATTCCACTTTTTTTAATTATGACGATTTTTTCTAATCATAATTGTTTATTAACATTAAACAAATTTAATATAACAGACCCAGTTAATACTTCAAAATTAATATCAATCTATATAAACTTTACACTGTATCTAGGTAGCTTAATTAATTAATGGTGGAAAATGACATTAAAGAAAAAAGATCAGGTAAAATTTCATTCAGTACGAGTAATAACAATGGGGTCAGTACTTGTCAGTACTTCTCTAAGTTTTTCAGTACGGTCACTAAAAAGTGTCACTACTTCTCTAAGTTTATCAGTACTGTCCAAGTTTGTCAGTACTTTTCTAAGTTTCTCAGTACCGTCAGTAAAAACGTCAGTACTTTTCTAAGTTGATCAGTAATGTCAGTACATTGTCAGTAAATGTCTAAGTTTATCAGTAAAAAATGGGAATGTCAGTACTTTTATGACTTAGCAGTGTTATTTACTTTAAAAACATTAAATTTTACGACCGACTCCTTTTCATTTTGAGAGAATATTTTAAATGTTAACGGCTTTTTTAAAAATTTTGAATAATAGATTATGTATAGCATGTTGCCCCTCGCTTGTCGTATATTAAACTAGTTTACAGTGTACATATAATAAGTACATAATACATACTTATCGTTTGTGTTCTTGTGTTTTCCCTTAACTGAATACCATTTATTAAAGATGCTGTTTAATTAAATGAGAAAGTCTGAACATAAGCAATTGCATCAGTAAAACAAATTTATACCAATGCATTGTTACACATGTTTATATTTATATTTAAGAATACGCCAATCATTTAATAATTAAAGATTTCATTTAATTTTTCCTATTAAATGCCGACCTCAGGGTCTCTCAGGGTTTTCTCAGTACCCTCAGTGCCGACCTCAGGGTCTCTCAGGGCTTACTCAGTACCCTCAGTGCCGACCTCCGGGTCTCTCAGGGCTTCCTCAGTACCCTCAGTGCAAACCTC